>OZ020288.1:3359905-3792843 GCA_963971205.1 Aethes cnicana | reverse complement strand
CCGGATGCCCGTTACTGCAAGCAATAACACCAAGTGAAACATACTTAATTCTGTGGCTTACGGGGCAGTAAAATGCTAAAGCGGGACTGCAAGAGCGTGACATCGCAACGCGGCGATCATCCCGAGTTCCCGGCGATGGTACAGTTTGCCCCCAACCTAGATCCAAACGTGTTCGAAGCAAGACCCAATGAGGGCCAGCGTATTTTTGATCACCAGCGGCCAACGCAACGCCACCAACGTGAGAGACTGCGTCCGAGGTGGTAATTGGAAGGATGTATAGATGTCAATGTCAAACCACGCAAAATGGCCAATGGCTGCTTTGGCTGACACCAATTCACTTAGCGCCCCTAGCGGATTATTCACTCGCGGATCACTGCTAAATTCAAAGATTCAAACGAAAGAGTCGCTATTTTTAACACAACCGAAATTGGAACACATAAAGCTGTCAAAACGTCTAAATGGTAATGGTGACTTACTGAGTTGTAGTAGCGAATGCATGGGCCCGATGCCGCTGAGTAAACCAGGCAGCTGGTGCCTCTTGATGTCGGAGAGCCATTCGTGGAGCGCCCATTGCACCAGCTTCTCTAAACCGAGCAGACCCAATCTGTTTAATTAAAAAAGAAATACGAATTCAAATAAACATGACGCAGTATAGCGATCCGTCCATACGACGTCTTAATTTTTTTATTATTATATAAAAAGCAGCACCAACACTCTCAACGCATAGTTGATGGCTGTCTCAGCACGCACACATGTGTTGAGAGTGTTGGTGGTGCTTTTTAAATACATTGAAGCGTTTTGAAATGTAAAGGCGCGGGACTTTAGATAGTAGAAGATTTCTACATAGGTAGAGATGTATTTTATATATTAAATTTTACTCTTACCATATAGATGGTAAGAGTAAAATCTAATATATAAAATTATCGTGTCACAGTGTTTGTAACCAAACTCCTCCGAAACGGCTCGACCGATTCTTATGAAATTTGTGTGTATGTTCAGTAGGGCTGAGAATAGGTCGTAAGCTATTTTTCATACCCACCCCAAAAATATTCTATGGCGGTACGAAGTCCGCTAAGTCAGGTAGTTCTTATATATAAAAATGAATTGCCGTGTGTTAGTCTGGCTAAGGCTCGAGAACTGCCGAAACGATTTAGCTGATTCCATTTTTGTTTTATTCCCCGTGATTCTGGGAAGGTTTAGAAAGAAAAAATCTTGGGTAAAATCTAAACGAACTACTAAAAGAAGTAATCCGTGGTGATACGAAGTTCACCTGGCCAACTAGTACTCATTAAATGCAAACACACTGCAAAACTGTTTTTTCTCAAAAATGGCCGGGAAACTCGTCATTGTCTGCTTTCTATCAGACCGCAAAGTGCGTCATTGACGATCAGTCAAAAATTAAAAAAAAAAACTCAACTGCATGCCCCGGAAATTTGTATGAATTTACTTCTGCGGCATGTATAGGTAAGCGCAGGGAATGTTGTATGAAATTTCATTATCGTACAGGTACTTTTTTTTTTAACTGATAAATACGCGAAGGAATTCCCAAACAGCCAAGTCTGCATGTTCTGTATCTGTCAATTGACGCGAAACCAAACGTTTTTATCCGTGTCTGAAACAGCGCAATGTATTTCAGAACGGAATTTAAGAAAATAACGATCCATAAAGAGCGGGAGTTCTTGTCTTGTATCAGATTTATTTAGCTAAATTTAATGAAAATAGTTTACTAGTTTGGTTTAAAAATTAATAAAAGGTCTTAATTTTTATAAAAAACGAGAAATCTACATGCGAGTTTTTAACTTGCCGTGTTAGTGTGTCTGTTAAAGTCAAATATCGGTGAATACGAAATAAGACTGGCGTTCCATTGGATTTGTTGTAAGTACTTGACTACCTTTGCGTGCGTGTCAATGCTGTATTATTATGAATACCTAATATCAAGGTTTTTTTTTCATTTTTGAGAAAAGCACTATATAAGCCTCGGCACGTGAAAGGCTTTGCAGGCTTCGTACATATTAAAGGGCCTCGGCGAAGCCTCGGCCCTTGAAACCAGTACTCAGCCTGCAAAGACCTACTTTCCCGGCCACGGCAATAATGTACTATTCTTCAACCACTGCTGAGTGAAACTGTCCTTCAAATCGTACTGTCAGAGGCGGCCTTAGGGTGGGGCGAAGCGGGCAACCGCCCGTGGCCTCGCGCAGGCTTACGATAACCCAAGTTGAAGAAAAAAAAACTAATTAAATATTTAGTAATCTGTGCTAATGCTTAGTACTGTTGACCGGTTCTATGCAGGCACTCTGATGCTTTTTTGGACTAAAAATCTTACTTTTTCAAAGTGATCCTTCTGCCTCTGCAAGTCTGCGAAGTTCCTAAAGGGGTCATGGCATGGGGCCTTGGCTCCATTCGACATAAAGTTCGGTGTGTCTTTTTGACCGGCTGCCTTTTATAAACTTATTATATCATATGCATTCGAGATCAAATAAGTGAAAGCAAGGCAAACAATATGCAAACGGATAAACGGCTCGCCATCTAGCTTCAAGTAGCGGTAGCAACTGCTAAACGGTCGGGTAATCGGGGTTCAGCCACTGGACGCTAGATGTCGATCTTAGTTTAACCTGGGTTTCGGAGCACGCACTACAGTATAGACTCTGCCACTCTTCTTGTATCGTTTCTCTATGGATATACTCACTTATAATCGAGCCTCTTGAGCGTGAGTTCCGAGCAATTGAGCTGGCCCAGCCCCATCAGCAGACCAGCGACGGGCCCAGCGGACAAGTCCACTCGTTTGCCCACATAGTCCAGTCGAATTGGGACTTCAGGCGAGAATACCACGCGACTGAAAAACAAATAAGAATAAGAATAAGAATAAGAATGTTTGGATGTTTGGATTATCGAAAAGAAAAAGATTCGATACCTGTTCAGCATGCGAAAATATGGTCTTTCGGTCTGTAGTCCTTTATACAAAATAACTGAATTTCTTTCAAGGATCGTTGCACTTAAAAAGTTTTCAGGTGCCGAAAATGCCGTTGGTACTTTTTACTACTATCACACAATTTTAAAGTATTAAAACACGACTTCGGTGTCCATGGACCCGCAGTGACCACTTACCATCAGGTGTGCTGCGCGCTTGTTTGCCTTATTATGCTCGTATACCAATGACATAAAAAAATGTACCATTCACATCTTACTTCTTGACTTACCGGAAGTAGATAGGAGAGTCGTCGAACGGCTCCAGGTCCACTGCCACCTTAGTTGTGGGTTTCTCCTGGCCCATGCCGAGCCTTTGGAAGTCCTCCTCAAGCTGGATGAGGTTTTCGGAGACCAGCCGTTCCGCCTCGTACGGCTCCATGAGTGGCTCGTCGTCGCGGATCACTGGACATTGGGTGGAATATAACAACAACAACAATACTCTTTACATCACCCTTGGCCGTAAAGTGGGATTTTCTGCCCGCTACGCGGAGAGAAAATCTCACTTCTTGGCCAAGGCAAGACGTAAAACTTTTGACAAACCACGGGCGGTAATTCGTAAAGCCCCAGATCGTATATTTATGGCCCTCACCTTCGGTTCGTGCCACAGAAACCTGCGATCTGGGACATTTACGAATTCACCACCCTAGGTCTGTAATGTACTATTATCTCCTCATCATATCATAACCTAACACTGCATCATCATTTCATCTGTCATGCCAAAGAATGTTAGTCTAACATAGCCTAAGAAATACTTTTAATTATGTAATCTGTTGGTGTCCCGTAAATGAATAAATTAATAATAAGTTATGAGTTATAAGAATCAGCTATCGATTCTAAGAATGTTTTTAGTTTTTTTTTTTGGAATTGGTAAAAAAATATGGGATTCAGGTAACGCTTACACCATCCATCCCATACTGGGCCACACAAGGTAAAAAACCTATAAAACGCTTAGAATCGATAGCTGATTCTGTGGGTAAAATACCGTCAGAACGTTTTGCTTGACCCCGTATACACAAAACACATAATAAAAGAAAGGTAACACAGTTAACAGATAAACAACAAG
Source organism: Aethes cnicana (assembly GCA_963971205.1). Taxonomy (NCBI): domain Eukaryota; kingdom Metazoa; phylum Arthropoda; class Insecta; order Lepidoptera; family Tortricidae; genus Aethes; species Aethes cnicana. The sequence goes on along the minus strand of OZ020288.1, from coordinate 3,788,813 downwards.
GGGACTTGTCGCTGAACAGCGATCTCTTCCAGCCAACCTACAGAAATTGTAGATCGCATACCCTCCATAAAAAAATGTATAGACCTACCAGTGGTAGGTACCAAACTGCACGTGTGTGCCAAGTCTATAACGTTTTTTATGGAGGGTATGCGTTAATTCGCCAGTGTGCTTTGTGCAATGCGCAAGTTTTGCCTCCCCGCAACTCTCGCCGTCCCCGCTTTCGTCTAGCCCCCAACAGACGACCTGTAGAGCTATCTACTGTGGAGACTGGCCGAGTATAATCGGTTAGTTGACACATTTTGTTTCAAAAATAGATATTTTTATGCGTAGAATTGTTTAGTTCCATATACTTAGTCTTTTGATAGCTCTTGTAAAGTAATGATCTCTGGAAATATAATATTAATTTTACATAAACTCTATTATTTATTAATTAGGGAAGTGTTAGAGCAGTACTAGGGCCAGTCTGCGAGATATATAGTTCTTAATCAGCTAGACATCATCCTGATGCCCAGCGAGTCTCCGGGTCTTCAAGTTCCACTGCTGATCTCCGTGCCTACAGCATCTACGTGAGCTAACACCAACCCCCACTACACTACCTATGAGTCGAAGGATATTCACTCACCAGCGTCGTTGAGACTGAGAGCGTCAGCGTCCCCAAGGGAAGTGGGCGTGGGCGGAGGGTCTTTCAGATGGCTGGCGATGCTCATGACAGGCGGGCGGTGCGTCGGGGTAGTCTGGCGCGAACCGGTGGAGTCCGTTGACAGGCCGCTTATGCTCTTTGCGTCATCCTCTGTAATAGTACATTATTGCAACTAATTACCGTATTGCCAGGCGAGCATGTAGAAGGTCAGCCTTCTACAGGCCGCAAGCAACCGCGGAGACGTTTGGAAACTTATTAAAAATGCCAGAACGACTATGACACTGAGGTGGAATTTTAGCGGAATGGCGTTTTTTTTCTATTTAAGACATGGTATTATTTAGTCAGCAAACTAAAAATAATCAACCGCCGAACAATAACGTACGTTACTTATTTTGCCGGAAACGATTTCCTTTTGAGTATTGTTCTCTTTTTAAATTGTCTGAAAAAGGATAATTTGCCTTTGGTGTGAATTCAACATTTCTTCAAGTCCTTCTACGCAGCTAGTAGCAGTGGCAACGAATTTAGCACAATATGTTGAGTTACTTATAATTACGGACAAATGAAGTACCAGTTGTCCTGTTGGCTTTACGTGGTCGCCGAAACCTGCATACATAGTAGTTTTATTATTAATAATTTTTTAATTGATTATTTGTGTGCAAGATTTAAATTTTTTGTCTATGTTTAAATTGGAGTGAGGGGGAGAGCGCCAGATGCTATGACCGCCACTTCTAGAGACTGATACCTTATTTTGACATACAAGAATAATTTCGATAGTACCAGTACCAGAATTCTCGTCGGAGCCCAGTCGGGAGAAGAACCCGACTAAGAAGCCCAGGGTGTCCTGGTCCAGGTTGAAACGCAGCGGCAGCAGGGAAACTTTGAGGCAGCACTCTTGGGCGGAGAGCGCTGGCTCAGGACGCATGTGCACCGCTTTTATCACCAGCTGGGGAAGAAAAATACATAGGTACTAATTTTAAAGAAAACAAGAGAAACAGTATATGGAACAACAACTTGGAAGGCGCGCCGATTAAGCAATAAATAGATTGTGCATCGCCACGCGCCTTTTAAGTTGTTTCGTACTATACAAAGATTCTAAACCTAAACACTTGCCAAAAAGGTCTGCGTTGGTGTCCGGAAACGAAATTACCCATTTCAGAACGATGATTTTCAGTGAAGCCGAAATAAAAATACATAAAATACTTGAATAGTTAATTGAGATTATAAATGCGAGAGTACCACTTCTTTCATTAAAATCGGTTCAGAAGATTAATAGCAAAGGTAGAACACGCTTAAATACAAATATATAGTGACGATAAACGACGATAGTGTAGTGGCTTTAACTACTTTGAGATTGAGTGCACATTTTCGGTTCAACTTATGAAACTATATTTTATTTATTTATTACAATTTTCCCCAGCATAACAGTAAACTAAAGCACTGTGGAAAACAGAGATATTATATAGGAAATAAGACAGTCAAATATAAAATAGATAGATAACACATTACATTATTACTTATAACTATGTACCTACTGACGGTTGAAATATTTTTATTTATACATACCATATGAGCGTTGCTTCGTTCGGGCTCGTCTTTGAGTTTATACTGGCTGAGTAGTTTGTTGATGTCGCTGCAAACTAGGCGGTCCAACACTTCGATCTTGCTGATGGCTAGCGTCTGGCGGGAGGCGTGCTGCCCGGTCGTCGGATACGTCTCGTGTTGGAATTTTACCTGTTGTGAATGGTTTAAGAGGGTTTATCCTGAAAGTTGGCAACGTCGCATATAACTGTCAAATGTTTCGCTGTTTTCATTAATTTCTCAATATTACTGAATTAAAGAAGAAGTTATCATTCTATGGTTGAATGAAGCGTCTCGTTTTATATTTGTTGGTTAAGCATGCAAATGATAAGATTACATTAAAACGCATGGAAAATGCGATGGAAAGTTTTCAAAAGATAGTACTTCCGTAATCCTAAACATTTCATGTTCCCAGGATAATTGTTGCAATCCATACTTAAGGTTTTATTCAACCATAGAGCGACAATTCATATTTTCATTCAGTAATATTCATAAATTAATGAAAACAATGAAATATTTGACAGCTATTTGCGACGTTGCCAGCTTTGGGAGTAAACCCTCTTAAATTGGGACGGCTTCCCTGCTTTCTTTATAAAAGCTTGCTGGAATGAATTAAGTTTACCACTGTCTATCATTTATAACAAGTCTCTGTCGTCCGGGGTTTTCCCTCACGTTTGGAAAAAAGCACACGTTGTCCCAGTGTTCAAATCGGGGGATAAGACCAATTGCGAGAACTACCGTCCGATTAGTATATTATCCAATTTTGCTAAATTATTTGAGTCACTAGTATATGACCACATTTATAATCATGTCAAGCAATTACTATCTAATAATCAACACGGCTTCATTAGAAATCGTTCCGTAATTACTAACCTCCTAACGTATAAAAATTATTTATGTAACTCGTTTGCTAACAGAGGTCAGGTTGACGCAGTCTACACTGACTTTTCTAAGGCATTCGACAAAGTGGATCATTCTCTACTGTGTCAAAAACTTTTAGCCTATGGGATCCATGGATCACTCTTTCGCTGGGTATGCTCATATTTACATAAAAGAACCCAACTAATTGCTCTGAAGGGATTCCTATCATCTCCTAGATCCGCAACGTCAGGGGTGCCCCAGGGATCCCATCTGGGACCCCTTTTATTCATTATTTTCATTAATGATCTTATAGATCGCTTCTGCAATCCTTGTTTGCTATATGCTGATGATCTAAAAATATATACCTCTATTTCAGGAATTGATGACTGTATTAAGCTCCAAAGAGACATTAATGTACTCTGTGATTGGTGCCATGACAATCGTATGTTCCTAAACGTAAAAAAATGTTTTGTAATCACATTTTCTCGAAAGCCGAATCCTTATTTTCACTCTTATGTAATTTCAGGTCAAGTCCTAGATAGGAAAAATGTTGCCAAGGATTTGGGCATTCTTTTTGATGATAAACTTTCTTTTCGAGCACATTATGATCTTTTAGTGAAAAGAGGTAATCAATTATTAGGATTTATAGTACGCATTACAAAACACTTTAAAAAACCTCAGAGCATATTAACCTTATACTGTAGTATTGTTCGAAGCGTTCTTGAATATGGCTGTCTGATCTGGTCCCCTTTCTATGCAGTACATACTAATAGAATAGAAGGTATCCAAAGAAAGTTTCTACGTATACTGGCATTCCGTCACCACTATGGTCGAACTTTGAGAGGTTACGAGCATCGACTCATTAAATTTAATATGACGTCACTTCAAACGAGACGGATTCAGTATGATCTTATATACTTATATAAAATAATTCATTCATTCATATATTGACTCACCGTACCTATTATCCCTTCTAAACATCAATATTGTACACAGGATCCGCACACCACCAGTATTTCGCCTTACTGTTTATAGAAATAACACTTCATATTACAACCCCGTTGTCCGGATGTGTCGGGAGTACAATGATCTTGTAGCGGTCAATGGCGACCTTGATGTCTTTACTTCCAATTATTCATCGTATAAAAGAATTGTTCATTTGATACTTACTAGGTCCTAATAAAATTCCAATATTATCTACCTTGGTTATAATCCCCATCTAACAATTTTGTCAAATTCGTTTAATTTTAAGTATTAGAATGTTTTTCTTCTGTTAGCCTCAGTGAATATCTGTTCTGATCATGTCGTGTACATATGTTAATTGGACTGTAATCTAGACTATATACCTATGTTATATTCTTTGTTTGTAAATGATTACTGTCTGTAATATGTACCTTTTAAAATAAATAAATAAATAAATTGAAGATACACTGACAATGTGACCGGTAAATCAGGTATAGTGAACTACCACTACATTGCAGCATAGCTAGTCGATATGATGATAGTTATTTATCATTAATAAACTTAATGAGATTCAAGATTTAACACTTTGTTTCGGCGCCGAATCTTATAAAGTCGCCTTTGACAGCTACACCTCTGGACCTCAGTCAACAGTGGCGCCAACTGGTGAGCAAAGAAACGATGGTCCCCATTGCACCGCGCGAGCATGAATCACAAAGCAGACCTGAAATACGACGAATTCATGACATAAAGAGGGCTACCGTCATCATCATTTCAGCCAAAGTTCGCCACATAGCCCGGTCGTATTCTCGCGACCTCCGCCACGTCGCACTCTATCTTGTTTAGAGGCCGACAGCGCTCTGGTACTCGGACGTTATTCGAGAACTTTCTGGGAACACTGGCTCTTTCTTCTACGAGTATTGATAACGGAGAGTAGCCGCCTGGTGGTATGTTACCTTGTGAGAAACAGCTTGACGCCAGTATGGTGGTCGAGGTGGCGTTCGCCTCTGTTCTGACCAGCTGATGCCTAATGTCTATACGGATCTGAGCGCAGTTGTTGGGGAATTTTCAACATTTCAAAATTTTAGTAAGGCGTAATTGGAAAACCATTTCGGTATCTCTATCTAAAGGAGTCAATAAAAAAGGTTCATATATTTTTTGTTAATTTTAGAAAATCGTGTTTTAGTAGAGATCTTCTACTATCTAAAGTCCCGCGCCTTCTCATTTCAAAACGCTTCAATGTATTTCAAAAGTACCACCAACACTCTCAACACATGTGTGCGTGCTGAGACAGACATCAACTATGCGTTGAGAGTGTTGGTGGTGCTTTTTGAATAATAATGAAAAAAATGAAGCGTTTTGAAATGTGAAGGCGCGGGACTTTAGATAGTAGAAGATCTCTAGTAACTGGTGCGTGACGTCATCTCACTCAATTCACTGACTCTCGCTAAAGAGCGGGCGCTACGCGCAGAACTGTATCTATGCACAGGAATAGCTTCTACGTAATTTTTGACTTACGCCCTTTTGGAATGAAGAATCAGAATTAGATTTTTTTATTTGCTTAAAAACATGGTGGTAGATTTCATGCAGTTGGTCGACGATAATAGTCTCACATGTTCTGTCATAATATATGACTTGCAAATGTCTATAATTACAAACATAAATTAATGATGGCGACAGTTTTTATTACATTTTTTAATCTCAATTTTCTGTATGAAATTTACGACTTACGAAAAAAATTAAAAATACGTGTCGTTTCAAATTTTTCCAACGTTCGAACTAGCTAATAAAATCTCTCTTCTCTTCCAGCTAATAAAATAGATGTGTCAAAAAAATTTAATGTTGTCAATAGGGATGACGACGACATTTTTTTCCTTAGTCTATCAGGAAGATTATTGAAAAGTATTGGACACGTATTTTTTCTTTTTTCACGTAATCAAACTTATACGGAGATATATTGAGTTGAAATGTCGCGTGACGTCACGATTAGGTACGATTTATACCTAACGGTGACGTAATTAGCCCCCACTCTCCAACTTTAATGCGTTTAAACTTAAGTCATTCTTTGTTAATTTGATAAAACAAAAAATACGTGTCTAATGTTTTTTTATTACCTGACTGACGGACTAATTAGAATTTCGATTTCTTCACCCTGTCGTCATCCCTATTGTATCCGTCAGTAAGGGTACCTTGGTGAGACACAGCTTGACACAAGTATGGTGGTCGCGGTGCCGTCCGCCCCGGGTCCTGAGCTCTTTGCGCGCTGGCTTCGCCGCGTGCGCCGAAACGCGTTCACATCCGGCCGACCAGCTGACCCCTTGTCTGTACGCGGCTGTGAGCGCGCGCCCCGATTCGTATGGCTCGTAGTCTTTACTTCGCCTGTTAGACATACAAGTAGAGATAATTTACTATAGGAAGTTCCGTGCCTCCACAATTCAAAACGCAAATTATTAAAAAGCACCACCAACATTCTCAACGTCACACATACGTTACATATACGTGCTGAGACAGCCGTCAAACATGTGTTGAGAGTGTTGGTGGTGATTTTAAAATACTATGAAGGAAGTCCTGCCTATAGTAGATTATCTCTATGTTCCGACGTTATTTCGCGATGGCACATTATCCTCCACTGGTGCGTAGAAAAAGGAAAAAAAAAATCAACATTTATTTTTAATATCAAATTGAACGTTCTGATTATTGAACACTTACTTGGAAGGCGTGGGTGATTGTTTCGCAACGTCAATAGTGACGGTTTTTTTGGAAGGCGGCGGGTCGCCGGCGGCCTTGAAATCGGTTCCTCCGTACATGTTCCAAGTTACACTCATCTCGCAAAGGGTGTACCTGTTCGTAATAAAACAAGTGAAATATGAACAAACGACTGGTTTAGAATCAATGTCCAAGAGAAAAGAGTACATCATCATCATCATTACAGTCGAAAGACGGCCACTGCTGGACGACAGGTTTGCCCCTGCCCTCTGTTCCGCCGGTCGCGGGTTCGAATCCCGCTCGGGGCAAACTTTGTCTGATGAGCACGAATGTTTGTACCCGAGTCATGGATGTTTAGTATTTATATATGTATGTATTTTATCTATATAAGTATTTATATCGTTGTCTAGTACCCATAGTACAAGCTTTGCTTAGTTTGGGGCTAGGTCAATTTGTGTGAAATGTCCCAAGATATTACTACTACTACTACTACTACAGCCTATTTGCATCCCACTGCTGGGCATAGGCCTCCTCTCATCACGAGAGGGTTTTGACTATAGTCCCCACGCGGGCCCAGCGCGGATTGGGGACTAAATAAGATATTATTATTATTATATTATAGGCCCTCCAAGGCGCGCTACTCAGAACTCAGACCAGTTATGTGGCACACGCATCCACCGTGTTCCCGCGACTTCAATCAGGTCGTCGCAACATCTCGTTGGAGGATTACCGACAACTCGTCTCCCGGTAAGGGAATAAGAGTGTGCTAATGTAATGTTTAGACCTCTTCAACTGTTTACCTACTGCTGTATACGAATATAACCTTTCAATTTTCCGTATGCGATCAAAACATTATTTCTTAACATTGAGTGCTCTAATGATTGTGGTACGATTTGGATACTTGCAGGTAAAATATTTGCGGCACTGAACTGAAGTTGTTAATGTGGATTTGAGAATAATTCAAATGAAAATTGTCCTTGTGTCCTCTTGGTAAGACGGATTAAGGGTAGTAGGTACGCAGATCATCAGCTCGCTTATCCGACGATATCTTCCTGTTGGATGGGAAGCGATGGGTGGGGCTGACTCGGGACAGAGTAAAGTGGCTTAACCACAGAATATTTAATAGTACTACATGCAGAATGGCCACGGAATCACCCGCCTGAATCTAGCCGGCGCCCAACTCGCCCTTACCGTCATTTGTTTCAGCCGGAGATTCAATTCAATTCAATTCAATCATTTATTCAGCAAATTGGCCACATAGCGGCACTTTTACACGTCAGAAAAATAATTTACCAGCGCTTCCTAGACCCAATGCTTGAGAAGGAGCGCCGCAACAAACTCAAGCAGAAGGCCTTTTTTCAAAATTTACAAAATTTACATTACATGTATAAAATATACATATAGGTACGTACTAAAATTACATTGAAGGGATGTATAGTCCCTAACTTAAACTTAAATCTAAGATCTTAGAGATGTATAGTCTCCAACGGTCCTGAAAAAAAAAATGGAAATGGCCTCCATTGTCAAATAAATATAAATTCCATAGATGTCGACAGTCTCAAAATGTCAATAAATAATGAAATATATCATGTATAAAAGAGTTCATTAATACATGTCAATAAGAACATGATGAGGTCTCTCGCTTAAAATGTTTGACTTAGTAATATATTTAAAGCTAATGATTATTTTTAAAAGTCCTTGCATGCATGAACAGACCGGACCCCGCAGACAGCACCCGTTCACGAGCGTGACGCGTATCTCAGCCATCGCCTCCCTCAACTATTTCTTAGGGAAGGTGGCGACCCGATGGGGAGTGAATCGTAGGCCCGCGTAGTGGTACACACATATTTACAAGTGTACAGACGTCCTCGCACGCAAACATTGACACTTCTTTCGAATTTTGTTCGAAATCGTGCTTTTATAAGCCGTGTCCGCCGTGTGGCTTAACACTGAAGTGGCGTTACTGAGGTACGGTGGATGTTGGCTAATAGTAATATGATAATAACCTCAGCACAGGACCGTGAAGTGGTTCTCGTACATACATACATACATCCAGGTCACCACAGCAGGTCATTGACCTGTATCTACTGACCTCAGCACAGGTAGCGGGAAGCTCTTAGGCGCCTTCAGCACGTCACTCCTGGCCGCAGGGACCGTGAAGTGGTTCTCGTACATATAGACGGGCCCAGGTCCTATCCAGGTCACCACGGGCTCGTCCAGGTCATTGTCCTCGCAGTACGGCTGCGACTCGATTATGCAGTACTCGTCGTCTGTGTTGCTACCGTCGCCGCCGGATTTGACCTGTGAAATGAGGTAGGGCTGACTTTTATGGACTTTCGTAACCTTCAACTAGAGAATCGGTATTTACTAATATTATTCCGTAAGAATATGATTTAGCTGAGTGAATATATTGGTGGATGATTGCTAAAGTAACAAGTGCAGGTTACGAACTCGAAAACAGTTTTACAGTCTTATAAGAACTTTATCAATGTTTATTTTACTCATTGTTTACGAAATAAGACTCAAAAATATCCTTTTCTACAGGGATCCTAGAAAACGTTACTTCTTTAGGTTTCTATGTCGTTACGTTGATGTCGATGTACGTGAATGGTTACTGATTTTTTTTAAAGACTACACCATCCGACGTACACATCAGTGCGAACCTTCTTTCTTATTTTCTCTAAGAGCGTTATCACACTTGCGATTCGCGAGCGAGTTTTGTATGGAGGCGAACACGCCGCGAGTTCGCCGCGTACGAGTTTTGTATTGAAAAACGCTTTCAACTCGCTCGCAAATCGCAAGTGTGCTAAGGCCCTAAGTATATACATGGTGGGTCGGAAAATATGGCAAATAATTAACCCACAGTATCGGCTATCGATTCTAAGTATATTGTATAGGTCTTTAATTTTTTTCGAGTTGGTAAAAAAAATATTTTGTATAGGATTCAGGCGTCGCTCACACAACCAATCCCATATACATTTATATATATATATATATGTGTGTGTGTATATGCCTAATAAAAGTCAAACATCGATTTCCAATCTCACCTTCTTCCGTTTCAACTTTTTCGGCGTAGATTTCGGCGAAGCGCTCGGATCACCCAGCTCCTTCGCGACCTGAACTATGGTCGGCTTGGCCTCGGTCATGTCTTCGGGACCTATCGGCCTGAACTCCTCATAGTCCAGGGATTTGGGTTCTGACTCAGACATGGAGTCTTGCCGCTTGGCGCTAGACTCGTCCGGGAAGAAGAATACCTCCACTCCTTCTTTTTCTGTTGAGCTGTGGAGTTCGTCGTCGTCTACTGGAAATTGTAAGGCCAAATTAAGAAGGATCGCGACATTTCTATTGTACTACGAATCCCAGATAAATGGATTTTTTAAATTTATATTTCGGTTGCGAACACCAATTCTGCGCACGATACTAAAACATGGGTTCATTATGGAAAGTGTGGAAGTATCGACCTAAATTTTAATATGAAACGTTTGTGTACCCACTTGTCATAGCAATACAATTACACAAGTACACGTTATACACTATCTGACAATAATACACAAGTATGATAATACTTGTGTATTATTGTCAGATAGTGTATAAGTTACATTGTTTTTATAGTTGCTGTTGTTTACTGTTTTATATGTGTAATTTATTTGTGTAGTATTTTACGCATTAGAAAATTTTATGTCACTTATGGATTAGGCTGTAACTTACGTGTGGTGTTAGGGCTTTCCTTCATTGCTTCAGCCATCAAATCGTTCACTTGTTGGATTTCGCTTGGCGATAGCTCTCTGATCTCTTCAATAGGTCGGTCTTCTAGTCCTTAGACAAAAGAATTCATAATCAGTACAGATTAATAACTATGCGTTTTTTCAGGATAAAAAATAGCCTATATGACCCGACCAGTGTTATAATCTACCCCCATACCAAATCTTGTGGTAATCTGACCAGTTAGTTTTCGAGCTAAATACGGACATATACAGTATTTTTTTCTAAAAATCGTCTTTAGTATCCTCTATACAGCCCCCTCGATTTGATAGCTGCCATTCCATACAGAAGCGTCATTTTGTCCGATAGCAAAATATTTAACGAGCCCTGGTTAGTAAACGGACGGTTTGAATCAACCTACCCGTTAACGTTAACGTTTCTGTATGTAGTGACAGCTTGGCGGCAATATTTAACGACCAAGAGTCCGTCAAGTGTGCTTGAATCAAAGGGCCCTTACCAACTAGAGGCTCCAGCGGCTGGTCGGAGCAGATGCTGGTGTGGCGCGAGGAGCGGTCGAACGGCGGCTGCGAGTCGCCGTCAGAAGCGGCATACGTCAGCAGCCGACAGAGCGCCGAGGCGGAGTCCCAGCACGTGTAGAGAGTCACCATGTTGTTGGACGCGCTGAGGTCCACTTGAGGCTGGTCTTTGGACTGAAAATAGGATTAAACGTGAGAAAAACTAGATTACTACTACTACAGCCTATTTGCGTCCCACTGCTGAGCACAGGCCTCCACTCATAACGAGAGGGTTTGGGATAGTAAAATTCGTCATGAAAAAAAATTCAAATTTTGCCCGCGACTTTTTTCTCATAAAACCTTTCACTTTTCCGCTGTTTTTTGTGGCTATTTCTAAAAGTGCAACTAACCTAACTTACATAAGGGACGCCTACGTAAAGTTTCTTGCTGCTAAGCCGGCTTGTTCAGGCTGGGAATTCTGACAGTGTCAATTGGACTTTTACATATACAAGGTGCTAACAAATTAGTCAAGGATATTTTAAAAGATAATAAATTACATTAAAACAATTAACTTTTAACTATAATTAAGGGGAAAAAAATTAAAATTCGGCGGGAAAACGGCAGGTTCTTAAACAGGGTGTTTTAACGTAGCAAATTTGTTTCCTATTTTTCTCCAAAAAAACATAACAAAACCAATGATGTTTCATACTTAAATGTACTTCGAGAGCCAGCTGTAAAAATATCCGTGACTAATTTGTTAGCACCTTATATATTGCAGGTATTTTTTTGCAAACGAGGACACAGTGAGGGTCATCAGTGTGGCCTACGGCTTGGTAGAAAAGCTTTTCTACCTAAGTTATGTTCTTACATGGAAGAGATTAAGTTAAAACATACAGGTACATCTGATCCGTTTTGCTTCAAAAAACGCAGGACCCTGATGTCTCCAACATAAATTTTCAATTCCTTACATTTCCAAATCAGAATATATCGCACTGCTAAACTCTGGAATTCCCTCCCTGCGTTTGTGTTTCCCAGTTCCTATAATCTTGGTGTATTCAAGTCTAGAGTGAATAGGCATCTTCTGGGTAACCGTGTTCCACCTTAGACCCTATCATTACTTTCCATCAGGTGTGATTAGGGTCAAACGCAAGCCAATTCGTAATAAAAAAAAATACTCACACTATTGACCTTATCCTCCATCCGTAGCGACAGTTCAAACAACCCAACATCGACCACGCAAACATAGTCCTTATGTACATCGGGCAACTTATCATCGTCCTGTGGAACAGCCGTGGTGGACTTAGCCAGGTTCAGATGGCGGAGGAACAATGTACACTCTTGGGCGAGGAAGCGAAGGCTGGATGTACTGGTTTCTGGAATTATGTTGCTTGAGACGCTGAAGCTGCCGAGAGTGACGATTGTTCTGATTGGCAGGTATAAAGGTCTGAAAAAATAGTGAAGGTTAGATTTATTGATACTACTAGCCCCGAATAGACTTTGAATTTGCGTACCCGATGATACTATACATATTAGTTATTTATTCACCAAGAGGAGTAAGGCATTGATTACTCAACGAGTGGCCATTTGAGGCCCGACGCGAAGCGGAGGGCCTTAAACAACACGAGTTGAGTATTGATTACTCAACTCGTGTACTTGTACTTACTTACACGTGTACTTACCCTCGAGGGATATATAATACTTTATACTACTCTTACGAGGAAAAAAAAACAACAAAACCTCGTACAAAAATTTAGATATATATAGGATAAATAAGTATCATCTGGAGCGTTTTGCTCCAGATGATAAAGAATTGCAAAAGAATTGATTTCATCTGCCGGTAGCACTTTGGATTTCTTACTGCGAAACCCGCTAGACTTCTTTTTCAGAAATGCTGCTAATTTTGAGTATTTCTTTATATCAATATTATCTCTGGGTAACAATGTACTTCTCAGCATTGAATATATAGCCTTGAATTGAATATATACTATTGAATATATAGGCTGCTAGGCTTATATTTTGAAGACTTTTCACTAAAATAGGCTAGAAGAACATTTTCCGACAAAGAAGAAGCTTGCTTTTCAGTCTTCCACTGCATAAATTCTTCATACTGCTTCATGTATTTATTTTTTGATTTTTCCGGTAGAAGATTGTTAATTGCTTGTTGAGCATGAATTAATATTTCAGGTGGCGTTCCAATAATACTACCATCGCTACTTTCCTCATTTGTTGAAGACATTTCAAACACAAAAGCAAATTCAAAGTTATTACAATGAAACGAAAGGCGCGCGATATTCTTTTTTTTAAAGTGAAAACCGCGCCAACCTTTTTTTTTTTAATTTGGGCGCGCCGCGTCTTTACAGCCAGTGACGAGACAGATCATTACAAAATTTCTTGCGTGCAACCCGAAATATAAAATCATATTTAGTATAATTAATCAATGCATATGTTTCTTCTAACCATTTAACGATATTGTTATCGCATTTTCGAGTTTTTTTCCGAAAAACTTTTTTGATGTAGGTACATTCGTTTAGAACGTCTATATAGCTTGTGTAAAGTCGGCAGTGTCAAATAAAAAAAGTATTAACTTACACGCATCCATGGCTCGTTTTGGAATTAAAAAAAAAACATAACTGTGGAATAATGGATTTTCATACAATATTACTACATGGGTAAAGTGTGTAATAATGGATTTGCATACAACATTATTAACCAGATTTTGAAGGAGGATTAATGAGCAACTTTCTCCCCAATTAATGGGTTAGTTTGAATTGACTTTCCGAGTAGGTGTAGTATAAAGTTAGTTACAGTTATAGAAGTATTGAAAAACTGTTGGAAAACCCGATCCCGTTGAAATATCGGCATAAAAAGTATGCCTATGTTATTCCCGGGGGCTCAAACTATCTCCATACCAAATTTCATCCAAATCGGTCCAGTCGTTACGACGTGAAGGAAGGACAAACACACAAACACACTTTCACATTTATAATATGGTATATTATATTATAAAATGTGATATAACAAGTATGGATTTGTAATGCGACGAACGTTTGTCGAAGACGGGAAAATCAGTGTGGGAGTGAGCTCACGGTGAAACTCAAGACTAATCAAGATGGTAAGTATAATATAAGTAGATAGTTGTACTAGGGACTCACTTTGGACAACTTCTGTCCGAGGGCACATAGCATCTCAAGTCATTTGTAACGTTAGCAGTTCTACGGGATTTTTCAAGTACAGATCTTTTTATGTTTCTTCAGAAACATTGGAAGATCCAAAACTGACGTTTTATAATTGATAATAGATTGAATACTTGCCGATGTGGCGTTTGGTCATATTTCTGTTTTGGTATTATTTTCCAAAACAGGTCTTCGAGTAGACCGACATAATTAGTAGATGGATACGACAAGAGCTGGATGGTAATTCGCCGTAGCGCTGATGAGGTCTAAATCTAGCATGCTTTTCAGCTAAACGATTGATGTTTTTTTTTCTGGACCCTTGGAGTCTATACATCTTTAAGATCTTAGATTTAAGTTCAAGTTAGGGACTATACATCCTTGAAATGTAATTTTAGCGTGTACCTTTATATATATATATTGTATACGTATAATACAAATGTAATGTGAATTTGCATGTGAAATTGTTGAAAAAAGGCCTTCTGCTGAGTTTGTTGCGGCGCTTCTTCTCAAGCATCATCATCATCATTTCAGCCGATAGACGTCCACTGCTGGACATAGGCCTCCCCCAAGGCGCGCCACTCAGACCGGTCCTGTGCCATTCGCATCCACCGCGTTCCCGCGAGCTTTACAAGGTCGTCACTCCATCTTGTTGGAGGCCTACCGACAGCTCGTCTACCGGTTCGCGGACGCCACTCCAGGACTTTCTTGCCCCATCGGCCATCAGTCCTGCGAGCAATGTGCCTCAAGCAATGGGGTAAATTCATTTCTGACGTGTAAAAGTGCCTCTATGTGGCCAATTTGCTGATTAAATGATTGTTTCAATTTGATGTTATAGGCCCCATTCGTCCGTCACCTGTAGTCCACGGCGCAATCGGCTACGTGCACGTGCAGCTCTGAGAGCACGGTGGCGGGCGTGTAGCCGGGCACGGGGTAGTCCAGCACGTCCAGCACGTCCATCAGCTGGGTGAGCCAGGCTATGCCTTTGTCTCCGCGGTGACGCAGCGTAGCTTGCTCCAAACCCAGGGCAATGCAGATTGTCTGGACAAATGAAACATAGGTTTTCAATAGAGGGTGTGTATTGACGCGAATAAGTTCAGAAAGTCTCGTTTAAACGTCATCAGTCGGTCAGAAAGCTTACAGCACAGAATTTCCTTTAGGGTGTGCGGTGCGTATAGTTCAAATTGACGTGGTTGCCAGGGTTAATAATGAATGATTTGTCGTCTTATGACGTTTGTGCCCGTCAAAAGTTAAAGAAGTCAATAATAGTCAAATTATTATTATCCCAAATTGGAATGATCTCGTGGGCGTGGGAGTAAAAGATAAGACAATGTATGAGTCTGCAAACACGAATTGTTCTTTCGTAATCAATCAGGTCAAGGTAGCAGTACTAATTAGTATATGGTTTATTATTAATTTAATATACCTTCAGTCCCGGTGTCTCAGAATCAGGCTCGACTCTCAGAGCCATAGAGAACATGTCCTTAGTTTGGACCCTTTCCTTAATAGCCACTCCCATGTCCGAGGGATAAATGGTGCTCTTCAGGTGTGATGGCAAGGGTTTCCCGTACAG
The DNA here is from genome assembly GCA_963971205.1 of Aethes cnicana. Taxonomy (NCBI): domain Eukaryota; kingdom Metazoa; phylum Arthropoda; class Insecta; order Lepidoptera; family Tortricidae; genus Aethes; species Aethes cnicana. The sequence goes on along the minus strand of OZ020288.1, from coordinate 3,773,108 downwards.
CCTTAAGCCCGGTTTTTCGGCTGGGATCGTCAGGAGTGCTAGAATGTTTGGAAATAAAATCATTTTCATTATTATTATGACCAGACCTAGCGAAAAGATTCGCAGATCTCATCTGTGAGAGAGATCGCTGGATGTAGCTCTCTATAATAAATGTCACATTTACTGAAGGTAATCAAACAGCCTATGAGGATATTGTTTACAAATAAAAATTAATGATATGAGGAAATTGAGAGTTGTCTAAAGTCGCTTTGAATAAGGATATCCGCAGTAGTACTAGGGTCACCGACATAGCCTGAAGAATTGCGAACCTCAAGTCAGAGGCGTATTTAAAAAAATTGCGCCCTGGGCCACTGGGTTTTGCCGCCCCTTACAAGGCGGCAAACTAATTTATTTTTTTTCAAAAATAAAAGCGAAAAACAATAGGTACAAATAATTTATTTAGAAAATATACTTCCATAAAAGAATTTTTTTTAAAAGAACATTCATCTTGCAGATCATCTGCATGATCTATTGGGTAAATGCTTTGCAAGTTTCTAAGGCTTTCTGTTTCAGCCATTGTCGCTAATTTGCCTAAAAACGCAAAATTCGCGGTCACTGCGTCTAAAGCTCGGTCCACACTACACTTGTATCAGCGTATCGTATCTCCGTCGCGTAGCACCGACGCGTATCATGATCGTTAGTGAGTGTGGACGCAAAAAGATCGCGATCATGCTACGCGCCATATCTGATAGCTTGCTGGATCGCATGTTGATACGCGTTTATTAAAGACACACTTGCGATCGGATACGCGTATCAAGATCGGTAAGTATGGACTTATTTTCATGATACGCAGTTACGATTTGAGGCTGTTTTCACACCTCCGCCGCGAATTGGAAATAACGGTAACGCTGAACATCCGCGATACGACGTACGACGAACAAATCATTCGCGGAAATGCATGTTCATGGCCTACACTAACGCGTTGAGTCGACTATAGTTCTATCTCTCTCGCACGGAATACCGCCGCGGTGCCGCCGCTCTTTCTAGACGCCGTGCACATCTCCGCGTAGTATCCGCCAGTCTGCCATTGTACCGCAGTATCGCGGCGGACGATCTGTGGCTGTCGACAGCTTTTTCTTAGCGGAATAGTTAATTTTAGTAAAAAAGGGCATTGAATTTACAAAAAACTTATTAAAGAGGTCAGGAATAGGCCGATTATATATTTAGTTAGTCATCCAGACCACAATAATACAAAAAAAATAAGAAACAAAAAACCCGTCTACGTAAAATATTAAAAAAAAAACTAAAAAATACAAAAATAATGCTAAGGTCAGTTTGCTTATTTAAGATCAAAACGGGTAGCCAATAAAATAAATTACATTTTACGTATGTAGTATATTTCCATTTTAAAAATCACACCCTGAGATTATTTATTTTAGGTTATTTTAAAACTACGTTTTAAATAAGCAAATTGACTATGTCGTGCACCCAGATTTGAGGTTTTTTTTTAAATGCTCAATATTTTTTGCCCTCCTCGGACTCCGAAAGAGACAACATTTTGCTTCGATTGCAACAACTGGCCGCTACAAGCACGCACCGCTTCCGCTACTCGATCCGCGGCGTGTATGGAAGCAGTCCGCCGCGCGCGGCATTAGTGTAGCGCTTCAGCGCCACTGCTTCCGCGGCGGAGGTGTGAAAACGCCGCGATCCACCTCGAATCGGTTTTTCCCTGATCATCAAAGGGTATACGGACACGTTCTTGACAAGTGTACGTGTACCCGATCTGAGCACCGATCCGATCAGTGTGGTGTGGTGTGAAGATTGGCGTCCAAAGTTGTTACAGCAACAAGTGTTTATTTGTGTGTATGTTTGAAATCATGAATGACGGGCAGGAAATCATTCCTGAGAACCAAAGCCGTTTCAGACATCCACGCAGTGTACGCCAGCTTGATGCTCGGTAGCGTACACCGTGAACAAACCTTATATTTCGGGAGATTCAAGGGTACTATTTTTTAACCTAGATATTCGGTACTATTTGGGTACTATTTATTGGCATAATCAGATCCGATAACGTTACGGTGTACGCTATCTTGACGGTCACCAGATCGCGATGTGTAGGGACTTTAATAAACGCGTATCAACATGGATCGAGCTTTGGTTTCCTAGGACAGCGGTGCCATAATATAGCGGCCATAATACAGCGGTGAGTGACGTCACTAGAACGTTGTCTATGTAAATACAATGGCGCGGTTTCCTAGAGAGCGGTACTCGACACCGTAGCGTCAAAATCATTTGCGTGACGGCCGTAATGGCGGTGTTGAATAGTTCGCCGACGTTTTTTCTCGATAGCGGTGAAGCCATTTTCATCAGTGTTGCCGTTTGGTTCCGTTTTACGGAACTTTTCTGTCGAAAATTGGAACTTTTCAAGGCTGCCATTGTAATTTTCAAGACAATTGACCTGACAAAACTACTGATAAACATACAACAGCTGATTTTCATAGAATATTGTATCGTTTTGATCGGCCGGAGGACGAACAAAATGAGTTCCAACTCCTACTGGACCAGCGAAGACGACGAAGTTTTAATAGATTTCGTACGTAAAGATTTGCAAAAACGATTTTTTTATTGACTTACCTAACAAATATACACAGTTTTTGCTCTGGGCTTATCGGATTTCTGTGTCTATTGTAAGGTTTGTATATCAATTCATCTTTTATATGATTCAGTACATAATCGAACAGTTCTGGCGTAAGCCGAAAGTATTCCCTAAATTTGTCTTCGTTGCTCCGTAAACGGCGACGTACCAAAATCTCGAATGCACCGAGCCACGAGATTTGAAGATACCTCCTTCCTCCATTCGTCTGTCTTCCTCTTGTGATCTTCTGATGATTCATCCTCCATGAAAATTATAAGAGCTAAATCGAGGTCGTCCATTGCATATTCCAATGAGCGACGCAAATAAAACACTTGAATGTTTTGACAGTATCAATTTTGTATTGAGGGCGGGAAACGCGAAGATGACAGCACCGTAAAGACGGCCGTGGAACTTTACACATGTCACGGCCGTAAAGGCGGCCATCTTTTTATGTCCGCAATCTTGACGACGTAAAAAGACGGTATGTGACGGCACCGCTGTCCTAGGAAACCAAAGCTTTAAGCTTCAGATACGGCGCGTAGCATGATCGCGATCTTTTTGTGTCCACACTAACGATCATGATACGCGTCGGTGCTACGCGACGGAGATACGATACGCTGATATAAGTGTAGTGTGGACCGAGCTTTAGACGCAGTGACCGCGAATGTTTCGTTTTTAGGCAAATTAGCTTAATAAATTTTAATATTAAAAAGTTCAGTAATATTTTGAATGTAAACAATACTCTTAGTTTTGTTTTATTTTTAAAAATTATACTAAAAAATTAAAAAAAAAGTGTACAAAGTTCGACCGAGGCCGGCTTTGAGGGGCGGCTGACGCCGCCCCTCAGAGCCTGCCGCCCCGGGCCATGGCCCCCTTGGCCCTAGGGTAAATACGCCTCTGCCTCAAGTGGAAGTGGGCGGGGCACATTTCTCGCAGAACAGCTGGCCGATGGGGCCAGAAAGTTCTCGAGTGGCGTCCGCGAACCGGGAGACGAGCTATCGGTATGCTTCTAACAAGATGGAGCGGCGAACTCGCAAAGGTCGCGGGAATCCGGTGGTAACAAGTAGCACAAGACCGGATTGAGTGGCGAGCTTTGGGGGAGGCCTATGTCCAGCAGTGGACGTCTTTCGGCTGAAATGATGATGATGATGATGAAGAGTTAAGTTGGAATCAGGAAAATTGAGGCAGCTGACTTCAGACTTCACAGAAGGATAGTTTGTGTGCTAATCCATACTTAATATTATAAATGTGAAAGTGTATTTGTTTGTTTGTCCTTCCTTCACGTCGCAACGACTGGATCGAATTGTATGAAATTTGGTATGGAGATAGTTTGAAACCGTGGGAATAACATAGGATACTTTTTATCCCGATGTTCCCACGGGAACTGGGTTTTTAACGGGTCATACAGTTTATTTCAATGCTCCTATAACTATAACCATCTATATGTATTGTGTGGTATTGTATCATCGGATTTTAAGTCTACGCGGGACAAAGTCGCGGGCAAACGGCTAGTTTACCAATATAACCGGACACTAAGTGTGTAATACAAAGTCGACCTTGTTACCTTCATGATAGAGAGTAACTTTCCCCGCGCGTAGACACAGCTGGGCGGTCTTGGGGCGTCCGTTGAGGCCGCTCACTTCACACATGGATAGTCTATGCGCCTCGAGAACTAATTCTCCCATTTGACCAGGCACTACGAGTTTATTCGCATCCTGTAAACAGATATTTAGATAGGGTAATCTATACTATAGTACAGGTTTATACAATTTAGAAGGCTAGTGGATTAAGCAAAAATAGACTCTGCGTCAACGGCTTAAGTGCTTCACCGCGCGCCCTCTAAGTTGTGTCGTGCTGTAAAAGGGTAATTTTCTGTCTGTTAGAGTTAATCTCCGGACTACTGAACTGATTTGAATGCAGTTTTCAGAGGTAGATAGAGCATCATTCAGGGCAACATTTAGGCTATGTTTCATTTAAATCGGCTATCGGCAATTTTATATTCCACGCAGAAATCGTGGGGCACAACTAGTTAAACATTTATATTTATTATTACTACTACTACTACTACAGCCTATTTGCGTCCCACTGCTGAGCACAGGCCTCCCCTCATCATGAGAGGCTTTGGGCTATAGTCCCCACGCGGGCCCAGTGCGGATTAGGGACTTTACACACAACTTTGAAATACTTCGCTGATTCGTGCCCGATGGGTGTCCTCACGATGTTTTCCTTCACCGAAAAGCTCAGTGGTAAATTCAAATTGAATTTCACACATAAGTAAACTTAGAGGTGCGAACCGGAATCGATCCCCCGACCTTCTGCATGAGAGGTCGAACCACTAGGCCACCACGGCTTTATTTTCTTTAGTCGACTGTGAACTAATAATTGCTACTTACCCTGACAGGCGCATAAATCGTCAACAGCCCCTTTCCAACGTTGAAAGTGAGACAGAAGTTATGCGTCTCTTTCTTTTCGTACAAATTAGGCTTGTTCACACCTACTCCTCTCTTAGCTTTGCCGTCGTAAGTAGAGTAATAGAGATTATCCTCTTCTGACGACGAGCTCCCTGATTCAGAATCTGTTGAGGATAAATAGTAAATTACAGACCTAGGGTGGTGAATTCGTAAATGTCCCAGATCGCAGGATTCTGCGAACCGAAGGTGAGGGCCATAAATATGTGATCTGGGGCTTTACGAATTACCGCCCGTGGTTTGTCAAAAGTTTTACATCTTGCCTTGGCCAAGAAGTGAGATTTTCTCTCCGCGTAGCGGGCAGAAAATCCCACTTTACGGGCAAGGGTGATGTAAAACAAAATTAACAAGCTCCATAGTTCTCTATGGAGATGATAAAAGTGTACTTGCAGCGACTACCAGCTAGACTGATCTAGAATAGGGATGACGACAGCTTTTTTTCCTTAGTCTATCAGGAAGATTATTGAAAAGTATTGGACACGTATTTTTTCTTTTTTCACGTAATCAAACTTATACGGAGATATATTGCGTTGAAATGTCGCGTGACGTCACGGTTAGGTACGATTTATACCTAACGGTGACGCAGTTACCCCCCACTCTCCAACTTTGATGCGTTTTAACTTAGTCATTCTTTGTTAATTTGATAAAACAAAAAATACGTGTCTAATATTTTTTTATTACCTGACTGACGGACTAATTTGAGTTTCGATTTCTTCACCCTGTCGTCATCCCTATTGACAAAATTTAATTTTTTTGTATCACTGTCTAAAGGATTAAATAAAAAAGTTTCAGATTTTTTTGTTCATTCCTTTTAGAGATAATTGTGTTTTTGTAGTAACTGGTGCGTGAACATGAGACGTTATGACGCCATATGTGGCTATTTCGCTGTACTATTTTTGACCTACGCCCTTTTAGAAATGAGTTTTACAATTTCAATTTTAAGTTTGAAATTTATGAAATACGAAAGAAAGAAAAAAAATACGTGTCATTATAATTTTTCAGACTTTCTAAATACTAGCTAGTTAGAAAGTTACACGCTTATAATTACCATATCCGCTTCCTTTGCACATCCCAAAGGCAGGGTAGATGGTTCCGTACATAAGCGGACTTATTTCGAAAGGGTCTACTATTTGAGGCTCCCAAAGCAGCAAATCCGAGTTGATGCGGTTGTATAATATTTCGTATATCTGTTTAGATCTGAAATAAATATGTAAATAGTTTGAGATTTCCTTGCTATTTGAATTTGGACACGTGATAAAATGACGAACTTTCGCACTTGCAAAATGTTCTATTTCTATACTCACTCTAGTTGTAAACTAAGTATAGGCAGGTTGAAGTCCAGATGTATGGATGAGTGTTCAATGGCACTGTTGCTGAACTCTGTCATCTCTTCCTCTGTGCCAGGTACTATGAGCTCTTCCTCTTGTCCTGTTAAATATTCAATTAATATACACTCAACAGCAATGAAAACGGGTCACTTTGTGTGGAAAATCCTAAACAAAACGCCTATTTTCATGCACGTGCTGTTGAGTGCACATTTGGATATACAGTGATACACAGAGAAAAGCTCAATTTCGCACATCCCACCATTAATCGACTTAATTGAAACCTATCGGAATTAAAAACTATACAATATCATAGAGAAATGATACAAGAAGAGTGACAGAGCCCATACTTTAGTGCGTGCTCCGAAACCAGGGTTAACACTAGATCGCCATCTAGCGTCCAGTGGCTGAACCCCGATTACTCGACCGTTTAGCAGTTGCTTCCGCTCCTTGAAGCTAGATAGCGAGCCGAACGAACTTATAACACTGGTCAACATATAGGCTACTTTTTATCCCGGAAAATTGCATAGTTAATAAAAAATCAACTTCTCAGATAACAGTAAATTTGTACAATGCTAACTTAGCACAATCTCTACAATCTGTGATTGTTCCCGCGGGAATGCTATTAACGAATTCCACGCGGACGAAAGCGCGGACAGAAGCTAGCACAATAAATATACATGTGCATATACAATTATTCTCAAACTTTGTTCTTACTTTGACGGCCGGATTGGTCCAGTTGGTAGTGACCCTGCCTTCTGTTCCGATGGTCGCGGGTTCGAGTCCCGCTCGGGGCAAAACTTTGTGTGATGAACACAAATGTTTGTACTCGAGTCATGGATGTTAGTATTTATATATTATGTATGTATTTCTCTATATATTATTATTCATTAGATACCAGCGTTAGCTGTGGTTACCTTTAATTGGTTAAGCATCAATTTGGAATGTAAAATATAGTCACACATACTGTAAGATGTATTAACCGTTGGTGATCCTTAATAAAATAAATAAATAAATAAATATAAGTATTTATATCGTTGTCAAGCATCCATAGTACAAGCTTTGCTTAGTTTGGGGCTAGGTCAATATGTGTGAAATGTCCCAAGACATTTATTATTATTTATTTATTTACTTTGGTCTCAATTTGAATTTAACACTGAGCATTTCGAAACATTGTTAGGAAGCCTGCACGCATCTGCGAAGTAATTCAAAGTCCCCAATCCGCACTAGACCCACGTGGGGACTATGGCCCAAACCCCCTCGTGATGACAGGAGGCCTGTGCCCAGCAGTGGGACGCAAATAGGCTGTAGTAGTAGTAATAGTAGTAGTTGGCCTTACCATGTGGACTACCCTCGTGTTTTGTGACGCTCTGATGGGCGGTCTTCTTCCCGCTAAACGGGCTGGGTTGTGTACTATGAAGATTGTTCATGATGTACATAGAGGTCGTCATAGGGTTAGGCGTGACAGGTTCAAACGCCGCGTCCTCGTGCAGGGAGTCGAACGGACCCTTTGGGGTATGACTTGGCTTGAAGGTTAAGGTTATCCTGGAATTGAGGATGACATTTTTAGGACGTTTTTTACATTAGACATTTTTTGATTCCCTCCCTGCGTTTGTTTCCCAGTTCCTATAATCTTGGTGTATTCAAGTTTAGAGTGAATAGGCATCTTCTGGGTAAGCGTGTTCCACCTTAGACCCTATCATTACTTTCCATCAGGTGTGATTATGGTCAAACGCAAGCCCATTCGTAATAAAAAAAAACTCAATAAGTCAAGGGTACTAAGTGGCAGCTTCCTTGTTCGGAAGCTTGCTGATAGTACGGATACGCGAGCCCGCTTGCTAATGTTGTCTCATACTGTTCCTTCCGAGATAGTATCCTCACCTACTTCCTGTCCACCACCCTCACATCCCGTCTGTATTATTCCTGTTCCTTCCATTTCCTTTTCCTATCCTAATCCGCCAATCCGTGCTAGGTCAGGATTAAGACAGCCGGTGAAATTGCTGGTGCAGAGGCATTCCATCTTAGGCCTCAGGGTAGGCAACGCATTCGAGGCCTTATGGTTTCTTAATAAGAAAGGATTTCGTATCCCGTGTATACTGTAAAAACAGTAAGAGTCGCGATTGGTATAACGTAGAAAATCCCTGAAAATCATTCTTACATAGGTAACGGAGCCGTGGTGTCGCCTTTGAGAACGTCCCCTGTAAACGCTTCAGCCATGGTACTTTTAGCGATCTGTGTACCAGGCGAGCTTTCATTTTCCTGAAGTAGAAAAAACAACACTGATAACTGTAATTTCAAAGTTAATCTTAACACTGCTTTAACATTGTATGTCTCTTTCTTTCTTTCTAGGTAGTTATAGGAAGACAACTTAGAAAGCGAGCGGAGAAGCACTTAAGCCGTTGACGCAGAGTATATTATTGCTTAATCCGCGCGCCTTCTAAGTTGGATCGTGCTATACGGATTTTGTCCCATGGGATAGGGTGTGTATGTATGTAGGTGGACCTATAATAAATAATAATATATGGACGAACAGTACCTAACAGAATATGTCAAAATATATGGAGCAAACTGACATTAGAAAATACGTTCCAAAATAACGCCTCTTTATAACGACGGCCAAACGGGTGCCCGAGCTGTTCGGGCACTTGTAACAGCTGATTTGGTCCTTTTTGCCACATTGTTTCATATTTACCTACTAAATAAGTGTTTCTGTAATTAATAAAAAAATGTGGCAATAAATGGTTTTATTATTATTTTTATACATAAGTATCTACTTGGGCTTCCAAGCAAATATACAAATATTGTAGGTGTGTGTTTGTCCACGTATTTCTCCGAAACTAATAACCGGATTTCGATTATTTTTTCAATCCCTTTATAATGTAAAACTTACAGATATAGATTTGTTTAATGTATCCTTGCCGGTATTTAAGAAAAATGTATCCAAACATTTAGTTTAATGTTATTAGCATTTAAGCACCCTTTTTTATTTTTAATGGTTATTTGTAGCGACAAATAATTCTTAGAGTGAATACTAAGCGTAGTATTCACTCTAAGAATTATTACTCCCTTAAGTTTTGCTTTTGATATACCTAATATAGGGGACTATAGGTCTATAATTAAGTTAGTATGATTTTTTTTTAATTTATGTAAACGACTGTTTGTCTCTGAAAGAAAATAAATAAATACTCACATGATAAAACAATTCCAGATTCGTGGTTTTGATGGTGACGGTGGTGGGGACAGGTCGGGCGCTTGGCGCCTGTTGCGAATTGACGTTCACCTTTTGGAAACGGAACACTAGGTAGTCTGGTCGGACCCGACGCATCTCCCGATTGACTCCCGGTCGCAGATCTGCTATCGGGAATCTGTAATGTTGGGCATATTTCATAACTAGCCGTTGCGACTTCGTCCCGCGTAGACTTTGAATTTGCGTAACCGATGATGCTATAGAAACACACTCAACAGCAATGAAAACGGTTCACTTAGTATGGAAAATCCTATACAAAGTGACCCGTTTTCATTGCTGTTGAGTGTAGATGGTTGTAATTTTAGAAATATTAAAAAAACTGGTTTGACCGGTAGAAAACCCGTTCCCGTAGGAATACCGGGACAAAAAGTATCCTATGTTATTTCCAGGGTCTCAAACTCCATTGCAAATTTCATCCAAATCGGTCCAGTCATTTCGACGTGAAGGAAACAAACACACTTTCCCATTAGTAGTATTAGTATGAAGTATGGACAGTGTACATGTACCACTAAGGCTTGACTAGGAATTCAGCAGACCAGTTTATGAGTCTGCATTGAATTTGGTGAAGCGTGAAGAGGTAAGTAACAGACAGAATTACTTTTACATATATAATATTAGTATGGATAAATATCCATGGTCTAAAACTTTAAAATAAAAATCGAATTATTTATTCAGCAAGTAGGCCACATCTGGGCACTTTTACACCTCAGAAATGATTTTATGCTTTCAAGACCCATTGCTTGAGAAGAAGCGCCGCAATAAACTCAGCAAGGCTTTTTTCAAAAATTCCACATACAAATTCACATTACATTTGCATTATATGTATAAAATACATATATAGGTACGTACTAAAATTACATTTAAGGGATGTACCTATAGTCCCTAACTCAAACTTATTAGTTTATGTAACTGCTACATAATAAAGGTGTGTGTTTAAAGGCCTAATTATGTACAGTTGCATAAACAACTTTATCTACACTAATTTTATAAATCCTCTAAGATGCTTCAAAAGCTGTCCACAATGGCCGCAATTCGAATACGTCAGTGTCTCACATTCGATTTTCAAAAAGCATAGACTAAATAGAGCCGACATTTGAATTAGGAACAAACTTTCGTTCTGTCTGACTGAAGAATGTAGGCGGCCATTGCTATTCGAAGATGTTTGAAATTTGAATGCTATTAGACAATCGTATTCGATGGTCTTATCTATATATATAAAACAAGAAACTGACTGACTGTTTGATCGATCAACGCAGAGCCGAATCTACTGGTCGTAGAGAGCTGAAATTTGGCATGCAGATTCCTTAGGGAACGTAGGGGAGCACTAAGAGGATTTCCCGAAATTCCCACGGGAACGAAAAAAAAACGCGATTATACATTTTAATATCTCTGCGCATACGAAGTTGCGGGAAAAAGCTAGTACAGCCATAAGAGCATTTTCACCGACAAGAAAACTGTTCTAACTAAACAGTACATCTTAATGCCAGTCATAATTTGAGGTTTTTGAAATGAGTGTATATAAAATTTATTAGGTAAGCTTACCTTAGCGTGGCATTGAGATCAGAGCATTGCAGGGTGCAGTTAAACTGGTTCTGCATATTGTGAGGCGGCGTCGAGGCCGAACTCGTCGGCACATTGAAGAAAGTTGCCGACATTCTCTCTATGAGGGTAAGTTCCACGTCCACATGACATGGCATACATTTTACACTGCAAAAGGTAATTATGAATTATTAAACCTATAACTATAGTACTACTACAAAAGCCTATTTACGGCCCACTGCTGGGTACAGGCCTCCTCTCATCACGAGAGGGTTGGGCTATAGTCCCCACGCGGGCCCAGTGCGGATTGGGGACTTCACAACCTTGAATTACTTTGCAGATGCGTGCAGGTTTCCTCACGATGTTTTCCTTCACCGAAAAGCTCAATGGTAAATTCAAATTGAATTTCGTACATAAATAATTTCAGAAGTGCGAGCCGGATTTGAACCCGCGACCCTGTGCATGAGAGGCGGTAGGTCAAACCACTAGGCCACCACGGCTTCATATAACTATAGTATATTATAGTATATGTAACATTAATGGTAAATTCATTTAAAAGTGACGTGTAAAAGTGCCCAGATGTGGCCTATTTGCTGAATAAATATTTTCATTTTCATTCATTTTCATTTTCATAATGTACAGCCGTGGTGGCCTAGTGGTTTGACTACCGCCTCTCATGCAGAGGGTCGGGGCACACGGCGGACACGGCCTATAAAAGCACGCTTTCGAACACAATTCGAATGAAGCGTCAATGTTGGCGTGCGAGGACGTCTGTACACTTGTAAATACTTGTGTACCACTACGCGGGCCAACGATTCACTCTCCATCTCCGGATGTAACAAATGACGATAAGGCAAGTTGGGTAGATTCAGGCGGGTGATTCCGTGGCCATTCTGTATGTAGTACTATTCAATATTCTGCGATCGGGGGTTCGATTCGGGGCCGTTCAAGTATTACGTAAGCAGATTTCTTACCATTTTTTACCCCCCCACCCCCCTTGTCATCAAAAGTAAGCAAAGCTCTTACCCCCTCCCCCTATGCTTACGTAAACATTTTTAGTTATAAATGTTTTTTTTAATTGTCATTTTAAAAATAGGGAAATCCATGGAAAGATTAGGTTTAACTGATACACATAGAGTAAGGGACAAAAATATTATAATCAGAAATAATATAATAGATGCATTAATTAGACAAGTGAATAGCGCGCGGTAATTTCCCTAATGCGCGGTAATTCCCCTAATCGGTTCTCAAAGCGAGTGCCTAAACATATGCATTATTCGCGGGAATCCCCGAAAATGCGTTTCGTTTTCACACATAGACAATGTGAGGGTTGCCATTCGTGTAAAAAAGTAAATAACTAACGATGACGTAATCATCATCTAGACCCCCCTACCCCCCATGTCATCCAAAATAAGCAAAACAGAGACCCCCCCACCCCCCCTTGGTGCTTACGTAATACTTGAACGGCCCCTTCCGGCTCGCACCTCTAAGTTTATTTATGAGCGAAATTCAGTTTGAATCTACCACGGAGCTTTTCGGTGAAGGAAAAAATCGCGAGGAAACCTGCACGCATTCAAAGATGTGTGTGAAGTCCCCAATCCGCACTGGGCCCGCGTGGTGACTATAGCACAAAACCATCTCGTGATGAGAGGAGGCCTGTGCCCAGCAGTGGAACGCAAATAGGCTGTAGTAGTAGTAGTAGTAGTATTAATGTATATCATTGTAGCTGTAACTAAATAATACATACACGATATCCGTAGTAGGATACATTAGTTTCTTTTCACCGGAGATCCTCATGTATTTGGAAGTTTGTTTGAAATTCATTCTAATGTTAGGCCGCGGGGGACCTTTGCTGTCGTCTTCTTCTGCAAAGAACAGATACACTTCAACTATCTTCTATAAATAAAATAAGAAACTGACTGACTGACTGATCGATCAATGCAGAGCCAAAACTACTGGTCGTAGAGAGCTGAAATTTGGCATGCAGGTTCCTTAGGGAACGTAAGGGAGCACTAAGAGAGGATTTCCCGGGAACGGAAAAAACGGAATTTTTCATTTTAATATTTCTGCGCATGCAAAGTTGCGGGGAAAAGCTAGTCTATTCACAAAATTAGAAAAAGCACTACAAAACCATTTTTCACGGATTAAATAGTAAATCAAAACATAACTCATAAGTCCAAGATATCGGGCGTACGCTAAATTCGCATGAAGATTGTCCTTCTATGGCGCGACCCAGATTTATGAACCGCATATCATCATCATTACAGCCGAAAGACGTCCACTGCTGGACATAGGCCTCCCCCAAGGCTCGCCACTCCGACCGGTCCTGTGCTACTTGCTTCCACCGGTTTCCCGCGACCTTCACGAGGTCGTCGCTCCATCTTGTTGGAGGCCTACCGACAGCTCGTCTCCCGGTTCGCGGGTGCCACTCGAGAACTTTCCGGCCCCATCGGCCATCAGTCCTGCGAGCAATGTGCCCCGCCCACTGCCACTTAAGGCTCGCAATTCTTCGGGCTATGTCGGTGACCCCAGTTCTGGTGCGGATATCCTCATTTCTGATTCTATCACGCAGAGAAACCCCGAGCATAGCCCTTTCCATTGCCCTCTGAGTGGCTTTCAGCCTTCTTATGAACCGCATATACAACGCATAAATTACCAAAAGAAAACAGGTAAACCAAAACTAAGTTGCGGGGCTATTTTTTGAAGCGATGCTGCCGCGCGAATCATATTGCTATCCTTTTTACTCTTTGACGTGAAAAAAGGATAACGATACGAGTCGCGAGACAACATCGCTACAAAAAGTGGCCGTGGGCGAGGGGCCTCAGACTTTTCGATGGCCTTATTTCACTACTAGCCGTTTTTGCGTCCCTAATGATACTATGATGTAAAACTGTTCTGGAAGTCCATAAAAACTGCCCGTGGAAAGTCGGCCAACTCGGAACTTGGCAAAATCAGGAGTGAAAGTGGAGATTTGTTAAATGAAGAGGAAAGTGTGCTAAAGAGATGGAAAGAATATTTTGAAAGTTTGTTTGGAAAAGGACAGGTAGTAAATGATGATTGCAACGAATTTCAAGACGATGTGAATGAAAGTGAAATTAGTCTAGATGAAGTAATGGAAGCACTGATTAGTTTGAAAGTAGGTAAGGTTGCTGGGTGTGACAGAGTTTCAGCTGAGATGCTTAAAGCTGGAAAGGGTGTAGTTGCGAGTCAGCTGTACCGCCTTTTCAACCTGTGTTGGAGGATAGGCCGAGTACCAAGTGACTGGTGCAAGGCTGTAATCGTACCGTTGTTTAAAGGGAAAGGGTCACAGCAGGAATGCAAAAACTACCGGGGAATCAGCCTCTTAAGTGTTGTGGGGAAATTATATGCAAAAGTATTGATTGAAAGGGTAGTGAAAGAAACAGATGAAAGGATATGGGATGTTCAAGCAGGATTTAGAAAGGGAATGGGATGTACGGACCAGGTTTTCTCCTTACGTGGCATAACCAAAAAGTTTTTGGCTAAAAGTCACAAGGTTTATTGCGTATTCGTGGACCTGGAGAAAGCTTACGACCGAGTGGAGAGGGATGAATTATGGAAGGCCTTGTCTATGAAGGGCGTGGACGACAACCTGATTCGAGCATTAAAATCTCTATATGAGAATTCTAGTGCTTGTGTCAGGGTGAACGGCGCGTACACTGATTGGTTTAGGATTGATAAAGGTCTTAGACAGGGATGTGTAGCGTCGCCGTGGCTGTTCAACGTGTTCATTGATGACTGCCTAAAGGAATTGAAAGAGAAAGAGTGTGGCTTAAGAATGAATGAGTTACTCGTCAAATGTCTCCTTTATGCGGATGATCAAGTAATACTTGCGTCATCAGCTGAGGAGTTACAAGAGATGGTAACAAGTCTGCATGTGTCATTAGAAAGAAAGGGTATGAAAATCAACGTATGCAAGACGAAAGTTCTGGTTTTTGAAAGAGATGAATTTAGGACGTTGTGTGAAATTATGATAGGGGGTAAGAAAGTGGAACAAGTGGATGAATTCATATATTTGGGTTCAAAATTTACTAGGGATGGAAAGTGTGATGGTGACATAGAACGAAGAGTGAATGCTGGAAATTCAATAAATGGGGCATTGCATGCTTTTATGACTAGCCACAAAGTCTCGGCAAAGGCTCGAGTGGCTGTACATAGAGGTGTGCTAGTGCCGACACTTATGTATGGTAGTGAAAGTTGGGTATGGCAGAAGAAGCACGAAAGTAAAATCAATGCTGTAGAAATGAGAGCATTGCGGAATATTGCAAATGTTAAATTGAGTGATAGGGTAAGGAATAGCGTGATAAGGGAGCGGTGTGGTGTGAAAGAGGATGTAGTGACAAAAATAGAAAAAGGTATGCTATATTGGTTTGGGCATATGGAAAGGATGAATGAGAGAAGACTGACAAAAAGTATTTATATGGCTAGTGTGAATGGAGGTGCTGGAAGAGGAAGACCGAGGCGAATGTTCTTGGATCAAATTCAGGACAATCTGATTAAAGGCCAGGTCAAAAGTACTTTAAACCGACGAGCATGTATGCGGAACGGGATGAAAGTTGAAGAAGCGAGAGAAGTATGCAAGAGTCGTAGCAAATGGAAAGAAGTGGTCTCTGCCTACCCCTATGGGAAAAAGGCGTGATATTATGTATGTATGTATGTAATGATACTATACATAAATAGACAGTTATAGTTATAGAAGTATCGAAAAATTGGTTTGACGTGGAAAACCCGTTCCCATAAAAATATCGGGATAAAAAGCATCCTATGTTATTGCCCGGGTCTCAAACTATCTCCATACCAAACTTCATCCAAATCGGTCCACTCGTTGCGACGTGAAGGAAGGACAAACAAACAAACACACTTTCACATTTATAATATTAATACTAATATTATAAATGTGAAAGTGTGTTTGTTTGTTTGTACTATATCCGCATGGAGGACAAACAAACAAACACACTTTCACATTTATAATATTAATACTAATATTATAACTGTGAAAGTGTGTTTGTCCATACGGATTACTACATAGTTCCGACGGCTACTTCAGATTACCGATGGCTTTATTTTATTCACTACATCTATATAAATATAACAAGAGCGTCTTTCGACAATATGTTACCAGCGAGTACTCCGCTACTTTGGACACATCATGAGACGCGGAGACAACAGCCTCGAAAAGCTTATCATCGTTGGTAACACAGAGGGGAAAAGATCCAGAGGCCGCCCACCAACCAGATGGTCTGACCAACTCAAGAATCCGGACACACCAGCATTCTACAGTGTCGCTAGCATAGCGACTGACAGGAGCCGATGGAGACAGTTCCTCCGTTCCAGACTTCCATCCCACCATGGCCACGATTTTCAGACATGAAGGACCGACCAGCGAGAGAGATGTACGCAGTCCCGGGTTCCGTTCAAGTATTACGTAAGCAGATTTCATACCATTTTTTACCCCCCCCCCCCCCGCCCCCCTTGTCATCAAAAGTAAGCAAAGCTCTTACCCCCTCCCCCTATGCTTACGTAAACATTTTTAGTTATAAATGTTTATTTATATTGGCATTTTAAAAATAGGAAAATCCATGGAAGGATTACGTTTAACTGATACACATAGAGTAAGGGACAAAAATATTATAATCAGAAATAATATAATATAATAGATGCATTAATTAGACAAGTGAATAGCGCGCGGTAATTTCCCTAATGCGCGGTAATTCCCCTAATCGGTTCTCAAAGCGAGTGCCTAAACATATGCATTATTTGCGGGAATCCCCGAAAATGCGTTTCATTTTCACGCATAGACAATGTGAGGGTTGCCATTCGTGTAAAAAAGTAAATAACTAACGATGACGTAATCATCATCTAGACCCCCTACCCCCCTCCATGTCATCCAAAATAAGCAAAACAGAGACCCCACCACCCCCCCTTGGTGCTTACGTAATACTTGAACGGCCCCCCATCCGTCATTTTGACTGACCTTTAGAGTCAAAGCGCAGCAAGTCATAGCCCTCCGTCTCCCCAGCGTCGCTCTGGTGGTATAAACACTCCTGTACGAGCAGCTGATGGATGGCTGCCTCGCAGACGGTTTGGCTGCCGTGCGTCGTTACTTTCTCGCTACCGTCCAACGTCAACTCTGACGCCATTAGTCTGCAAGATAAAATAGTATATTTTGATGCAAGTGCGAAAAGTTTGTCATTTTATCACGAGTCCCTAGTTGTATGTTGGCGCGAGCGAAAACGAGCGTTAACACTAGGGACGAGTGAAAATGACAATTTCACACGCGTATCAAACGATTTTTTTTTCAACTTTAGGCACGCTCACTAGCTGTCAAAAAACAAAAAAAACGCTCGTTCGGAAATGACAAACTTTTGGCACGTTAAACAGGTATCGAAATGATTACTTTTTGAGCATCTGTATTAAAAATATTCATTTTCAATTAAATACTGCTATAAGCTGATGGTAAGACCGCGTCGGTGTCAAGTGAACCGACCCAAAGCTGTGACAATATTATAGTGAACTTGATACCGACGTCACAGGCGCTGTCAGAGTTTGAAGTCGTTTTTGCATATAGACAGAAGCCATTATTTAAAGATAAGAAGAAGAAGAAGTAGTTTTTTTTTTCTTGTCAAGTACCCAAGTATAACATTAAACATACCTCAAATGGTTCCTTCCAGCCGCCTGTTCTATAGCTTTGTTAGTGGCAGGACCAGCTTTCAAAGCCTCAAAGAACTTATTAGATACATCTTGCATTTTGTATGCGCTTGTTGGCGATATACAATCAGAGCCCAATGGTGTTGGTACTAGAATATCCTGAAACAAAATCTCAAATGCAAATAACCATTGCAATTTGAACCTTATCTGGGTGAATTCACGAGCGTGCCAATCGCTATCAGTTCCTTGCCTTAATGCCTACTAAGCCACCATAACAGGCTATTTACGTTCCACCGCTGGGCACAGGCCTCCACTCATCTCGTAAGAGGATTTGGGCCACAGTCCCCACGCGGGCCCAGTGCGGATTGGGAACTTCACACACGTCCTTGATTTTATTCGCAGGTGTGTGCAGGTTTCCTCAAGATGTTTTCCTTCATCGAAAAGCTCAGTGGTAAATTGAAATTGAATTTCGCTCAATCGCTCATAAATAGTTTAGTCAAATTCGAACCCCCAACCCTCTGCATGAGAGGCGGCAGGTCAAACCAATAGGCTACTACGGTTGGCACCAATAATCCGTAATGTCTAATTTCAATTAACCATAGATTTTATAATAGCCGTACCCTCTTTAAAAAATACAGAAAATCCATGTAAATTTATCTACTAGACAAAATGCGGCAAGTGACTGATAGCGGTTGAAACGCTCATCAATTCTACCATCTGCTTAGAGGAGGTTATATTTACGCTTAAGGCCGTTCATAGGAACGGCCTTAAGCGTAAATATAACACGAGTGAAAGAGAAAGCGCTACGCGCGGAACGCCCGATTTAGTTAGTATTTAACGCGTTTTAATTTCTATAAAAATACCGTCTAAAAACATGGCATTTATAAAGCTGTCAATGTATGTGTGTAATAAGGATGATTTTTTCGTTATATTAAGTTTTACACTGTTTGATATAACAAACTCGAGTAAAGTTGGATTAAAGGCCGGAGTTAGGGGTTACTTTGGAATTAAATTGTATCGAGCGAAGTTTCGTGAAACGTGCAACGAAAGCTGTCAATGTAAGGATGATATAATCAAATATAACATCTTTTTTTTTATATTTTCAACTTTTCTTAGAAAAGTATGATCTTACATTTGACGATTCTGGTCAGTGAACGGCCTTAACTTGAATGTTTTTATACAAACCTTATGTAACAGAACGCAGGATAGTGAAGTAACTCTGAAGCTCATGTGGGAAACCTCAGCCGTTGGATCACCGTCAATACGAGGAACTGAAGCAAAAAAATACAAGGTAGCTTGAGCCTTGTTAATTGCTTTACATCACCCTTGGCCGTAAAGTGGGATTTTCTGCCCGCTACGCGGAGAGAAAATCTCACTTCTTGGCCAAGGCAAGACGTAAAACTTTTGACAAACCACGGGTGGTAATTCGTAAAGCCCCAGATCGCATATTTATGGCCCTCACCTTCGGTTCGGGCCACAGAAACCTGCGATCTGGGACATTTACGAATTCACCACCCTAGGTCTGTAATGTACTATTACAGTGTATGACAATTGTAGTTAGGTATAATACCTAGTTCGGAATGAGAATGACGAATCTTTACTCCACCGTGATACAGTTTTCAACTAGTACGGGGAGTAAAGCACATCGTAATACTAATCGTACGTAATACCTACAATGTACCATAATATTATTATTAGGTACATTTCACTAAACCTGTATTTTGTACTTGTTGGTTAAATAAATACTACTATGTCAACCCTACTGATATATTTTTAAAGTTTCAAGGTCAGTCGGGGCAGTTGCGCTAGGGCGGGGTAAGAGTTAAGGGTTTGAAAGCCGTGGTAGCCTAGTGGTTTGATCTACCGCCTCTCATGCAAGTGCACATAAATAATTTCAGAGGTGCGAGCCGGATTCGAACCCCCGACCCTCTGCATGCGAGGCGGAGGTCGGACCACTAGACCACCACGGCTTACACCCATGAAGTACATAGATAATAATAATACACACAGTCACTGCAATACACAGATGTCTGAGGTGTGCGTGAGATGTGATTTGGATCTATTCACAAGGTAGAAAAGTCGAATAGATCAATGGATCATTCACAATCAGCCGGAGAAAAATGGCCCCGTCAAAACGTGTGCCCGAACAGCTCGGGCACCCGTTTGGCCTTCGTTATAAAGAGGCGTTATTAGCATATTGGAAAATATTTTCTAATGTCAGTTTGCTCGATATATTTTGACATATTCTGTTAGGCACTGTTCATCCATATGTTATTACTTATTATAGGTCAATGGATATATCAATTTAGGCGCACTTACCCTAGTGGCGTACCTGACCCGACTGATCCTTTACGTGGAAAACTTACCTTTCTTATTCCTCTTGATACGGGGCTGTACAGATGGTATGTTGACGCTGGAAGTCATGCTAGTGCTCATTGAACTGACTGATGATGAGAAGCTTTCTCCCATCTGATTGGTCGGAGAAGTCATGGGGTGGAAATTATCACCATCTGGGTCACTCTCTTCTGCAAAATGTCATTAGAGTTTTCATTGTGAATATTTGCACTATTAAGGAATGGGTTCAATTTGTGAAATTGTGTTGTTTTCTTTATTATGGTGGTCTGCGTAAATTCTAGCTTTTATCAACTTAATTGTAAGGTTTGGTTTATAAATAACAAAAATCGGTTGTATATAAAGTTAGTTTATGGACGATATTACGTGATAACGTCATAAGAAAACATTAATAAACATGTACCGTTACTTAGGACATACATCGCCATGAGGACATACATAAACATACATTGCGTCACGTTTCTTCGTGGGTGCAGCCGGCGTTCATCAATTTACAAGACGTTATCACGTCAATAAAATTGTATGATTAACTAGTTGTGCCCCGCGACTTCGTCTGCGTGGAATATAAAAGTGCCGATAACTTTTTTTTCCGGTATCCTATTTTAATCGAACAAACGTTTATATGTAGCTCCGAATGATGCTCTATCTACCATTGGAAGCCGCAATCAAATCGGTCCAGTAGTTCCGGAGATTAACTCTAACAAACAGACAGACAGACGGTTAGAAGAGACAGAAGTTACCACAGTCTTATAATCTTGAACGTGTTTCAGTGTACCTATGGCATTTTGGCAGAAAAAATACCCTTAAATTATAGTATATTGGTTAAATTGGAAAGTGCAAAGGGAAACGAAGGAATCCATACTATCATTATAAATGCGAAAGTAACTCTGTCCTTCTGCCTGTCTGTCTGTCTGTTACCTCTTCACACTTCAACCGATGGACCGATTGAGATGAAATTTGGCATGGAGATAGTTGAGGTCCCGGGAAAGGACATAGGCTACTTTCTATCCCGGAAAAACACATAGTTCCCGCGGGAACGCGATAACCGAATTCCACGCGGGCGAAGTCGCGGGCAGAAGCTAGTAGTAAAATAAATATATGCAGTCTGGGTGATTTGACCCGTTTCATTTTATACTTACCCAAGCTAGGTCCAGACCAACCGAACGTCCTAGGCTTTGTATTCTCCTTCTCAAAGTTTCCTAGTAATTGAGCCTCTATTAGTTGGAAGTCAGCAGGCCTCATTGGCTTGCATTGAATGTTGGTGCCACTCGGACGTAGCGGCACATTGCTAGAAAAACAATGGACAGTTACATGATACAATAATATATATACATGTAGGAGTGTGGATGTCACCCTTACGTCATTCGCACTGCTGTGTATTGCAAGTGGTCTATTAAAATAATCCCGGATGCCCATGTATCCTGTGAGTGTTTCATTAAATTATTACGTTCATTGGTTTTTAACTTGTCCCATTTTGTGTGCTTAAACAAGTAAATTACAATTGTAATGCGCAAATAATTTATTTTGCATTATAACAGCAGAAAATATTTCCTTTATTTTTGTTTTATTGCAATATAGTGGCAACTCCACTTTGACGTAAGGGTGACACTTCACCCGGATCGGCAGACCTTGTTTTCTTGGACCACGGACGGTTAGTTTCTTTAACCCCTTTTAATTACAATCTGTCACATGTTGGACATTTACAGATACAGTAATGACATAGTAACCGTACAGGTCAAGGCACGGATCTTGAGCGAAAAGCGAAAGTAGGGAAGATTTCTGCGCATGTCTACGACTGAAGGGCCAATAAGTATCCCCTCAATAAGTAGGCCCTAAAAAAGCGGCGGCGGCGGTAAAAAGCCGTGGTGGCCTAGTGGTTCGACCTACCGCCTCTCATGCCGAGGGTCGGGGGTTCGATTCCGGCTCGCACCTCTAAGTTTACTTATGTGCGAAATTCAATTTGAATTTACCACTGAGCTTTTCGGTGAAGGAAAACATCGTGAGGAAACCTGCACGCATCTGCGAAGTAATTCAAAGATGTGTGTGAAGTCCCCAATCCGCACTGGGCCCGCGTGGGGACTATAGCCCAAACCCTCTCGTGATGAGAGGAGGCCTGTGCCCAGCAGTGGGACGCAATTAGGCTGTAGTAGTAAGTAGGCCCTCTGCCAAGACCTTATTTTTGACTTCTGCGCATCGAAGGCGACCGGTCAAGTTCCGTACCGATGCCTGTAGGTTCTATTTTGTCCTAAATTACCTGGTGTCTTCTAATTGTGGCTGGTTCAACGCATTCACGAGTTCAATCAAAGTATGAAGCTGTCTCGGGGATATGAATACAATGAAAGATCCCAGCAACATCTTGATTTCCACCTTGGGTCCCTCAACTTCCTCCGAATGTTTAATTTTCAGGGCTAACTCCTGATGGCCGGTTAGTTTTGCAAAAAGTATGGGGTCCGGTTGATTGGCTCTCTCCTCTGGTGTGGCGTCCCTTGAGAACTCAGGTTGATGTGTGACCACATCAATGAGCTCCTTGATTGGGTCTGATTCGATAGTGGAGATGACACTTCGAGTTTCATAAAAAACATCCGACATTGTGCTTTGGTTGTTAGAATCAGAAGCTTCCGCTTGGCTGTTTTCAGTCTTTTCAACTTGAGACGAAACAGATTTCTCTAAAATTAAACTTCTAGCCATTGTTCGGAGTTTCGACGGGAATTCGTCTGTGTACAAACTGACGCCCTCGAATTTTATCTTCTTGTTAGTGTAAGTGGCCACTATGTAGGTTTTCGTTTTCTCTGGATCGGTGACATCTGGAGTAGGTTCATTGCCAGCTTCGTCAAAGTAGTCAATCCTAGAATTTAATTTAATGGGTTAATTAATCATAAAGGTACTAAATACTTAATTGACAACAGTAAATTAACGCAACTTTTGATAGCATGTAAGGTCACTAGGTATTAATTTGACGACAGGCTCAGTTGGTAGTGACCCTGCCCACTGTTCCGACGGTCGCGGGTTCGAATCCCGTTCGAGGCAAACTTTGTGTGATGAGCACAAATGTTTGTACTCGAGTCATGGATGTTTAGTTATTTATATATGTATGTATTTCAAGTATTTATTTTATATTGTTGTCTAGCACCCATAGTACAAGCTTTGCTTAGTTTGGGTCAATTTGTGTGAAATGTCCTAAGATATTTATTTATTTAAACTTTATTGCACATTAGTAAAAAGACTAATACAAAAGGTGAACTTAATGCCATAAGGCATTCTCTACCAGTTAAGCTTTGTGCAAAACAGAAATATATTTAATGCCACTAGGCAATTAAGTCCGCCAATTAAGTTTAAATAAATAAATATAATATTTTCAGGTATATACGTAATTTTTTTACTATTCAGATTTAATAAGCTTTCAAACACTTTTTTACATTCAAAATTCAATAATTTATTCAGCAAATTTGCTATATACGACCACTTTCATATGTCATAGCCATATAGGTATTAGTTAAGGTCACATTTTAGTAGTTTAGTTCAGTACTTGTTACATATTTTAATCAGTTGAATGGAGATCACGTTCTAACTCGGAAATATGTGACTTTGATGAATACTTACTTTTCTATATGTAACTCCAAGGCGATGCCTCTACTGCCGTTTTTAGGAACATGCTCCAATCTTATTTTCGTGTCGACAAATCTTATTTTGACGCGACTAAGAACTGAAATCAAATAAAAAATCGGTGAACAATGAGGTTCAATTCAATTCAATTCAATCATTTATTCAGCAAATTGGCCATATAGGGGCACTTTTACACGTCAGAAAAAGAATTTACCAGAACTTCCTAGACCCATTGCTTGAGAAGAAGCGCCGCAACAAACTAAAGCAGAAGGCCTTTTTTCAAAATTTCCACATAGTTACAAAATTTACAAATTAAACATATAGGTACATACTAAAATTACATTGAAGGGATGTATAGTCCCTAACTTAAACTTAAATCTAAGATCTTAGAGATGTATAGTCTCCAAAGGTCCAGAAAAAAAAAAAACATGGAGATGGCCTCCATCGTCAAATTAATATAAATTCCATAGATGTCGACAGTCTCAAAATGTCAATAAATAATGAAATACGTCATGTATAAAAGAGTTCATTAATACATGTCAATAAGAACATGATGAGGTTGATGCCCTTTACATGTTTTTGTTTTTACTTTACACACTAACATTATGGAAATTATGTGAGGTGATGACGATTCTCTACCTACACCGTATTTACAATGCAAATTTTATTTGTAATAACTTACTTTTATTCTATCCCATAAAAAGTATGATTTATATAAAACTGGCTTCTGCCCGCGACCTCTTCCGCGTGGAATTCGGTGATAACGTTCCCGCGGGAACTACGCAGGGATAAAAAGTAGCATATATGTTGACGAGAGTTATAAACTACTTTGATACCAAATTTTGTTTCAATCCAACCAGTTGTTTTCGAGTCCGGACAATTTTTCCAAAAATCGTTTGTGTGTTCAGTATCGTTTATGTAGAAATAATAATACATAATAATAATAAATACATTAATTTCAGGCAGATATTAACAGTAGTCATATTTTGTAGCCCCGTCCCCTTCACTTGATCCATTCTTTTAATTTTCAAGTTACAGACGCAACTTTTCTACAGACTTCTTATAGTATTGACATTGAGTCATCTGTTTATTACATATGAAGGCCAATCAGCAAGATGGTGGTTAGTTAGACATGGCATAACATTACAATGGGATTTTAAAGTATATCTACAAAGCTAACTCTAAATAGCTTGATAGAAATTGTAAAGCCTTTTTTTACGTAAAATAAGCATCTTTTGTCTTTGGCACAATTTTTTCAAGATTATTATTATTATTAGTTATAGTGCTATGCAAAATTTATTAGAGTAAGTAGTAAATCATTGATAAGTAACTCACATGCGCTACTAATTCAGGTGTCATTTTAAAGAAGTCAACTCACTTGAATCTATGGCATGTGCGAACATCTCGATTCCTTCAACTGCTTGGGACTCCTTCGGACCATCCTCAGCCCGGAGACACTCCTCGGCCAGTTGCATGGATGATGACATTGATGACCACATGGACTCCAGCATTGTTGATTCTGTTTTTTTTTAATTTTATTTATTAATATAAAAGAGTAAAGTTATCATGCGTCATTTTTAAGCATGACAGGCTTAACATACAGACAGACAGACAGAGTTACTTTCGCATTTATAATATTAATATGGATAATATGGATTGCAAATTTCAGTGTCACTATGTTGACATTATTAATATTTTAGTTCATTATTCCATTAATAATTGTAAACTTCAAGGTGAATGGGATCTTTCAAGGCAACAGAGTACTAGGCACTAAGACTAAGTGATAAGAAGAATAGTATTAATTATGTTTTGAGAGATATGAGTATTGACTTGGAGTGGATCAATCTCCACTTGAGGATCAATATTTAATTTACACTGATATCAGTCAATGTAAATTAATAAAAAAAATATATATATTAATTCTGATAATTTGCTTTACTCAGCTATCCACTCAATGAATATGCATATAAATGAACATTTGTTTCTGCTTTAGCTAAGCAAAGGCTGCAAGACAGCATGTAGACTCTATACAAATATTGCCGTTACCTGGTTCAGCCTGAACTTTGGGTTGAACAGTTAGGGAGAGCCCGCTCACTTCCACAACAGAGTCATCAGTCAAGAGGGTTGACCATGGAATTGTGACCGTGATCTTTTGCATGTGGCCGTCAACTATTTCAAGCGGCCAGTTCTGCGAGTCCCCCAACTCATTGAGGGCCTAAAATCAATAAAATTACTTCGTATAAGTAGACAGACAAACAAAGACAGAGAAGGATATGTCTATTGAATAATAATTAAGTAACAAAAAATATTATCTAAAATGTTTTCCTTGAACTGAAATGTTTGATTTCTTTGTTATTGAAAATGAACACGTGTTGCTTATGTAGTAATTGCGCACCAAAATGTTGAAGGTGCTATTTATATTAAATTAGAGTATGGCTACAAAACTCAAGTTAGGCTCTCTTATATTACATTTAAGGCAGGTACAAAGAGAATATTTACCTCGCAGTCAAGGCTAACGTCGCAAACGGTTCCGGTGCCATTGTATAGATCGACACTCAGCTGATCTAAAGTTAATTTTTCTTCGAGAAAATTACCCAAATATCGCTGCAGCAAATATCTACATGCCCTCTTTTTTATGCTCTCAGACCACGGCAGGTAGAGATACCACATCGTAGGGCTTCGTTATTCACATCACACTAATAATTTTCGCTCAATGAACTTCTGTGCGTAATGACTATTGTGATTTTGCGTGTGATTGTCTTGAGAACGTAAATAAACATAACGTTCCGATTCACTCTAGTGATTTATGCAACTCGTTAATATATTTGCGTTTAAAAATCGCGGTAATATACGATGTTGCACATTTTAAATCCTTTTTGGGTCAGATAAAATTAGTTATCACAGAATTTAATTAATTTCCTTTTATTTTTGTAATCAATGTGAATGTCGCAGAGTGACATTACTGACATTGACTCAAAGTATTGAAACCTTATTGAAACGTTTGATGCATGCACTAAATAAAACGCCAGCTTTTTCACAGAGGAGGTAAAGTACGTAAGTACATCTGCAGGAGTAGTGTCAGTAAAAATTTTGCTTAAAAACATTACAGTAAGGTCGTTTTCGTTCACAATTCAAAAAGGTGCCCAACATTCCATTCGAAGCTGTTTAAGAATTTTTGTCTTTATCTCTCTTTAATAGGTTAAACAAAGACAGATACAAGCGTTTTACTCCCCATACCCTCATGCACCTGGCATAAAATTTGGTCACAATGTAGTTCCAGTTATTAGTTACTACTTCCATGGCCCACAAAGATGGAAAGAGGCATTAGCAGGTTGAGAAGTGGTTGAGAAGCGCAATCTTTATAGTTCCAAAGGTGGACACCAAATCGGGTAGGTTGGGAGCGCTGCGGTCGCCACTCCAGTCAAGCCACCTAGGCGGATAGTCTGCAGTAGCGCCTTCAGATGGCGCTGCTGAGGCGAAAACGCAGCGAAAACGGTTGAGAGGAGAGTGTGTTTTATTTTGTTGCTTATCAAATCCGCTGGACACGTTTTCAACTGTTTCGCCATATAAGATTGCGCTTCTTGCCAAGACACATTCCACACTCCATAGTTGTATATTACATCGTATACCGGTAGGTATACGACTCTGTATAAGGAAAGTGAGATTTTTTTATAGTGCGTGTCAGCGATGGTGAAATCAGTTCCGGTTCCGACCCGTCCATTGCGTCCTCAGCCTAGCTGCTTACTTGAGTTTATCTCACTGGCTCGTTTCTATTAGTACTGTGGAGACTGGCCGAGTACAATCGGTTAGTTGTCACATTTTCTTTCAAAAATAGGTAATTTTAAGTGTAGAACTGTTTTTGTTTAATATATTTAGTCTTTTTCTATCGCTTGTAACGAACAGATCTCTGAAAATACATTATCAATTCAACTTTAAATCTATTATTTCATAGTTAGGGAAATGTTAGGGCAGTAATAGGGCCAGTCTTCAAGATTTAGAGATTTTAATTAGCTAGACATCGTCTTCGTGTCCTCGGATTCCACCGCTGACCTCCGTGCCTGCAGCAGCTACCTGAGCTAACACCAACCCCCCTTCGTTTCTGTTAGTACCTAGGTACCTACTCTACGTAGGTACGTTACGTAGAGATACTGACGGCAGATTCTAATGTCCTGATTATCATCATTATTAGATTATTCGGGGCAAACTATCGATCTAACTAGGTCGCACATCCACACTTGGGCCCGCGTGGGGACTATATAGCCCAAACCCTCTCGTGATGAGAGGAGGCCTGTGCCCAGCAGTGGGCTGTAAATAGGGTGTTGTGGTGGTGGTGGTGGATGCAAAAAAATAAAAAATGACAAGTTATGAATAAGTTGTAACTTTGATTTTATTAATATGAACATACGGTAGGTAAGCAATAAAACAACGACGATAAGTAGGTGAAAAATGAAAATGAAAAATGTATTTTATTGTAACTTACTTACAAGATAAAAAATTACATGGGTTGGGAGCTTTTAAAACCTGTGTTAGAAGAGCCTATTATATATACTGTATATTTCAAAAAATCCGATCCGTTGTCTGGCAAGAACATTTTAGAACAATAATTTTAATATTAGGCACCTATGAGTCCTAATTTTTAAGACCTTCTTAAAGACGAAATAGCATACCTATCAATAAGTAATCAAGGAAGATACAGTTACGGACAGGCTAAAGAGATACATTACTGTCATCATTTTTCGTCATAATCATAATAATCTCTAGTATAAGGTTCGGTCGAAACATAAAAGGGGAGCTTATGAAATTCTGTCTGATTATCTAAAAGTTGATCGCTTTCCATATTTTCTTTGGATTTGCAGGAGTATATGTCCAGTCGGTAGAACGTAATGCCAGTGTTGGTAGGGAATATGAAACTGGCTTGGAACTGGGTGGACCCCACGTCATCGGCGTCCGTGAAGTATTCAGTGTCGTTGACGATCAACCGTATCTCTACTTTTGTTACTATGTAGGCAGCTGGAAGATATGTATTAAATAAGTATTACAGGTTTACACAACTTAGAAGGCGCGTGGATTAGGCACCTAAGCAATAATAGACTCAGCACCAACGGTTTAAGGCGCTGACAAGACCTAAATTGACTTTATTTAAACGAAAACTAAGTTGTGTTGTGCGATATCCATATTATTAATAGCGAACGTAGCTCTGTCTGACTGTCTGTCTGTTACTTCTTCACGCTTCAACCGCTGCTGCCTTGTAAAGGTGACAAAACAGCCGTCACGCCAAAAAAACTTCATTTTTTTACGCTCACGGAAAATTTTGCAAAGTTTTTCGCCTGATACAGAATGAAAGAAAAAATATGCATTTATAATATTCATTTGAATGCGAAAGTAACCCTGTCTGTTTGTCTCTCTACTTACGGTTATCGCTTGTGTATTTAATATCCAAAATCCGGTTAAGTCTTACACCTTTCCATATTTGTTGTTCAGTGAAAAGCAGTATATCTATAGGTAAAATAAAAAAGTCACGGTAATAAAAAAGATATAGGTATGTACATGATCGACATGTACAAAAAATATTGCATTTTTCAAACACATGCATTATTTAAATGACGCTAGTTAACGAGACAATGTTCCAAGGCAAGTAGTGCTAACACAACTTGGAAGTTACCATTGCAATGCCCTAACGTCATCAAAATCTTATAAAATGGAAATTTAACCGCAATTATTCTACGATCGAAATGAACTTCCCGTGTCCCTTGGAACAATAAAAAAAACATTACGATATTTCTAAACAGCATATTTTAAATTAACCGCACCACACGCAGCTCTCACTAAAGAGGTGAGACTGATTGGGATAGGTAGTTTGAAGTACGAAAGACACACTTTGTTTACATAAAGTAGGTGTAACAATAGTTCTACACTATACTTACTTATAGCCTATTGTTCTTTGAAGGTACCAGGAAGACGTATTACGTGAAATGCGAAATGTCAGGAATCATGATACAAAGTCCACAAAAGTAGACAAGGATTAGGGTCGATTTAGAATGTCGAAAATTGAAAACATCTATTAGGTACAATATAATGACGGCAAATTTACGGTGCCAATGGTCTGTAGTTACTTCATTCAAACAATAACGATACGTATTTAGCATATAATATTTGATTTTTAGGGGTCCCGCAGTTCCGCGAATTAGTACTCGCTATTTTCCGGTTTTTTACTCAAAACTCTAACGGTTCACCTCTTGTTATATCAAATTGCTAGAAAGCCAAAGACAGAACAAATGTCCATAGATGTAGTTTTTAGGGTTCCGAAGTCCACTAGGAACCCTTATAGTTTCGCCATGTCCGTCCGTCCGTCCGTCCGTCCGTCCGTCCGTCTGTCCGCACTATTGCTCGGAGATGCTTAGTTCTAGAAAGCTGTAATTTGGCATGAATATACATATTAGTTACGCTGACAAAGTAGTACAATAAAATTTTGAAATATATTTTTTTATAGGGTACCTCCCCTACTCGTAAAGTGGGGATGTAATTTTTTTTTCTTGCGTACCCCATGGTGCGGCATATCGTTGAATAGGTCTTAAAAAATATTGTGGGTTTGTTAAAACCATTTTTTGATTAAGTGATGCGTTTGTGAAATATTAAGCTTTAAAGTGCTATTTTTTGTTAGAGTCACGTGTCCCCCCCCCCTGCCAGCTAAATGGTGGTATTTGGATGGCTGAAAAAAATCACGGTTATGGCATATTTAACGTAGTTGAAAGGAAAACTATCACAGCTAAGTAGGCTGTACAAACTTACGAGTCATAGTCGACCAACTTATGAAATGATTAAAAAACCAATGATTTTTCTCGAGCGGCAGGGGCGTCGGGCGGGCACGTCATACCACAGGCTAGCTAGATGCTAGTAAGTCTTAGAAAGGTACTGTGGGCATCGTCAACTTCGGAACCCTATAATTTGCGCTTGGCCCGACACGCACTTGGCCGGTTTTTTTTCCACTATATGTTCTATTATTGCCTGGTATCCGCATCGCAAACGGATGGCCTATCGTAACGTAATGAGCCTGCAGATGTTTGATGACCGGCTACTCGAGCCTAGGGTTGGTGTGTCAGGGATTCCAAATAGTTTTTTTATCATTTGCTTATTTTAAAACCACCACATTTTTGCATAACATATATTTTGTATTTTTTTAAAACTCAATTGAAAATGGATCGGACGTAATGCGCTCCAGCGGCGATACCGGCCCAGGTCTCAGTTACAATCTGCTCGATGTACTCTGGCGGGACTTGGAACAGGTGCTCGTACCCGGGGAGCTCCAGGGTGTAGGTCAGCGGGACGCCCGCGGCGCGGGTCCAGTCGCGAGAAGTGCCGGTGGTGAAGTAGAGGACCTGAGCCGCGTTGCCGACGATGTACCGGTCAGCCTTGTCTAAAGCGAGGGCGTCGATGGCGGTAGCCATTGTCACTCCGGCCAGGTGGAGAGCCAAGCCGTTGGAAGGTAAGGTACCTGTACAAGGAAAAACGAATTAGAACCTGAATGCTGAATGTTGTACCGAAGGGCAAGGAATGAGGATTCAGCAGATCCTCCTTGACATACCGTTACGATTATGACTTGTACTTTATAACATCATCATCATTTCAGCCGAAAGACGTCCACTTATGGACATAGGCCTCTCCTAAGGTTGAACCAGACCGGTTCTGAGCCTCATCCATACCGCACGCCGCATGCGCAGGCCTCTAACAGGATGGAGCGACGATCTGATACGCTAAGTAAATTCACTAATTTACGTAACGTAAGCTGAAAGTAAGTTAAAACGAACGATTATGAGTCTTTAGTTCTTCATGTTCTTAGTACTTGTTAACTAAACGCTTGTTCTTACCATTATTGCCCCACGCATACAGGAACATATTGCCATAGCTGTGAAGGGAGATGTACATGGCAGCGCGGTCAATGTTCTGGGTGACGACGTCTCTGATGAGACGGATCTCGGGCTCGGAGAACGGTGCGGGTCCTTCGTAGATGATGGCGCAAGGGTTGGCGCTGCCTGCTGAGGTACCCCAGTAATGGTCGAAGTTGCGGTTGCCATCGACGCCTGGGCAATTGTCCGAGCCCTCGTGGGATCGGGATCGAGTTTTCCGCCATAAACGGTCCTAAAAGAGTTTTTAAACGAATTATACAAGTGTGATGCTGATCGCAAAAAAAAAAAAAAAACACCGGATTTCTAGTTCACAACAAATTGTAGTACCTACTTAAGTGATTGAAACAAAACTTACTTCCTCAAAGCTGTATTCGTAGCCATCGGGGTTAGCGACGGGTATAATAACCCAGTCGAGGTCCTTAGTCAAGTCCTCGTCGACGATATCAACAACTAATTGGTTGATAATGTACAAGGCCACCGGGGGCGTGACCCATTCTCTCGCATGGACAGCGGCGTCGATAACGATGACCGGTTTCCTCAAGTCCTCGAAACGGGTGGTAGAGATCCTCACGTACTTGATCTGTCGACCTTCATAGCTGAGGGCAGCGTTGATGACAGTTACCAAGTCAGGGTATTGAGCTGCCAGGTCATCCAAGTGGTCGTTGATCTAAAAGAGATATGAGTCACGTTAAGATTACTCATTCAATAGTAAGTATCTTTCAAATTTGCTTACGAATAATTATTGCCAAAGGTACCTCTTGGTGTCTGTAATAAGTTTCCCAGCCGATGCTCTGCCCGGTACGTTTGGCAGATGCGGATGCTTTAGTGGATGCGATTTGAGCATCCTCGTCGCGAAGTAGACTGTCAAAATGTTATGTAACTATTAATACATAAGTACCTATATATTTGTTAGGACTGTTTTTGATTGACTTCGAAAAAAGGCGAGGTGCTCATTGCACGTACCGTGGTCCAATCTTCATGATTCTATTTTATGGGGACCAACCCCATTAAATTACCAATTTCATTTCCAGTAAATTTGAAAAGTTACTTACGCAGCAAGGTTATCAGCAACTTTCGTGTATGACATCTGCTTCTCATCGAAGTATTGAAGCCATTGCTGTCTTTCTTCTGGAGACAGCCGCACCAGGGCTTGGAGTTGCCTTGTTTCTGCCTGACCAGCAGTTTTGGCGGAGAGTATGTCTAGCACATCATCGAGGGCTGCGATCTCTTGCGCCGGCCCAGAGACTCGGTAAAGCTGATGTCTGAAAAAAAAAAAGTAAGTATGGCCCAAAACCCATCGTCAAGACTTAGAGACGAAATACCAAAAATTTATTTGAAGAATCCAGTTTAGTTTACTGAGAAACATGCCATAGTTTTTTCATGTTAGCTTAGAAACGGCTAAGAACTGAAAGAGAAAAATAAAGATTTAAAAACTGTCTGTGTCTATATCATGAAAATGAAGGCATTTAAAAAGTGGTTTTGCAAAATGCTATTTTATGGTACCTAGATAGTCTTTCACCCTTTTATGTCGTGGCGTTGGCTGCTTAAAATTCACGCGACGCGTGAGCGATCCTATAGGGAAGAGGGAGATCCCTATTTAAAGACTTCGAATATAGTCCCAGCTGTATGTACATACCTAATCAAGGAAAATACAACAATAATTTATTCATTGAGCTTACCTTTCATATTTCTCGTGGCGTCCGTAGGCCAAAACGAAGAAGAGGCAGCCAATAACCAGGCTCGGCAAACTCGCCATCTTGCCCCACTGTACTGACTTGTTCGAGCTGTGCTTTAGTTTCCATAATCCTCATGTTGATTTGATAGTAATGATAATTTATTTAATCCCAAATAAATACCATAAAGATAGGTTCGTAATCTTTGATATGTAAGCCGCTTCGCTTTGCTATAGATTTGATCGTTACATATGGATAAAAGGTAAGTACGTATTCTATCTAATATATAAAATTCTCGTGTCACAGTGTTTGTAACCAAACTCCTCCGAAACGGCTCGACCGATTCTTATGAAATTTGGAGTGTATGTTCAGTAAGTTTGAGAATAGGACGTAAGCTAATTTTCATAACCACAAAAAAGATTCTGAGGCGGTACGAAGTCCGCGGGGTCAGCTAGTCTAATATATAAAATTCTCGTGTCACAGTGTTTGTACCCAAACTCCTCCGAAACGGCTCGACCGATTCTTATGAAATTTGGAGTGTATATTCAGTAGGTTTGAGAATAGGACGTAAGCTAATTTTCATACACAAAAAAAAGATTCTGAGGCGGTACGAAGTCCGCGGGGTCAGCTAGTTTAATATATAAAATTCTCGTGTCACAGTGTTTGTAACCAAACTCCTCTGAAACGGCTCGACCGATTCTAATGAAATTTGGAGGGTATATTCAGTAGGTTTGAGAATAGGACGTAAGCTAATTTTCATACCCAAAAAAAAGATTCTGAGGCGGTACGAAGTCCGCGGGGTTAGCTAGTTTAATATATAAAATTCTCGTGTCACAGTGTTTGTAACCAAACTCCTCTGAAACGGCTCGACCGATTCTAATGAAATTTGGAGGGTATGTTCAGTAGGTCTGAGAATAGGACTAAGCTATTTTTCATACCCAAAAAAATTATATGGAGGTACGAAGTCCGCGGGGTCAGCTAATATTAGTTTAAGTATATCTTATACTAATTTACGAATTTCGAATTCGCGGCTATCGGGCCCGCGGAAACTACGATTTTTTCCTGTATAAAAAGTAGCCTATGTCCTTCCCCATGACTCCAACTATCTCCATGCCGAATTTCATCTAAATCGGCCCAGCGGTTGCGTGAAGAGTGAAGAATAAGTAACAGACAGCCAGAGTTACTTTAGAATTTATAATATTAGTATGGATTCACGCCAAATTACAGCTTACCTTAACTTTGGGCATTATATTGAGTCCTTAGCTGAAACTGCAGCCAAGAAACTTGGGATTATCTCAAAGGTTAGGCGGTACTTCGCACCGGATCAGCTTCTCCAATTATATCAAGTGCATGGAGTACCTACTGCTGCCACCTATGGGATGGATCCGCTAAGTACCAGTTAGCTACCCTTGAAGCAATTGACAGGCGTGCCAGGAAGCTCATTGGTGACTCGAAAGCTGGTGGAGAATAAATTGCAGAGTCTCGATCACCGACGTAAAGTTGCCTGCTTATCGGTATTTTATAGGATAGGTACACTTTGGAGAGTTTGCGGGGGAATTGTTTGATTTAATTCCACCATCCCCATTTCGTCACTACTACGGGACTAGGCGCGGTCTTGAATTCCATCCTTATGTTGTAGATATTCCTCCAGCGCGCACGAAGCGCTTCGATTCATGCTTCATCATGCGAACAGCTAAGGAGTGGAATTCTCTACCGGGCGGTCTCTTCCCGGATAGTTATAACTTGGATCTTTTCAAGTCGAGAGTGAACAGGAACATTTAAGTAAGTATGTATCACCCTCGACCGCATCGTCACTTACCATCAGGTGAGAACGTGGTCAAATGCTTGCTTATAATAATAATAAAAAATAAGAATAGGTACTGTACGTATAGGGGATTAGCTTATTCACACTGATCGTAAAGTTACTGATATTGCAAACTGTGATATTCGGACTATATCTTTATAGCTCGTCAGATATGGGACAACATAAAGTACCTAAATAACAGGTTTTTAGGGTTCCGAAGTCCACAAGGAACCCTTATAGTTTCGCCATGTCCGTCCGTCTGTCCGCACTATTGCTCGGAGATGCTTAGTTCTAGAAAGCTGTAATTTGGCATGAATATACATATTAGTTACGCTGACAAAGTAGTACAATAAAATTTTGAAATATTTTTTTTTATAGGGTACCTCCCCTACTCGTAAAGTGGGGATGTAATTTTTTTTTCTTGCGTACCCCATGGTGCGGCATATCTTTGAATAGGTCTTAAAAAAATACTGTGGGTTTGTTAAAACCATTTTTTGATTAAGTGATGCGTTTGTGAAATATTAAGCTTTAAAGTGCTATTTTTTGTTAGAGTCACGTGTCCCCCCCCCCCCTGCCAGCTAAATGGTGGTATTTGGATGGCTGAAAAAAATCACCGTTGTGGCATATATAATGAAGTTGAAAGGAAAACTATCACAGCTAAGTAGGCTGTACAAACTTACGAGTCATAGTCGATCAACTTATGAAATGATTAAAAAACCAATGATTTTTCTCGAGCGGCAGGGGCGTCGGGCGGGCATGTCATACCACAGGCTAGCTAGATGCTAATAAGTCTTAGAAAGGTACTGTGGGCATCCTCAACTTCGGAACCCTATACTTTGCGCGTGGCCCGACACGCACTTGGCCGGTTTTTTGTTAAAAATTTATTGGTCTTAAATTTTACATTTTTTGCCTAACTCACGTGTTGAAACGCATACTTACTATAATGAGTGTGGGAAACAGTCAAACTAGGTACCTATAAATTATCAAATATATTAGGTTCATTCTACAGTCTCCTTAATACGTATTTCCAATAAATTTTCTTAATAGTTCTTTTAAAACCAGAATGTCTCCAAGCATAAATTACAGGATCACACAAACTGTTGCTTACGCCTAATAAATATAATGGTCCTAATGTTAACATTTCTAAAGGAATACAGTCGTATCCGTGCGTCATAATATCACATTTGACGTATACAATAATACACACATAGTACGGAGCCCATGTCCCTACAAAGCAAGCTGTAACCAGCAGCACAGTCTTCACAGCTTTCAATTTACTCGGATGAGACTCCAGCGCTCTCGCTTTTCCGTAGTAACTAGAGATCTTCTGGAATTTTCGCTTCAAGCGATTACCAATTCTACTTTGTTTCACGTTAGTCTCGCTAAGTTCGTGCATTTCCAATGAGTTCCCAGCTTGCTCGGATATTTCTTTGGAAACTGTTATAGTGACAGTGGTTCGTGATATCTCATCGACTTTGCTAGCGTTGTCCTCCGCTTCAGTGGCTTCGAATGACTTGTTCACAAAGGCTATGTTAAAATTGTAGCTTTCCTTGATCTCTCTTATCCTGTCAACAGTTTTAACGGCGCGATGGAGGATGAGGAAATAAAGAACGCAGACCATAATGATGACGGACAAGACGACTATCGAGACAATGATGAGCAGAACCCTCGGAAACACTGCGACGTACCAGCATCTATAGTTTTTAAAAGTCTGTCCAGTCCATCCCATAGCTGGTAAGCTTGCGACAAATATTCCTGTAAAGTTAAACCGTTATTAAGTATTAGTAGCTCTAGCAGTTATCAACATGGCTGGTGCCCACACCAGCCATGTTGATAACTAATAATAACTAACTGATAATTAGGAGGTTATGTAACGTAACCCCCAGGTTACGTTACATAACCTCCTAATTATAGTCAACAAATTTTCACGTGAGAAGTAAGGACCATGCATGAGACATTAGATGAATATAACTAAATACGTACTTTGTATAGGTTGCTAGAAATATGATTAAAACATTAACTTTCTGCCTCACAACACATTAATAGAATCAGTAAATAAGAAGTAGGTACAGAGCTTTTGCTTTATGTTTGTAAATAAATAGGGTGAAAATCTCCAAGTATAATTGGAAAGTCACAAATAAAGAAAAAACTCTGTTTTACTGATTTTACTTATTTAATAAAAAACATATAAATTATTAACCTAAGTTACTAAAATATATCTATTGTTAAAACATCATTTTGTCATGGTACAGTTAGAGAGTTAGAAAAAGCAGCGAACACAAATATATCATGTATAAACAAAAGTAAACAAAGATTTAGTCTTGGGATTTCGTTATGGAAATTATGCAGGTCGACGTAGATAAATAAGGAATTCTCTTACAACAATGTCGTCTATATAGAGTTCGAACTGTCCTTTGAAATCCCTTATGCCACCACGCATAAATCAACGGATTTAAAATACTGTTCAAAAATGCCAAAGTGGCCAGTGCGCCGCCAATTAAAGTTCTATAGTAAATACATCTAGGATTGGTCAACTTTTCCTCACAAAAAACGTAGAATATGACGGTAACAAACATGGGCAACCATGTAAACACGAAGCTGCATGTTGTGAGCATGACTACTGTTATAGCACGCCATTTGTTGGGTTCTTTTGCCTTGACAGGTGGTTTTGTTTTGCAGAATTTGTTCAAAATGGTTTTCGAAGCTGCATACACAATACTAGGTTCAGAATAACTTGATTCTAACGTGTAGACGCTCAGTTTTGATTCATCTTTTATCATGTCGTCAGGCGTTTTGGGATTGTCCTTATAAAGATCATTGATGCTTTTGGACTTTTCACTTTTACATGTAAACGTTCCTTTTTCAGAATGTTCACTTAGTACATTGAAAGAGGCGCATCGTCTCATTTTGTCCTTATGCGGCTTTTTTGTTGTAGTGCCTGGAGTTCTGTTCGGATTTGTGTTTCCCCGGTAAATTCTTAATTTTGGTGTACCATTTAAATTGGAATTCAAGTTGACTGCTTTTTGTGTTGATTTTATGTCCTTAACATTTCTAAGGGCTTTTACCAGGATGATTGAATAGAGCACTACTACAAGAACGATTGGTATAATACTTAAAATGGAGTTGAACAGTACGAGTGAACCAGGAAAGAGTGCAATGTAGTAACATCTAGTGTATATAAGCTCCTGATTGACCCATCCGGTGGCAGGCATGAATCCGAGTATTAAACCTGCAAGACAAATGATTAGATACATTTTGGTTATTGTGGTTATTCGCACACAAAACAATTAACGGTCTCATTATGAATTCCATTTAAGTAGTTTGCGATTCCTAATAAGACAAGCGGTACTTTTTCTTTACAAATAATGAACCTTCTGAGCGCCACTTGTTATCAAATTGATTAGTGACAGTACAAAATGTGGTCAATACAAGTGGTGAATGTAAGATATTACACTTAGACAGCTGATCGCTACACAAGTACACATACATATGATTAAGAACATTAACACAATAATAGAGATGATAAAAGTCTTACCGATCATCCAGATGATGACAATACCGATTCTGACTCTAGTGGTATTGAAGTATCGTTGGTAGTAAAGCCCGTGGAGGATGTAACAGTACCGATCCACGGCGATGAGACCGACGCTGAATATAGACACGATGGCTGGACACACAATCATGCCTGGTGGGAAAAAAAAATCATTATCGAAAAAGAACCTTCTATGGTCTCGAAAGTGACTCTAACAAAAAATAGCACTTTATAGCGTAATATTTCACAAACGCATCACTTAATCAAAAAATGGTTTTAACAAACCCACAATATTTTTTAAGACCTATTCAACGATATGCCGCACCATGGGGCACGCAAGAAAAAAAATACATCCCCTCTTTACGAGTAGGGGAGGTACCCTATAAAAATAGTTATTTGTTATGCAAGGCTGCAAAGTTGTTGTTTGCTGTGAGTGCGTGATTGAGACCCGAGTGAACGAAGGATTCTAGGGTTGAACCACGAGCGAAGCGAGTGGTTCAAATATAGAATCCTGAGTGTAACGAGGGTTTCAAGGCACGAGACCGCAAACGACTTTGCTGCTGAGCGCAACACAAAATTTTTCACCTCACGCGCGATTTTTCGGGAAGAAGACTTAGTTCGGCGTCACGTACAGTTTGTGCTAACTCTGGAGGAGTTAAATTCGTATCGTCATCGCTAGAATCGCTCATATTTTCTTTATTACTTCGTATAGGTATTCTAAATTACAAAACCAGCAATCTAAAACTTTTTTTGAATTTTTTGTTTAATGTTTTTTTTTCCGGAGGTTGCGTTCCAAATCACTCTTAGTCGTACTTCAAGATTCAATTATTCATTGAATACAGTTAAAATATACACCATATTTAAGTATTTTTGTGATAAAACATAGTGAAATAATGAAATACATCTGAAACGGTGTATTATTAATATAATTTTATGAATGATGATATAAGTAAATTGAACCTTTATTTTAATAAAACTCTCACGACGAATTGCGTTTCAGAACGTGTCGTTGTTTTTTTATTGTGACAGTGGCGAGCAGTGGCGTCATGCGTCGTTCGAATTTCAAAAACACTTTCCACGCTAGCAGATAAAAACAACTTTTGCGCTCGGATATCAAGCTGCAAAACGACCACTTTCGAGCCAGTGAGGTGAAAAATAATTTTCAAAATTTTATTCAGCGTAACTAATATGTATATTCATGACAAATTACAGCTTTCTAAAACTAAGTATCTCCGAGCAATAGTGCGGACAGACGGACGGACGGACGGACATGGCGAAACTATAAGGGTTCCTTGTGGACTTCGGAACCCTAAAAAGGTACTAAACTGCAACTGCACTTACCAATTTGGAAGATGCACATGTAGTTCGAGGCCACAGCATTATCGATCAGGGAGCCGAAAATTATCGCAATTCCGATTATGGTGTCTGCCAGTGAGACATTCCCCAGCAGTAGATACGTGCTCTTTGGCTGCTGCCCTAGGAAAATCATTTATTAATGGAAATCTTCATCTATCAGATGGATGATGGATAACAGGTTGTCCAGATACCCAGTGTTTATCGTTAAGGTTGAACCACGTTTGAACATTGTTATTAATATAATTGTTATTTTTTAAAGTGTTCTTGTTAAGTTCATCATCATCATCATTTCAGCCGAAAGACGTCCACTGCTGGACATAGGCCTCCCCCAAGGCTCGCCACTCAGACCGGTCCTGTGCTACTTGCTTCCTGCGCTCCATCTTGTTGGAGGCCTACCGACAGCTCTCTCCAGGTTCGCGGACAATATAAAATGCGAAAATATAAATAGATTCATTGAATAAGAATCAAGAAGGAATGTCACAATATTTTCTTCGTCACAGCTTGACCTAAATAATTAGCTAGCGTGTACCAGTGATAAAGACGACAAAAGTTAAGGCCACAAAAGTCGTGTCTAGCTACCAATATTACATGACAAAGTTTGTTTGGATAAAAAATTAACATACCTAAGTACGCCTCGACGTGGACTTGGTATCTCATTCCTAAGAGTAGCTTAGAAAATTAACCAAGAACGTACAATATAGCTTTCGGCGAATAGATATTAATGAAGCGGCTTATATTCGAAGTCTTAAGTAGGGACCTCGCTGTTCCCTATAGGATCGTTCACGCGTCGCGTGAACTTTAAGCAGCTAGATTTTAAGTTCAACTTGACTCGTGAGTGATCTTATAGAGCACAGCGATATCCCTATTTAAAGATTTCGAATATAGGTCGGGCTCTAATCGAAGTCTTAAATAGGGACAGGGAGATTCCCTATGGCTTCGCTCACTCATAGCGTCGTGGCAACCGAACTTTAGGCAGCTAGATTTAAAGTTCAATTTGAGTGACTTGATGCGTGAGCACAGCCACAGTATATTTAAAGGTACTACATACAGAATGGCCACGGAATCAACCGCCTGAATCTAGCCGGCGCGCAACTC
Source organism: Aethes cnicana (assembly GCA_963971205.1). Lineage (NCBI taxonomy): Eukaryota > Metazoa > Arthropoda > Insecta > Lepidoptera > Tortricidae > Aethes > Aethes cnicana. Next base: position 3,731,930 of record OZ020288.1, on the reverse strand, counting down.
ACGCCCAATTCGCCCTTACCGTCATTTGTTTCATCCAGAGATGGAGAGTGGATCACTGGCTCGCGTAGTTGGTACACACACATGTGTACAGACGTCCTCGCACGCAAACATTGACACATCATTCGAATTGTGTTCGAAATCGTGCTTTTATAGGCCGTGTCCGCCGTGTGGTGTGGCGCAGCCATAGGGTATCTCCCTGATCAATGCTCCGAGCGGTTTGGATCATCGAGACGTGCGCGACCTTGGTCATCTTGATAGTAATCAAACAAAAACCGTTTACGTACCTCTTTTAAGTATAAGTCCACTGGATATAACAACAGTTAAATTGCTCAAAATAATTAGAGTCCCCACTACGTAGGCGACTGTTTTGTATACGTTGAGCTGCTCCTTTTCCGTTGTCCTGTAGGCTTCGTACAAATCGAACAGATTCTCTTGCGCCATCACACTCTGGTTCGTGACATTGGCAACGGTTACATTGAAGAAATGCGCCACTTGCTTTATGAGAGTTTCATTATTCACGAATGCTGTAATCGGCGACGAGGTGTTGTTATCCATGGCTGGTATGTAATGCAAACACTGTGTCAACGAAGCTGCCTTATGAATCAAACCGGATTTATTCTCGCTTCACTATTTGATTTTTTTAATCGGTTAGTGGCCGATGGGAGGCACATGTCAATACGGTCGGTAACTGGCTAGAGAATGAATGGATGGGAAATATTCGGCATCTCGAGGAATGAGGATAACGCTGTTGGAGTTTTGTTTATTGTAATGAGATGATTTACATATTTGTGGTTCCGCGGGCGTATGACTGTTTTGACTTTCTCAATATCTTTAGTGGGACCACTTATACAGCAGTAGGTAGGTATTGTACTAGATCATGTGGTTTTTTGATGCTATGGTAACTTGTGCGCGTGAATAATATTGGCATTAGCGTAATGATGGTATAGAGCTGTTCCAAGTGTTGTTTCGTTAAAATAAATCACGGGACCTTTTTAAACAGCGTACTTTTTTGTGATGGTATAGCGATTACGTTGTATTTCTACACTTTTGAGTGGTTACTCACATAGAAGTCTGTTTATTGCCAATTACCTTAATGAGCGCGCTTCAGATCTGTGCTTAGAATACAAATGTGTGACTTTTGTGCTTTAACAATGACAAAAATGTTAGGAAGTAGGTAAATACTTTTATAGAAGGATTCAGTATTAATTGTGAAAAACTTCTTAGTAAAAAAATATACAATAAAATAAAAGAAGGTCTGCCGGAGGGAAAACTTTTAACTTACCAATAGTATCTAATTATTTAGATATTTATTTGTATGCTTAAACATATACAAATTGACAAAAACTTACGGACAGTGACACACGAGTGTGGGTAGTCTATACGAAAGTAAAAAAGTATTGTTGGTAAATGTGGGTAGGAATATAAATGTTGTCTTTGGTTAATTGTTATCATAGACATTTTTCACGATTTTCTGTTCTTTGATGCCTAGGAACAATTTGAACGGTCAATAAAAAGTCACCCTGTGTACCTGCCATTGATATCGAAAACGGTACGGTAGGTATATCTATACTAATAATAAGTCTGTAGAAGAAGTCGCGTCTGAAACTTGAAAATTAGAACTGTCAAGTCGAGGGGACTATATCAACGATACTGAACACAAAATAACGATTTTTAGAAAAAATGTCTGTATGTATGTATGTTTGTTTGTATGTCCGGATTTATCTCGAAAACTATTGAACAGAATGCAACAAAATTTGGGTAGTTTATATAACGGTGGTCAACATATAGGCTACTTTTTTCCACGCGGACGAAGTCGCGGGCAGAAGCTAATAAGACGATAAATGTTTGCGTGAAAGCAAAATGCTACAAGGTATCAAAATGTGCTTTGTCAACAAGTATGCCGTGTCCTGGATACATCCTAAAAAAAAACATTTTACATAAACTACAACCTAATTACTAAAAACTAAAATCACTCAGAGGGCAATGGAGAGGGCTATGCTAGGGGTTTCTCTGCGTGATAGAATCAGAAATGAGGATATCCGTAGTAGAACTGGGGTCACCGACATAGCCCGAAGAATTGCGAGCCTTAAGTGGCAGTGGGCGGGGCACATTGCTCGCAGGACTGATGGCCGATGGGGCCGGAAAGTTCTCGAGTGGCGCCCGCGAACCGGGAGACGAGCTGTCGGTAGGCCTCCAACAAGATGGAGCGACGACCTCGTGAAGGTCGCGGGAAACCGGTGGAAGCAAGTAGCACAGGACCGGTCTGAGTGGCGAGCCTTGGGGGAGGCCTATGTCCAGCAGTGGACGTCTTTTGGCTGAAATGATGATGATGATGACAACCTAATTTCGTAAGTTACACAGAGACTGGAATTAAAATTAAACCTACAGCAAACCTAAGAAAAGGGATTTAGTTGGTTCAAGATGCTGTTCATAGAGAATAAAAAATATGCGATAAAAAATAAAAGGTATGCGAGGTTTCCGTAAACATCACTCACCTCAATAATACAATGGGCACTAATTATAGTTTAATTTTCTTGTTTCGGTATAGCACGGCACAACTTAGAAGGCACGCGGATTAAGCAATTATAGCCTCTGCATCAACGGTTTAAGTATTTCGCGCGGTTATGTTACGCTGTAAGCTTTGTCGGCTGTCACCGACAGTGGCGGTAAAAAAGTTACGGGAGATATCGAGTAGGTACCTACCAAAACAGCAATTCATAGTTGTATTAAGAAAACAGATTCATGAGTGAACCGTCCATGAGTGAACATACTACCGTAGTAACTATACGGTAATTAATTGAGACTGAGAAGTTCTTTGTTTTGTTGTAACTTCATTTTAAAGTAAGTATAGGTTAACATATACGGTCAACTTTAATCCTGGCCACACACAAATAAGTTACGATTTTGTAAAAAAAAAAACTATATAAAACGTCGTCTGGTGGAGATCGTCATTAAGCAATAAGTCCGCCTGCTGTATGCCATACTTTTTGTCTAATTACATTATGTCTGTACTATTCCTTGAATGTGTGGTGTTCAATAAAGTATATTGTATTGTATTGTATAAATAGTGTTTGTAATGTTTTGTTTTAAAACTTTATGGTGCGTTTACATAAACGGCGTTCAAAACGACATTCACGAGCGCGTTCACAGGCACGGTTGTGTAAACAGGCTGATTTTGAACGCACTCGTGAACGTGAACGTGAACGCCGTCGATCGGTCGGCTGGTGCGATCGCGTTAGTATCGCTTGCACCTTTGTGGCGTACGGACGATGACGACTTGCCGAATAAAATTAATTTAACAATGCCAATTTGTCGGAATGGTCAAACGACCAAAATTTTACATTTCCTGGGGTGTTAGGTACCAAGTAGAACCAATAATATGGACCCCCTCAAATAAGCAACATAAATTTAAAAAAATGTTGCAGATGCTTAGGAGAGGTTGACAAACTCATGAAGGAGTTCAAACGGAGAAAAGAAGTACTTACGGGCACACTATATCTCTTTTGTTAATTTTGCCGTTGAGTGCATAGTGTGTATGCCTCCTAAGTACGTAGTTTTTATTTAAAAACGATGTGGCAACATTCAGTGTTCCCTCTCTTCTATACCTCGGCTTGCTAATGGCGGACGTCTCAATATCTATTTTTTCATGGCTTTCATGGCTGATAATAATTGTATACTATTATCGTGTGTTAAAGACATTATACTAATCCTTTTGCATCACGTCCATCTTTTATTTGAACATCAATCAACCTTCGGGACCCACAGAGTGCCTCTTCAACATCTTTTCCGTGGAAACTGCATCTTTCTGAAATAAAAAGAAGCCTACCAACTATCTCCATATCAAATTTCATTGAAATCGGTCCAGAGGTTTAAACGTGAAGAGGTAACAAACAGACAGAATGCGAAAGTAACTGTAATTTCGCATTCATAATATTAGTACGGGTGGATTTAGACGCAAACTGAAAAAAAACATCATCGTCATCATTTTGTTTCTTTTTCCTATAAAAGTAAATGAAATCCAAAGCAGTTAGCTCCCACGAGATTAACGTCCTCGTCGTCTGCCATCTTTGCACTGACTAGCACGCCCGCGTACGTGTAAACACCCTGCTTTTATTGTGTTTACATGAACGGCGTTCAACACGATGTTCACGGGCACGTTTACGAGCCCGGGCGCGTGTATGTAAACGCAGTATTACATGTTAGGTCAGGACAGCAGCACCTTATCAAAGTTTCATTTGTAGGAATTGTTTTCTAGAGTTTATTACAATGACTCAAACGGTTACGCTATTACATGACAGTTGGCGGTTGGCTATCATTTCGTTTGACATATGTCAGATGTCAGGTTAATCCTAACCTATCTTTTGTAACTTTAATTTTTAGTTAGATTATTAGATTCGTAAATATTATCAATTAATAAGTTAACTGGCTTCTCAAAACAAGAAAGTATCGCATAATGTTTAACTTGTCTGTTTTTAAGCAGTTTTATAGGTGTGGCAACAGTTCCTAGACATACCTTTATTAAATTTCTATCTTTGCATTGGAAATTGAAAAATTACTCTCTTTTTAGATTGGCGATAAGTACAGCAGCAAAGGTTCCACTAACAACGCGTAATATAAGTACGACAACAGCACTCCAGTTTAAGATTACAGATTCATTATGGTAAGTTACAGATCTGGAAGAAAAACCTTAGTACAATTGAAAAAAGGCAGCCTAGTTATTTTTGTAGTAAAGTAAAACATGTAATATGTGGTGGAAACCTGCGTTGATTATCAAAATTTAATCCTGATATTGTAGTATTGTATACAGTAATATTTTTTTTTAAATAATTCAAATGGTTTTCAGTGCCGAACCAATGAAAAAGAAGAAAAAGGTAGATCCAGCTATAGTCAAGGCACGTGAGGATCGTCGTCGTAAAAAGATCGAGAAACAAATACGAAGACTGGAGAAAAATGCCCGTCAATTGAAGCCTATTGATGAATTAGAAGTGCCATTACACCTACTGGATCAGCTGCAGTAAGTATTGTTTAAAATATCGCCTTCATTCATTTACTAACTTCTGCCCGAGACTTCGTCCACGTGGAATTCATTTATAAAATAAATGCATTTTTCCGGGATAAAAAGTAGCCTATATGTTGACCAGTGTTATAAACTACCCCCATAACAAATTTTGTTGCAATCCGTCTAGTAGTTTTGAGTTACATCCGGACGTACATACTACATACATAGATACCAAAAAAAAGTGCAGTGATATACACGCATCAGCTTTCAGCTGCTAGTGTATTAATACATAATAATAATAATACAGAATTTTTTTCTAAAAATCATTATTTTGTGTTCAGTGTCGGTTATATAGCCCCCTTGACTTGATTGATACTTTAAAAGTTATCCATATCCAGCCTTTATGCATAAAGCATCTTTTTTTACCATTACATACTTTTTAAAATCGTATATTAAATGAACACAAAAATAACAGAAAGAAAAGCCACAACATGCTTTGCCAAAAAGAAATAACATGACATTATTATTTAAAATTACCTTCACCAATTAAAAAAGATGTTTTGTGCTGATCATGATCACACTCAATTATCTTTGAATATATTCATGTCTGTAGTTTTCATTTCTATATATTTTATTAATTTACTACTATAGCTAAAGTATCTAAATTGGATACAGAGATTATAGTATTTTCAAGTCCATCCACTTAAAATCTTTCCATATTACATATTATAATGTTACCTTTTCCTAAATCTTTTACAGAAAAAGAAAGCGTCCAGAGCCAAAACTGACAGTGGAACAAGTGGAAGCCCGAGCACTGCTTCAGAAAGAGTGGACCAAATACAAACGAGAGGAGTACATGGCAAATGTGGCCCAAATTGATAGGATCATGGCCGCCCAAAAACGAGCCTTGGACAGGCTTTATGAAGTATCAGAAGATTTATACAATGAGGCCATTATGGTATGAAGTAAACTTGTTGTTTTTGTAAGGTTAAAACTTAATTGAAACAGTAAACAACTCAATAATAAATTTATTCTACGAGCACAATTATTTTTTACCATTATTTAGTAATTTTTAGGGTTCCGTACCTCAAAAGGAAAAAACGGAACCCTTATAGGATCACTTTGTTGTCCGTCTGTCCGTCCGTCTGTCAAGACCCTTTTTCTCAGGAACGCGTGGAGGTATGAAGCTGAAATTTATATCAATTACTCAGGTCTACTGTCCCTTGAAGCTGTGAAAAAATCAAACTTCTAAGCCAACGCAATCAAAAGATACAGCCGTTTATGCCGCAAATTTTCGACACTTGCAAGGGAATCAAAACCTACAGGGTGCTTCCCGTGAACTCAGAATCTTGAAATTTGGTACGAAGCAACGTCTTATAGCATAGATAAAGGAAAAATTACGAAAACCATAAATTTTTAGTTACATCACATAATATTTTTTTTTTTTATAATTTTAACCTTACTACCCATTTCCTCATAAACGCGTAGAGGTATTAAATTGAAATTCATACCAAATACTCAGGTCTATAATACCTTTAAGCTGTAACAAAATCAAACTTCTATGTCAACGCAATCAAAAGAAACAGCAATTTAAGCTGCATATTTTGAAACTCGCAAGTACTCGCAAGGGAATCAAAACCTAAAGGGTACTTCCAGTCGACCTAGAATCTTGAAATTTGGCATGAAGCAACGTTTTATAGCACACATAAAGGAAAAATTCCGAAAACCTTAAATTTTTAGTTACATTACAAAATATATATTTTTTAAGATCTTTGTCTTAAATTTATGCTACTCCATCTTTCCCCATTGTAATGTTATGAATTTCATTTTGCAATAAAAATACCATAGTTATGACTCGATTGTCGTAAAGAACGAACTTTGTAAACCTTACAGGTTTGTACGGAACCCTCGGTGCGCGAGTCCGACTCGCACTTGGCCGGTTTTTTTACAACTAGTGTTGTTAAATTATTGGAATACAATTTCCCTTTTTCAGACATTATTGCTTGTCTGAAAAAGGGAATACTCCAATAATCAAACTGTTTTGTAAAAAAAACATAATAATTTATTCACAATAAGCCCAGATGAGAATTTGCAAGATTAACTTGAGGTTATCGATAACAAGAACAAAAATGACAATATTAGAATAGCTGTTATATGTGAAATATTTCATATTTCACATTATTGCCTGAATTTAGTAATACTCAAAATCATGTACTAATTTATTATATTAACCATGATTTAAATATCCATTACAGCCTGACCTGCAGCTCATCCCATACTCGGTCAAGGGGCCGGTAGCAACGCCACCAATCAAGGGTTACGACTCGCCCGATGGAGAATACATCGATATATCCAAGAAATGGGACAATTAGTGTCAATCAATAGTGTATTTACTATTTATATTAGTGATTAAAAATCGTGGTTAAAATTCCTATTCTTAATTTTTCACCAACTGAGTTTGCACATGTTGCTTGTCATTAATATAAATGACTAGTTGGCCCGGTGAACTTCGTATCGCCCGTAAACGATTCTTTTTAGCTGTTCCTTTTAACATTTCCCGATTTATTTCTTTCCAAATCTTCCCAGAATCACGGGGAATAAACCAAAAAAAAAGAATCAGCCAAAGTTGAGCCAGACTAACACACGGCAATTCATTTTTATGTATAAGAAGATGACTTTGCATTACTAACGCTTTGTATTTAAAATCTAACAAATCAAACAAAGGGTGCAGCTAAGCTAAGTAAGAGAAACACGGAAACTTATCATTTTGTAAGTATACTTATTTCTTATTTTCAGTCTACTCCTTTGAGGGTGAGTTTTTTCAAACCGTATGTTAACTGAGCTGACGTTCGTTGAATAGGGATGACGACAGGGTGAAGAAATCGAAATTCTGATTAGTTCGTCAGTCAGGTAATAAAAAATATTAGACACGTATTTTTTGTTTTATCAAATTAACAAAGAATGACTAAGTCAAAACACATTAAAGTTAGAGAGTGGGGGCTAACTACGTCACCGTTAGGTATAAATCTTACCTAACCGTGACGTTACGCGACATTTCAACTCAATATAACTAAGTTTGATTACGTGAAAAAAGAAAAAATACGTGAATCAATAATCTTCCTGATAGACTAAGGAAAAAAAAGTTGTCGTCGTAGGAAACGAGTGATACGACGTTTCAGTATGAAATGACAGCTACGGCCGCGGTCACATTTGATATTAGCAAATGTAGTTGAATATCATCGACAGTCTCGATGGAGCCATAAACACAAGAATTGAATTGAAATGTAGTTGAAACAACCTTTCCTGTAGGTACTGCTTTGGTAAGGTAGGTGTGATTTTATAGTTTACCTAGAAATGGCAAGGTAAAATACGGAGAATAGTTATTGACGTATAGATTATAAGAAAATTATTAAGAAGTCCATGGTATTAGAAATTTATCATATAAAAGAGCTTATCCTGTGAAACGGTTTGAAAATGACGTCATTGAAAACAAGGGTCGGAACCCAGTCCACGCGAGTTTAACTCGCTTCTTGGCCGGTTTTTTTAAAAAAGCTATCAAGAACCTACTCCGTGACAGAACCCTACTGGCCCGTGTGGGGACTATAGCTCAAACCCTCTCGTGACGAGAGGAGGTCTGTGCCCAATGGGACGTAATGGGGGCTATCGCGTATGAATTTGCCACTTGAGGCGCTAGTGTCGCGTGAGGTCTAATAACATTCAGTTTTCACTGGTTTGGCGGGCTTCGTGATATAAATCATAATTTCTTTAATTTACCTGTTGAAAAGTGATCTCCTTCGTGAAATTATCGCAAATATGGATTACTTATCTGGCTATGAATGTAAACGCTTTGAAAAAAAAAAATCTTTTTCCAAACAAAACGGAACTGCACAACATTGCGGCATAGCTATTCGATATGATGATAGTTATTTATAATTAATAAAGTTAATGAGATTCAGGATTGAAAACTTTGTTTCGGCGCTGATCTTATAGTCGCCTTTGACAGCTATCCCTCTGGACCTTAGTCAACAGTGGCGCCAACTGGTGAGCAAAGAAACCATTAGGCTGTAAGTAGTGGTAGTGATCTAAGTCTGCACGCTATGCCAAGAATGCTTCTAAGATAAGAGAGTTGCATTGAAATGAAAAAATACCTAATCCATACGAATCCATCCATAGGTATTAGCTGATATTATAAATGCGAAAGTAAGTCCGTCCGTCTGTTTGTAACCTCTTCCCTCTGCAAACGCTGGACGGATTTAGATGAAATTTGGTATGGAGATTGTTGTAGTCCCGAGGAAGGACATACTTTATATCCCGGAAAAACGTATAGTTCCCGCGGGAACGCGATAGCTGAATTCCGTGCGACGAAGTTGTAGCATCTCGTAGCTGCTTTAATTAAATATGAATGCATCCTTAAGTAGCTATAAAAGCTACGTCAGACGGCGCTTCTTCCTCTTTGACAGATCGACTTTTCATCAAGCAGAACTTGTAATAATATAAGGTAAAAAATAATAAATGCGTGTTCAACCCCATGCCACAACTTTTATTTAAAATACAATATACTACAGAAGTTGCGGGCAGAAGCTAGTCTGCAACATTTCCAAGATACTTATTTACTTATGTCAATCAAGTCCGTACTCTGGCAGGCTTTCCGGCCATAAAAATCGTTCGAGGCTTAAATCGATTTTCCTGCATCAATGCTCAAGAAAATGTTTTCAACAGCTGCCTTCAACGGAATCTGTTTTGTTTACCACAGCTGTTTTTTTAAATTCTAATCTCAAATACGAAAATGAACAGCAAGTTAAGTACGTTAGTAAATTGAGTGAGTGAGTACCTGTTTAAATTTTTGAACTAATCCATATTCATAATAATATTATAATGCGAAAGTAACTCTGTCTGTTATCTCTTCACGCTTCAACCGCTGGACCGGTTGAGATGAAATTTGGCATGGAGATATTTGGGGTCCCGGGAAAGGACATATAGACTACTTTTCATCCCGGAAAAACTCATAGTTCCCGCGGGAACGCGACAATTCCACGCGGGCGAAGAGGTAACAGACAGACAGTTACTTTCGTATTTATAATATTAGTATGGATAGTACCTATGGATTCGTATGGATTATGTATTTTTTCATTTCAGTGCAACTCTCTGTAACCATATTCTGTGTTACATCGTTTGTTACGCACAGTGAAGGTGATCAGTGGCCCGATATCAAGAACGATTCACTATTGTTTGTTCGTAATCCCATAGAAGCGAACCTACCCGGCCACTGGATTCCTCTAAGCATTCTGAAAAAGATATATGAAATACGTGCTGAGAAAGAAATGCTCCATACTAAAGCGAGCAGATTTCTTAATTCAAAATATTTTATCCAGGGAAGACACGCACCGCTATCTAGAAAAAAGACAAAAATGGCCACGAAATCGGATAAGAAAAAAAGGCCCGGAAAACGTGCAGTATTTAAGACCAGTAATATTTTCACCGATTCTTCACCACCAAAAGTTTCAAAGACAAAAAAATCTAGTAGAAAGAGAACTCGTATGCCTAGTAACCCCATAAAATCTGGTTTTAGAACCACTAGGAATACAACAAGTAGACGTACACGATTTACGTCAAGGAGTAACATTCAAAGAATACGTAACATAGCTACATTAACTACTAGAACTGTCTTAAAGAGGACTCTTAGGTCTACCACACAGCCGGTTGCTACTACTGCTATTCGTGACAGGACTAGAGCTATTCCAAGAATGACAGTTATCCCTTCAACTACGAGTATAAAAACAAAAGCCACATCAATACCAACTTACAGTAAATCAGCCACAGCAGCTACCAAGATTATCCCAAAGACTAAACTTAATCTAGACAGAGCAACGCTCATACCAACGAATACATCAAATGGTTCCAACACGCGTGTAATAAAATCATCTCAAACTATCACCATTTTATCAACCAGCAAAACATCCAAAAGTGCATCAACGCTTACATCGACCAGTTCTCACAAGGGTGAAAGGAAACTGCCTTCACAAACTGTAACCACTTCATCGACAATGACTAGACCTACAACCAACGCTTCCATAACAACTCTCAATGGTATTTCTATCTGTGATTCAAACAGCTGTGCTCAAATATCTACTATTCCGAATAGTACACAGCCTGAAACAGCTAATGCGAGTTTTCCAACAACCACTAATACGACATTTTTAGATTTGACAACTATTAATGGCCAAACTACTCCAACTTCAACATATACTGTTCCGATTAGTACACAGTCCGAAGAAACGACTCTTGAGACTTTTCCAACCTCGACTTACTCTTCTGTCACAGGAACGACCTCAAGATCTAAGGGTCCAGGAAGAAGGAAAACACCTACACCATCTCACAACCCCGCATTGGTTACTCAAAGTGTTCCAACAACAGCTGAAATGGGTCCTCCCAAGGTCATGACTGATTCGACTACCACTAAAAAGACTCATAGAAGAAAAACAACCCCACCTAAGGATTTGTTTGCTACAACTCATAGAATAAGAAGCCGTAGAACAAAGTCTCGACCTACTTATTATTATTTTAACTGATTTTAAAAATCAAGAAGAGGTTCTCAATTCGCCTGAAATTTAGGTATTTTTTCTATACTATATACTCTGCAAAGATCCGCTTGCACCAAGTCGCTGATCTCTGGTTAGCCTCTTAACCCCAGGTTTAGTTGTTTACGCCACACCGGACCTTCGGTCCGCGGGCCACGCGCCGCAGACGATCAGAAAAATTTAATTGAATATTTAACCATTAAGTTGGTTAAATATTCAATTAAATTTTTATATTTTATAAGTTAACCAACCATACATAATAAGTTAACCAACTTAAAAAGGAGAAGGTTCTCAATTTGTCTGAATATTCTCAAATTGGTACCATTTTAATTTGGTTCAGTTCCGCTTCCGACTTCTGGTGATGGGATCCATGCGAAAATGAGGAACGCTTCAAAATTTGTTAGCATGTGTATGATTTTGGTATCAATTTCAAAGATTACACCTATCGGGATATATCATAGCTACATAAATGGTTCTTTTTTAAAGCAATTGCGAAATTATTTCAAAGTTTTCAATAAACTTCAAAAATGATTATTTGAACTTGATTGCCTCTCCCGTGCCGAAGGTTGCCTTTTTAACATGCAGGGTTCGTTCGTTTAATTGTGTTACCAGCATGTTACCAGTGACATACGTGTTAGGTACCTGAGTCTTCTGTAGGTTTCCTAACAGGAACCCATCAGTGTTTTCATGTTCACTCACAATTTTTTTTTATAGTTATTGGAAACACGTAAATATTTTTTAAATTACGATATTTCCAGAGTAAAGACTGGGGCTATATTCGAAGTCTTAAAATAGGGATCTCCCTGTTCCCTATAGGATCGCTCACGTTTCGCGTGAACTTTAATCAGCTAGATTTAAAGTTCAACTTGATGCGTGAGCGATCCTATAAGGAACAAGGAAATCCCTATTTAAGACTTCGAATATAGCCCTTGAGCATTCCTCAACCTAGGTGTTTGTAGTTCGTCGCAGCGAACAAAATATTGATACTGAGTATTTATCTAGTCGGCGTTATTCTGTTGACTCGTTATTTCATATCAAAGGGGGAGAGTTGAGCACACACGTCACTTACGCGGCACATTGTTTAGGAAATCACCTTTGTGTTGCCTGCGATGTACCTATTATTAAGTATTTGTCTGGCCGAATAACAATGCACAAACTGCGATAATGATTTGGAGGTAAACATACATAAGTGTTTCTTCAATCAATCGTTAAAGCGAATTTGGGCGGCCTCCGGGCAAGTACGAGTACCTCCATTACTTGGAACTTGGTTTCTGAGAACGAAACAAAGAAAACATATTAGACAGTTTTCCCGTTTCATTAAGGTTTATACATTTTTTAGCATAAGATAACCTAATAAGTAACTACATGATTTCACTTAAGCCCGTTTTAACCGAACGCGTGCGCAGCAACGTGAAACACACTCATGCCTCACTAGCGACACTATACAAACCGAACGTAAACTGCACACTAAAACGGTATAAAAATACATGCGTATGTGCGTGATTGCCCGTACCGTTTTGCATCGCACGTGTGAGGTAAGTTGTGTTGGTGTAGGGCGGTACATGTGGCTGCGCGAGCCGCACTAATAACTAAGTAAGCGAACGTCATGTGGTAGGTTTGCAAGCAGTGCGCACACGCGTTCTGCTTTGGTCACTAATTTTAGTTGTGCATCTAAGTCTTAGATTCTAAGACCTCAGAGGCTAGAGGCTGAGAGTAGAGGCTTAAATACGTAGGAAGCAAGAGACTTTGTAGACAGTTTAACAGTTAAAATCCAAAACAATACCGCGAAGCACCAGCTATTCGCATTTTAATTTCAAAGTATGCGGATAAATGTCTCCTGGAACATTTCAAAGTGGACGTAAGAGCGTTATAATTAAAAGTTTCACTTTGTGCCGTAAGCGGCGGCTCCATCCGCAATTATGCCGTTTGAAATGATTGCATCACGATTTTCTTTAAAACCAGCTGTGAATGTCCGCGGCGGCACAGTTGGCAGAAGGGGTCCATGGCGGCTGAAACGGATAAAGACAAAAATCCGTCTGCTTAACAGCTGCGTAGAAATTGCATTTAATCTTTAAAAAGATAAGAATAAGAATAATGTTTATTTACCAGAAAAATATACAGAATAAAGTCATAGAAATAATAGGACAACTAGTTGGTTTACGAAAGTTACATTAGTTGGCAGCGGTTTCCGCACTAGGCTCTGGGCCTGTATCGCGGAGCCCAATGAAGACATACTAAATATTATTAATCTAACTAAATTAAACTAAATATGTATTTTAGAACACTTACAAAAAAAAAACAGGTTCAGGAAATAGATACAATAAGTTAATTAGAACTATATACAACCATAGGTACATTAGGTGAGTAATAATTGTAATTAAGATCAACGTGAGTGTAAGTACTTAGTTAGTAGTGAGATGTATATAGCTAATTTATGTAGGATGTGTGTGGATTTTGTTTATTCGCGTGTCTGTGTGTGTGTGTGTGTTCAAGTGCAGGCGCCTAAGGTATATCCGTGTGCAAAAATCGCTTACCGCGAAATGTTTTGTGATTCCTCTACCTGAGCCCCTCGACTTTATAAAACCATGTTGCCGCGCGCGTTTTAAAATTGAGTTTGAGTATTTCCCCACCTACAGTTAAGGGACCTTGTTCACTTATTGCTCTAATTCTCAAAAACTATGCATATTTCGACAAGACCATCCAGAACTTTAAAAGGCTATTAAACAATTTGAGCCAAACTGCAGCTTTGCAACCCGTATATGGACTATTCGGTTGACAGGGTTAAACAGACGTTTACTTTCATTCTCTAGTCTTAGGTTCTTTTGATGTATAAATCCATCAAAAGAACCTAAGACTACAGAATAAAGAAAAGTCCTTTATATTAATAAAAAAAATACTGCCCAATTCGAGAGTGAAAGCACCTCCTAGAGGTACAAATTACATATAAAATCACCGGCTGTTGTTGCCCATCCATAATATCATGACATGGTGACGACTGGCCCACTTTTAATCAAACTGCTGCATCAAAGTAATTTAAACTAAATTTTCTTTGCTATTTGAACCATGCGTGAATAGGCAGTGTTGGGAAAAGATGTCCTACTGCTAACGCGGCTAGGAGCGCTTGCATGAAAATTTTAATAGAGCTTACCTTTGAGGCGAGTCTCGGGCCTAAACGAGAAATGATGTGAATGTCCACGGTTTACTGGGTCAAGTGGGGTCTATTGATGCCGCCGACGAGATGACATGACGAGCTTTTTCATGAAAGGTAAAGTACGATCTGGAAACCGTTAGGAAAGTAGGGAAGTGTAACTTCAGCCGCAGGGCGTGGGGCGACACAGAGTCGCGTGTCCTTGTCGATTTTCTTATTCTTGTATACTTACTTTCTTCAATATGTGTGTGTACTATACAAATACTCTTTACTGAACACGGACAACAGACAGAGAACTAAATAAAACCTGATAAAACATACTTCTGCTGCTGGACATAGGCCTCCCCCAAGGCGCGCCACTCAGACCGTTCTTGTGCCACCATCGCACGCATCCACTGCGTTCCCGCGACGTCACTACATCTTGTTGGAGGCCTACCGACATCTCGTTTAACGGTTCGCGGACGCCACTCGAGAACTTTCTGGTCCCATCGGCCTTTGGGTAGTGGAAGTAGAATTACGGAGAAACAATTTGGCATGGCGGTGCTCAATTACGCAGATATATATAGGGTTATGCTTTTCGACTTTACCTCTATATGCATTTACGTACCTATATTTGTTTGGCACGCTCTTTAGCCTAAACGGCTTGATAGATTTTAGCTTGTGAGTTGTCGTTAGATTCGTTTTATTGTGAGAGTGAAACTGGCTGGGTATATGTTTCAATAAGTTTTAATGCGGTCGGTATTTTGAAAAAAAAAACCGGCCAAGTGCGTGTCGGGCCACGCGCAAATTATAGGGTTCCGAAGTTGAGGATGCCCACAGTACCTTTCTAAGACTTATTAGCATCTAGCTAGCCTGTGGTATGACGTGCCCGCCCGACGCCCCTGCCGCTCGAGAAAAATGATCATTATAAGTTGGTCGACTATTACTCGTAAGTTTGTACACCCTACTTAGCTGTGATAGTTTTCCTTTCAACTACGTTATATATGCCACAACCGTGATTTTTTTCAGCCATCCAAATACCACCATTTAGCTGGCAGGGGGGGGGGGGGACACGTGACTCTAGCAAAAAATAGCACTTTAAAGCTTAATATTTCACAAACGCATCACTTAATCAAAAAATGGTTTTAACAAACCCACAATATTTTTTTAAGACCTATTCAACAATATGCCGCACCATGGGGTACGCAAGAAAAAAAAATTACATCCCCACTTTACGAGTAGGGGAGGTACCCTATAAAAAAATATATTTCAAAATTTTATTATACCACTTTGTCAGCGTAACTAATATGCATATTCATGCCAAATTACAGCTCTCTAGAACTAAGCATCTCCGAGCAATAGTGCGGACAGACGGACGGACGGACGGACGGACGGACGGACGGACATGGCGAAACTATAAGGGTTCCTTGTGGACTTCGGAACCCTAAAAAGCGGCCAAGAAGCGAGTTAAACTCGCGTGGAGAGGGCCAGAGGGCCGACCCTTGATTATTTTCAATGACGTCATTTTCAAACCGTTTCACAGGATAATGCTCTTTTATACGATAGATTTCAAATACCTTGGACTTCAAATTTTCCTGTAATCTATAGGTCAATAACTATTCTCCGTATTTTTTCAGATGAAAGATGTGCAGAGACTAAAGTAACATTACTTTAGTCTCTGCACATCGGGACTAAAGCTCTTTTTTAGTCTCTAGGGACTAAAGTTTTTTTTTTTTAATTTACATTGGAAACCCGCCTTAACAGCCAACCACTGAGTTTGTGAAAGGAGGATTATCCCCATTTCCAGTGAACCTAGACAATTTCTAGGGCGTGAAAAAACGATTTAATTTCGTGAAACACGATTTAATGATTACGAATACCTATGAATCTTGTTTTATTTAAAGTGAATTCATTTAATAATGCATGACCCAATTAGTTTTAATAGTACATTATTGCAGAGGCCGCCAAGTAGCGCATTGCCGGACGAGTCAGTTAGAAGGCTGAGCGAAGCGAAGCCTTCTATTAGTACGAGTCCGGCAATCGCAATTGCGGCCGAGGTATATATAATGCTTTTCTCAAACAGCGAGGAAATACGTAAGGTCAGTCGGGGCAAGTGCGCCAGCATGTGGCAAGTGCGCCAGGATGGGGTAAGAGCGCCTAACATAAATATATCGAAACCTATAAATATTACTCAACTAGCAGTTGGCTGTTTACAAGGCATAGGGGCGAAATAAATTTAGGCGCACTTACCCCACATCAGTATTTACTACTTCCATGGTCGTGGATGATTTGGCCATGGAAGTTGTACTTATTACCTCCATGGATTTGTCAGTTTCGGGGCAAGTGCGCCAGGATGGGGTAAGTGCGCCTAACATAAATATATCGAACCTATAAATATTACTCAACTAGTAGTTGGCTGTTTACAAGGCATAGGGGCGAAATAAATTTAGGCACACTTACCCCACATCAGTATTTACTACTTCCATGATCGTGGATGATTTGGAAGTTGTACTTATTACCTCCATGGATTTGTCAGTTTCTCCACAGAGGTGTCTCAAATAGCAAGCGAATTAAAAAAAACACACACGACAATAATGTTTTTGCTGGCCAAGGCCGGCAATGAACAGCCTCGCGTCTTCTTTTTTTGAAAGTAACACGAACATTTCCGAGCATGTTTGAGAAAAATATATTAATAGTTTTCAAGTTTGAATCTGTTGGCTAAATTTCATTCAAAACGTCACGTGATAAAAAACAGTTTAAGTGCGAGTTGGACTCGCGCACCGAGGGTTCCGTACCTACAAACTTGATGATGCAAATTTAACAATACAAACTTATTATTTGCGGTTGGTGAAGTAGACACGGCTACTGCGCCAACCGCAAATGATAAGTTTGTATTAGTAAATTGGCTTTTCTTGCACCAAAATATATAATATTTACGGTTATCGATTTATTCCTGTACGTGTGCTGTAAGACCTTGCTTCTGGCCAAATTTCATGATTCTAGGTCATCGGGAAGTAGCCGGTTATCTACTTTGTTATAATAAATATAGAGTGTTTAACTCTGTTTTTCACTTCGAATGCGAGGAAAAAAAAACGAAGTTTCATACAAAATTACGATATTTATTATAACAAAGTAACGCGTGACTAAACAACCATAATGACACTCGAACTATAGCCACCCTCGCTCTGCTCGGGTGGCTAAACATCTCGTGTCATAATGGCTTGTTTTAGTCCCTTGATAAACAATCTACTATTATTTTCGTTACACGTCCGTCTTTGGGTCACAAACTTACATTTAAGTACCAAATTTCAACTAAATTTCAGTAGTTTCTGAGAAAATCTACTGTGACAGACGGACGGACAGACACACGAGTGATCCTATAAGGGTTCCGTTTTTACCTCTTGAGGTTCGGAACCCTATAAAAAATCGAGTTATTTGGTTTGATAGGTGAAAAAAATCCCGTGTGTTCTTCTTAGCTAAAAAGGTATTAGAAGAAAATCGGTGAGCAGTTTTTAAATAGTTGTTTGTGCAACAAGAGAGCAAAATTGTTTTTTGCTTCGAGTGCCATGTTTGAGTCCTGAGCTAGCGAAATATTCTATAGTTGAATCACGAGCGTTTAGCGAGTGATTCTAATTTAGAATCTTAAGCTTAGCGAAGGACTCAAATGCACGAAAAGTAAAAGAAATTGCTCTCGAGTAGCACATACAATTTTTCACCTCAGTAGCGAGAACACATAAAATGCAAGTAGCAAAGACACAAAAATACATACAACACAAAAAATATGAAATGGCATTTTTCTTCTTCACTCCTTTCACTTAAATTATTACTTGAATTTTGTTTTAAAATAATTGCTTTAAGCTAGTTGTCGAAAATTAAGAAGAAAGACATGAATAAAGAATGGCAGCAATTTTCTAAACGTGTGTTCGGAAACTAGTACAATGATAAATTTCGAATTTATTCGGTAATATTTGAAAACCTTTAGTTTACTTTAAATTAAAACTTTAGTTTAAAATGATTATAAATAACATGATTATATGAAATATAAGTAATTTTAAAAATTACAAGATTTTCAGACGGTAAATCAACGGATAATTTTAATGTCTAAAAATACACGTCGGTACTGATGTGTTGCGCGTATCCGAACGTATCTTGTTCATTTTTTTTTCTCAATACTTTGTCTCAGTGAAACAAACACGATTTTGCTCACTGATTTCTGACAGCAAAGTCTACTTGTTCGAGCTGCTGAGGTGAAAATAACCTTTTCACCTCAGCAGCTTGAACAAGTAGACTTTGCTGTCAGAAATTAGTGAGCAAAATCGTGTTTGTTTCACTCAGTGAGACAAAGTATTTTTTTAATTTGTTTTTTTTTAATCCTTTTATCCCATCAGACAATCCCATCAGGCAAAGGCAAAGGCCTAAACCTTGCAGCCACACTTAAATCGTTTCCGCGCTTTTTCTTTTTTTTTAATTTCATTACTGCGAATGGTAATTTCATACTGCGGCATCTAACTAGTAACTATTAGGTCCTTACATATGAAATTGGCGTTTCATATGGCAGAAATGAAAACGATTTTTTTTTATGAAACTATTTTTTTATTTAGTCAAAGTATGTACCATGGCTATCTATGCACTTTTGCCATCTCGAAGGTAGTTCATTGATTCCTTTACTAAAAAAAGTGTGTGAGCGAGAATCAATAAAATCTTTGAAGGCCGTTTGGACAGCCTCGTGAGAATAGATTTTTTTTCCTTGCATGAAGTTGTCCAAATTCCGAAAAAAATGGTAATCAGTTGGAGCAAGGTCCGGGGAGTATGGTGGGTGTCGAAGACATTCCAGTCGCAGCTCCCGTAGTTTTGCGGCCGTCAAACGTGCCGTATGTGGTCGAGCGTTGTCCTGAAGCAGCAGTGGGCTAGATCGATTGACCAGTCTGGGTTGTTTAATGGCTAGCTTTTCCATCATCGTTTGCAATTGTTGACAATACACATCAGCCGTGATTGTTTGCCCAGATCTTAAGAAACTGTAATGGATGACACCGGCACTAGTCCACCAGACACTTACCAGTACCTTTTTCTGAGTCAACTTTCGTTTCGGGCAGAATTTGGCTGGTTCACCTGGGTTCAACCATTGTGAAGAACGTTTCCGGTTGTCGTACAAGATCCATTTTTCATCACAAGTAACGATACGATTCAAAATGCCTTCATTATTGTGCCGGTTGAGAAGTGAAACGCAACACTCGACGCGTGTTTCTTTGTTTGCGTCGCTCAATTCATGCGGTACCCATTTTTCAAGTTTTTTCACTTTTCCAATTTGTTTCAAGTGAATCAAAATGGTTTTATCACTCACACCGAAGCCTGCCGCTAACTCTGACGTGGTTTGCGATGGATCTGCTTCCACAATTGCTTTTAATTCTTCGTTATCAACTTGTGTCTCCGGCCGTCCACGAGGCTTGTTCTGTAGGTCAAAATTTCCAGAACGGAAACGTTGGAACCAATAACGTACCGTATTTTCTTTTGCAGTAGCTTCCCCATACGCATTGTTAATCCTACGAGCCGTTTCTGCAGCACTAGTGCCGAGGTGAAACTCATATTCGTAAATATAGCGATATTTTAAGTTCTCCATATTGTGAACAGAACGATGTGAAAGAAAAACAAATGACGCGATAACAAATAAATTTCGTAATTCGAACACAGAAATACATGGTCTTAAATTTGAAATAAATTTGAATTTGGAATTCCTAGCCGAACGCCACATATTTTGAATCAAAGTTGCCAGTTCGCCAAACGCCAATTTCATATGTAAGGACCTAATACTTCTTATACCAATAATTCAAACTATCTTGATTTTATCCGCTCTCTTCTTTTCATTTCTTTAAGAAAAGAGGTAGAATTATACTAGGCAAGTCTTACTGCGAATCTGTTTTCGTAGAAAAAAAAACTGAATTAGAAACGTTCGGATACGCGCAACGCATCAGTACCGCCGTATTTTTAGACATTAAAATTATACGTTGATTTAACTTCTGAAAATCTTTCAATTTTCAAATGACTTATATTTCATATAATTATGTTATTTGTAATCATTTTAAACTAAAGTTTTAATTTAAAGTAAACTAAAAGTTTTCAAATATTACCGAATAAATTCGAAATATATCATCAAGTACTAGTTTCCGAACATACGTTTGGAAAATTGCCGCCATTGTCTCATGTCAAATCATGTCTTTCTTCTTAATTTTCGATAATTAACTTTCAAGTAATTCTTTTAAAACATGAAATTCAAGTAATAATTTGAGTGAAAGGAGTGAAGAAGAAATGTTATTTCATATTTTTCGTGTTGTAAGTATTCTTTGCAAGTACCTTTTATGTGTTCTCGCTACTGAGGTGAAAAATTGTATGTGCTACTCGAGAGCAATTTCTTTTACTTCTCGTGCATTTGAGTCCTTCGCTAGCTCAAGATTCTAAACTAGAATCACTCGCTGAACGCTCGTGATTCAACTATAGAATCTTTCGCTAGCTCAGGACTCAAACATGGCACTCGAAGCAAAAAACAATTTTGCTCTCTTGTTGCACAAATAACTATTTTTTTTCCAGACAATCCCATCAGGCAAAGACAAAGGCCTAAGCCATGCAGCCACAGTGAAATCGTTCCCGCGCTTTTTTCATTTTTTTTATTTGATAACTGCGAATGGTCATTTCATACTGCGGCATCTAACTAGTAACCACTTCTAACAACAATAATTCAAACTATCTCGATTTTATCAGCTCTCTTCTTGTAATTTCTTTAACAAAAGAGGTAGAATTATATTAGGCAAGTCGTAGTGCGAATCTATTTTCGTAGAAAAAAAAAACTGAACAAGAATCGTTCGGATACGCGCAACGCATCAGTACCGCCGTGTATTTTTAGGCATTAAAATTATACTTTGATTTTACCTTCTAAAAATCTACTTTTTGTAGTAGTAGTAGTAGTAATAGTTTTTATGCCTTTACCTTCTAAAAATCTTGCAAATTTTAAAATGACTTATATTTCATATAATTATGTTATTTGCAATCAATTTAAACTAAACTTTTAATTTAAAGTAAACTAATAGTTTTTTCATATGTTACCGAATAAATTCGAAATTTATCATTGTACTAGTTTCCGAACATACGTTTAGAAAATTGCCGCCATTCTTTCATATCAAATCATGTCTTTCTTCTTAATTTTCGATAACTAACTTTAAAGTAATTCTTTTAAAACATGAAATTTAAGTAATAATAAAAGTGAAAGAAGTGAAGAAGAAATGTTATTTCATATTTTTCGTGGTGTATGTATTCTTTGCAAGTACCTTTTATGTGTTCTCGCTACTGAGGTGAAAAATTGTATGTGCTACTCGAGAGCAATTTATTTCACTTCTCGTGCCTTTGAGTCCTTTGCTAAGCTCAAGATTCTAAATTAACTATTAAAAAAACTATTTGGCTCTCTTGTTGCACAAATAACTATTTATGATGTCGCATGTCGTCGACGTATGTCGTTTTTTTTTTCAATTAGATTTACTGCTATATGTCCTGGAAATTATAGAGGGTAGTTTCATCATGTGATATCGTACAGCACGACAGAGCTACGTTCTCGGTGAGGTATTTAATTGTTTTGCTAAAAACTAACGCGGAAACGAATCGCGCGTGTTATTTAGTGGTTAATAAGAATGAAACTATGGTATAATCTGGATGTTAGTCTCAGAAACACCTTCACTCAAGTATTGCAATTAGGATACGCCACTTGAAAGCGTCCACGTATGTAGTACGTTGCAGGGCTAGGAGTTTCCTTCGAGTACTTTGGACGGAACCCTTTGCTGTGATTGTGGTTTGTAAACGAGAACGTGTCGGGAATGCTGTAGGCGTTCACTTACTTTGCGAAGGATCTCCAATGTTCCTAACTACGAGAGGAGCGAACGTGAGGAATTTAACAATTTTCATCATCAATCCCATATCAATCCCGAATAATGAACGCGTGTCCATTTTTTTTTGTATTAAACTTTCGGATCGATAGATAGATAAATAGAAGAGTTTTATTGGTATAAAATTATTGTATGGTACATTTATGCAAGTATACATAAACCTTTTTAGGTTTTCCCGTATACCGCTACAGTATTCATCGAAGGTCTTTAAAATTTATAATACAACGTACAGCAAATTTAAAATATAAGATTCCTTAAATAAGTAGTTGTTAATTCCAACCTGTGTGATGATTCTGACGAGCTGTTCATTGTTAACTAGGTAGGTACTTGGATGTCGATACCACCGACTGAACAACTAAACCTTTTAATATGGTATGACGTCATACCTCAAAATTTCGAAGTAGGTTATTATTTAGATAGAGAAATAATATGGAAATTTAACGTTATAAAAATAACTCTAACTTAAGAGGGTTTACTCCGAAAGTTGGCAACGTCGTAACGCAAATAGCTGTCAAATATTATGCTGTTTTCATTACTTTCTGAATATTACTGGATGAAAACATGAATTATCTATCACTCTATGGTTGAATAAAACATTAAGTATGGATTGCAACACGAATTTTTTAGGATTATGAAAGTACTATAGGATAGCTAATTTTACCGTTAGGTATACCTATGTATTTCAAAGTGCCAATCAGTAAGTATCTATCCATGATCAATCCATACCATAATATTATACATGTGAGTGTGTTTGTTTCTTTGTCCTTCCTTCAAGTCGAAACTACTGAACCGATCTGAATGAAAGGTATGGAGATAGTTTGAGACCCTGGGACATATGATACATTTTTATCCCGATATTTCCACGAGAACGGGTTTTCCACGGGTCAATCCAGTTTTTCAGTATATCTATAACTATACCCATCTATATGTATTACAATACAGTAGTACTTATCACCGGGTATGCAAATTCGAAGTCTACGCGGGACAAAGTCGCACGGGCAACGACTAGTTAATAATACAATTACGAGTACTTACATATAGACAAAATTTTAGCAGTTTTTTGGTGCAGATTACTCGAAAATAATCGGAATTGAGGCGTGGCATGGAGTAAGATCTTCAGCTAATTCCTATTGAATCGATTCAAGAAATTCGGAATATTACAAACCGTATATTATATACAGCTATATACCTACCGAAATTTCACTACTGCTTTCAGTTCCTGCTAGATACTGACTGATATTTAACTAAAGCAATTGGTTGTTGTTGCCAATCAAGAATCGCAAATTAGACTTAAGACAATAAATTAGGTGCAGCGTGAAGATTTAGTGTTGCTGCACTGTAGCTAGTTATTGATGGCGCAATTGGCTCACAAAGGGTCGTATTCGAAGACCAGCGATCGGTCGTGGCATAGTCGTTGTATGGGGATATAAGGAGCCGCTTGATTGGGTCGCTAAAATCGCGCGCGGCCGACGGGAGCGACAGGGCCTATATTCGAAGTCTTAAATAGGGATCTCCCTGTTCCCTATAGGATCGCTCACGCGTCGCGTTAACTTTAAGCAGCTAGATTTAAAGTTCATCTTGACGCATGAGCAATCCTATAGGGAACAGCGAGATCCCTATTTAAGACTTCGAATATAGGCCCAGAAGGCCGTTACGGCCAGTCGGCCACTGTCATGTCACGCGCGGCTGATTTCCTGAACACTCAAACAGCGAAGGTTGGAATCCCGAAAATTAGAATCCCGAAGACCAGAATCCTGTAAACTCGAATTGTGAGCGAAGACGATTCAGAGCAGAAGCGACTTGCGGCCTGGTTAGCTTCGATGGCGAAGGCGGGAGTGAAGCGAACCGAGGTTATTTTTTTTTGTGATAGACTAGAAAAGACTTTCAGCATTTTAACCTTCTGGGTAGTGTATTGGCGGCATATTGTACTTTCGGTCATGTAAAATTAAATATTTCATGCATCGGTATATACCCGGTGGTATTGGCATTACATGTACTTTCGGTATTTTGGTTTTCGATGTGTTAAGCGTCGATATTTTACTCGTAGTTGCCTGTTTAATAACTTTCGGCATTGTAATACGTAACCGTTTTGAATGATCGAAACGCTGAATGGAGATAGTTCCAAGTGCACTCTACATACCTATAGAGGTAATTTTTATATTGAGACGAGAAAACAAACCGCGCCCTTCGAGGTAAATAAATCATTACCGCCCGCGCCGGGGTGAGCTACACAAAAGTGCATCCCCGGGGAAGCCACTTCACACTTGGTTCGCAATGAGGGGCGTAACTGGATCACGGCATTCATCTCATCGTAATTAGTACGAGACAATGGCCGATGCTTCATAAAGGGAAAGAACTTCTTTTCAATAGTGTAAGGTAACGAGAGACGTCATAAGCGTTATTACAAGCTATATTTTTGGAAGAAGGAACTTTGGAGTTTAAGTTCTAGGAACTGGATGTCACAATCGATAGTCTAATACCTAGTTAAAAAAGTAATAAATAGCAATTCGGATCAGTGGATAAGCTTTAATGGTTAATCGTTGGGGTTAGGGTAAATTACAAAAAATATATATAGGTATACTTTTTTATAATTGATCCAAAAGTAGGCAGGCAGGATTAGTGCCATGCTCGCTTAAAATACCTTTTGCTTGATCTACATTGTTCAGGGTACGTATTGTGTTTTTAAATAAAAGATTTCAGGCCGAAAAATATTTAATTATTTTTTCTTTCTCGTTTATCGCCTATTTAGCGGCCTGCAATTTTGAAACCCCAGACATCCAATTTACAGTTTTCAAAAGACGATGATGTTCCCTTTTTTTTCCTTGCTTTTATTATCGCCCCCAAGTTTAAACACTTTGTTATTTGATCTGCATATTATATTTCAAACGAAAGGGTGCATCAATACGCGTTTTATGATGTAACTAATAAGAACGTGACGTTATTTTTTCTGACAGTTTAATTATTTTGTTTACGTTTGGAAATGACTGGCGATTTTTTAAAGAATAAAAACAAGTAGTATACAATAAAAAAGCTTGGTAATATTTTTTGGCAGTGTTGCTTCCTTTCAGTTTATGTGCGACGGGAAGTGTAGGGTGAATATAAGATCAGCTTATGCCATTCCGATCGCATCTGTGTTCTCTCAGGTGGAATCTATTCTATCATTCATGAAGGTTTCTCTAGTGAGCGCTTCTATTGAGAGTTTTTTTCCAGATTACTTGTAATAAAAAAAGATACGAGAAGGTTAGGTTAGGAATTACGCATTTTAAAGGTAGATAGATACATTTTGTCGAAACGAAGGTCCTACAAACGTGGATAAGAATATTGAAAACATAATATGTATATTATTCGCCCGCGTGGAATGCAGTTATAGCGTTCCCGAGGGAACTATGCGTTTTTCCGGTATAAAAAGTAGCCTAAGTCCGTCCCTGGAACTCCTACTATCTCCATAACAAATTTCATCAAAATCGGTCTACCTCTTTAAGCGTGATGAGGTATCAGACAGACAGAGATACTTTTGCACAGTTATACGAGTCACATTTGTAAATCGTTTTTTATTTCTTTTAAAGTAAATCCGTTGCCGGCGTACAAGACATATCGTTGTAGGTGCCAAGTAAATATTTTAATTAAAGTGTACACCAGCTAAAAGGCCCGGATTTATGGCCTAAGTGCAGCTCTTCCGAACTAACTCGACCATAGAGACGAGGCACTACGTGAAAAATCCATCGATAGTTATAACATGTATAGAAGCTCTGCTGTAGCATAGAAATATAAATATGAGGGTTCAAAAAAACGACGAAGCGCTTCGAGAAAAGAATAGTAGTGCCCTAACGCCTCGCTTTTCTTTGCTCTTCTTGGCGAGGCCACTACCGTGGCCTGAGATAGTTACGACAAGGGGTTAGATATTATATAACTTCTCGATGTAAGTAGATGCCAACTAACGCAAAAAATCATATTGGTGCAGTTACTCATGTACCTACTTACAAGGGCTTAGAGACGAAAACCTAGATTGTTTCTGCCATAATTCGCGACTGTCATTCCCTGGGGAGTTACCTCATCGTACCTTTCTACAATTTATAGCTCAAGGTAAACGGGCAACTTGACGCGGCGGGTCAAGAGTTGACTGAAGTTGAAATTCGACAGTGGCGCCAACTGGTGGGATACAGGGGCCATTTAGACTCATCAGGGTAAATTAAACGCATGGATCCTGGTCCTTAAATAAGTCCATATTAATCCTTTAATATAATTATAATTTACCACACTCTATTATGGAATTGTAGTGTGCATAAAGCCCGGTCGACTCCATTGACGGATTCTGTCGACGAGTCCTACTGGCCTAGGCTTCATGTTTAATTTTGCGTAAGTACTAAAATGACCATTAGCTCGGCTGATATCTAATACTGTTGGATTATCTGCCTTTCTGCCTGAGCACATCCCTAAAGCACTAAAGCATGGCTTCGTGCATCCGAGTCAAACGAGCGAGTAATTACATACCTGCATACATAACGAATGTCGTCGGCATTTATTAACGCAAGTGCTAATGTTGCGCACTCATTGAGGGTTTTGTGTTAATACTTTGCACTTCGAATGCAATAGGTTTAACTTTGTATCTAAACCACGGTGTCTTCAAGATCTTCAGGTGTTTATTTTCTTGTAGCAACACTCTTACTCATATTATTCAATGAACGTGAATCATTAAGCCCTTCATTCATGCTCTTTTTTCTACGAAATATATTGTACTTTAGCTTGTCAATATTTTACTGTACATTTCCAATGTAAAATGAAATGAGAAATTTGATTCGCAACTTTCAGTCTGTAAACTGCTTTTATGAGTAGCCCATTCAAATTCCAAATTGAGTTCTAAATCAGACTGAAATAAAATCCAATTGTACCTATTTCAATCCGCTAATTTCATCAGAGTGAATTTCATTAATGAAAATAGAATCTGATTTAGTTACATTTTCTGGGGGACATCATTATTTAATTATTTATTGTATTTGTCTGGCCTGTAATTATATTACGTTATCGTTCGGGGATTCTGGCTGCGCGTGACCTGAAAACCGGCTCGTGTAATGAGGGCAATTCTTGGGAATGTCGCAGTGGTCGAGATAGGTGTGAAAGGAAATGCTGTGGTGTCGATTATGAAAATGTCCAGTTTACTATAGCAAGATGATTTGTCCAGATCAGACTATTTACGCCCCACTTCTGGGCACAGACCTCCTTTCGTGACGAGAGGCTTGGAGGATTTGGGCAATTAGTCCCCACGCGGCCGGGTGCGGATTAAGGATATCACAAAAATGCTCGAATTATTTCGCAGATGCGTAGCTCAGTTCATATTGAAGTCTACGTACCTACACATCTCTCAATTGATTTGCGTGGGGTCTCGTTCGAGTTCGTAAATATGGGCCCCTAAATATTTATACATTACCTCCCTATTCAGCGAAGATTCTCTTGAAATATATTTATTATGATAATCCATACTAATATTATAAATGTGAAAGTGTGTTTGTTAGGTTTTCCTTCCTTCACGTCGCAACGAGTGGAGCGATTTGGGTGAAATTCGGTATGGAGATGGTTTGAGGCCCGGGCAATAGCAGAGGACTTTATATTCCGAATTTCCACGGGAACGGGTTTTCCACTGGTCAAACCAATTTTTCAATACTTCTATAACTATAACGGTATAGTATCATCGGGTACGCAATTTCTAAGTCTACGCGGGATGAAGTTCGCGGGCTTCGGCTAGTAGAGTCATAAAAATTTAGCTAGGAGATCCATTCTCCGCATAGCTTTTTTATAGACGTTGGACCAGAAAGATGATCAATAAACTCCCACGCGAGTTTTGTAGGTAAGTAATTTGTTAATGTTAATGTTCTAAATTGTCTTGCTAAATAGGGACACAGTTAATTGTCATTTATGCATAAATATTATGTGAAATCCCATAGAATCAACGTTGATCACGTAGGTAACCTGCACAGTAATAAAGCATGCGCGACTTGACTCCGAAAGATGTTCGTTCAACCTTTGATCAACGATTTTCCTTTTTTAACCTAACGAAGGCAAACACCAAGTGATTACAGTGCCGCAATCAACAGACGTTTTTGATCTGACCTTTTGGACTTCCTTCGTAGCACTTCAGAAAATAATTGAGAGGAAAACGAGGCAATATTTTCAGATTTACTATTTTTAATAATAAATAATAAGACTGCTATAGTAAATAGTTAAACGTTAAATTATTTTGTTAAAATATTTAATTACTTTGGACATTCTTATACCTACCAAAATCGTAACAGTTGAAACGTAGACTTTTGTTGGATTTCAAATATATTTTTTAAATTGTATGCCAAATAGATTTTCATTTATTTAAGAACATAGGCGAAAAATTACCATAGCATTCCCACCACGTGATCTCCGAAACTACTAGGCCTTAAATTGTTCTGGAATAATAGATAAAATACATGAAAAGCTCTGCCTATAAGAAGTCCGTGGTATTTGAAATGATATAAGTACATAGATTCACATACAAATTCGGCGACTTTTAAAAATAAAATAATTGAATTAAAAATAAAATTTAAAACTAGAACTAAAAATAACTATAGAAAAAACACCCTTTTGTTTGTTTTTCGTGAAACTATTTTAACCTATGTAAGTGTTACATCACGTTAGAGTATAAACTATAATGTTAAATGTAAGCGTTTTGGTATCATACTGTAAGCTTATAATTGAATAAATAAATAAATAAATGTCTGGGATCAAAGTTCCTAACACGTATTTATATTTTACTAGCCGTTTGCACGGGACTTCGTCTCGCGTGGACTTTGAATTTGCGTCCCCGATGATACTATACACATATAGGTGGTTATAGTTATAGAAGTATTGAAAAACTGGTTTGACCCGTGCAAAACCCTTGGAAATATCGGAATAAAAGTAGCCTATGTTATTCCCAGGATCTCAAACAATCTCCATACCAAAATTTCATCCAAATCGGTCCAGTTGTTTCGACGTGAAGGAAGGACAATAAACAAACACACTTTCACATTTATAATATTAGTAACGATATGCATAGTTAAACGCAATCAAAATATAGCTATACTAAAAAATACTCAGGTATTTCGATCAAAAACATGTACCTAATTTAACTGCGTAGCACTTGAAACATTACGTACCACTTTTGGGGCTGGCCGCGGCAATTCGCGTCAGAACACTGAAAAGCGAGCAGTCCACACCCTACATATTACCATAGCTTTGCGAATAAAAATTGCCTGCCAGCTGCAACAAAAAGTTACTAACCTTACCGCAAAGGCATTTTTTATTCGCCCACCACAAAAGTACGTTGGTCGTTTAGGCAAAACCCTGTGAAATGCATCATGGATGGAACGAGGCCCGGTAATAAAAGTAGGGATATAAAAGTATATTTGTATAAAAATCTACCGTTAATATGTGTTTTTTATCTCTTTCTTTCTGTCTGACTATCTTTTTGTTAGGTTTATTAATCTTCGGAACTAGTGAACTGATTTGCAGTTTTCAACCGGGATATTTGAGGCCAAGATGCGTGCACTTTCCTGAACCTAAGTACATTACATTTGGACAGCCGTGGTGGCTTAGTGGTTTGACCTACCGCCTCTCATGCAAAGGGTCGCGGGTTCAAATCCGGCTCGCACCTCTGAAATTATTTATGTGCGAAATTCAATTTGAATCAACCACTGAGCTTTTCGGCGAAGGAAAACATCGTGAGGAAACCTGCACGCATATGCGAATAATTCAAAGTCCCCAATTCGCACTGGGCCCGCGTGGGGACTATAGCCCAAACGCTCTCGTGATGAGAAAAGTCCTGTGCCCTGCAGTGGGACGCGAATAGGCTGTAGTAGTAGTAGCAGTAGTATAGTGTAGACCTTAAGCTCGCATCTAGCAAGAGTGGCTTATGTCTGTCTATAGATACATTGACCTATAATAAGTAATAACATATGGACGAACAGTGCCTAACAGCATATGTCAAAATATATGGAGCAAAATGACATTAGAAAATACGTTCCAATTATGCTAATAACGCCTTTTATAACGAAGGCCAAACGGGTGCCCGAGCTGTTCGGGCACCCGTTTTGACGGGGCCATTTTTCTCCGGCTGATTGTGAATCCTTACTTATAATAGATCAATGTATAGATAGATGTATGAAACTGCAAGCGGGAAACGGTCGCTATTCTGAACATTGCTTGAGCATTGATTTCCAATAGCTCCAGTGAAAGGCCAAACCGAAGCTAAGTGAGATTTCCACAGAGATTACGGGACATTAGATTTAGTGATCGATGGGTGAGCATCGATTATCCATCATCAGATTAAAGGCTTTTACGTTCACGATAAAATTCGTCGGCGGATCTTAAAAATGACTTGGCAAATGTTGACAGGCCTTGGCGATCGTAAAAGGTTAATACATAGAGATTTTTCAAAACGTAATTTTAAGGTGCTCGAGATTATAAAGGTAAAAATTTATTTTATAAGATAAATTCAAAAATATATAATTATTCTTAAGACATAATTTACCACGTACATTTTTAATAATACTACAGTCGAAATACCTAAAAACCATTCAGAAGTTTATCTTAGACTTGAGTTAAAAAAAAGGTTTGTGAATGAAGGCAAATGAATTTATTGATTAAGGCGCTGATGATAAATAGGGAGATAATGTATAACTATTTAGGGTTATGGGGGATTTAATGGTGGTAGGGCCTGGTGCTAGGTCTTTCCGCGGGGGTATTGGGCAAGGCATTCCATCTTAGACCTCAGGGGGGCAACGCATTCGAGATCTTATGGTTGAGAAATCATAAGATTTCGGTGTGAATGGGCCGCAGTCACCGCTTGCCATCAGGTGGCCTGTGAGCTTCGTTTGCCTACCAATGCCGTTAAAAAAATCTCATATCCCTATTTACAAACTCGAATAAGGCTCCAGTAACGTATTAGGTGGTCGGTGCTCTATTATGAGAAACCCCAAAATCTTCGCTTAAACTTGCAAATAACTTTCTCAGCCAGCTTCTGAATTCCCAACTTCCCATTGATTACGCTTATGTAAATAGAGATTCAGTTTCTAACTTTAGTTTCAACGAATCTTGAAATCACGGAATAGTCGTAGCTGGTAGAAAATCTTGCATTTGATTACAGATTATTTATATTTTTAATTTTGCATTATATGTATAGGGTCAAGCAAAATGTTATAACGATATTTTAACCTCAGTATCAGCTATCGATTCTAAGCATGTTTTTTTGGATTTTTATTTTTTTTCGAGTTGTTAAAAAAATTTATGGCCCAGTATGCGAGTGATGGTGTGAGCGATACCTGAATACCATACATTTTCTTTTTTTTTATCCAACTCGAAAAAAATTGAAAACCTAAAAACATGCTGAGTAGTATCGATAGCTGATTCTGTGGGCAAAATATCGTCACAACGTTTTGCTTGCCGTATAATAGTTTTAGCGTTGGATCAAGCACGTGTTGAGATAAATTTAGTCTCTGATTACGACGAAAATACACTTTTAAAGATATCTCACGGGGCAATTGGAGAGATGACAAATGGTGAATGTCGGCATGTGGACTATCGCGCCCTTTATCGCATTTGAAGGAGGATACTTGCACTTTTTCATAATGTTTGTTAATTAAACTCAACTTAATTAGTCTTGAAGCTAAGCAAGATTATTTTTACGCTGCTTAGTCTGGCATAAATAGAGATTTTGGTTAACCATTTTTAAGTTAAGTTTTTTACAGCGGCATATGAAGCATATGATCAAGCTGGTATCACTACATAGTACAAAACAAAGTCGCTTCCTGCTGTTTGTAGATCTTAGATCTTTAAAACTTCGCAACGGATTTTGAAGCGTTTTTTTTTAATATATAGAATGATTCAAGAGGAAGGTTTTAGTATATAATTTATTATAGTTTAACAATTCACGCGGGAACGCTATAACCGAATTCCACGCGGACGAAGTCGCGGGCAGAAGCTAGTAAGGGTATAATCATACTAAAACTCGGCAGATAACATATTTTAACGATAAAAAAATAGTTATTTTCCTAGACTGATAGGTACCTAATTAATTTTCTGTGGCAGTAACTTAAAATCTAATGCAAACTCAAACTAGCGTCTAAGCCTTCGCGCAAAAGTTATTGTCGAGTTATAACGTCGGTCGGACCGATAACGCGGTCGCTGCCGCGAACTCATAATTTGATTTCGATGGGGGGAAACAATTCTGCGTCAAGTGCGTCGAGGTGCAAGCCTGCTAAGTGGTGGAAAAGGGATGGGATCTGTGATCGCCGTTTTTCCCCATTTCCCTTGATCGCGCTTCATTCAGTACCCCGGCGATAGTCGACGCCGACGGACGCTAGTGTCGGCCGGTCTTCGTCGCGAGTGTTCGTACGATGAGTGTGTCGAAGTGTGTTTTGTGAGTGAGTGGTACGTGTTTTGGCCGGAAGTTTACGACAACACTGCGCTAAAATGTGAGTTTTTTGCACGCTTTGACTAGGGGCTGCTTTAAATTTTTCTTTAACTTATTTTTTTTTCATATTTCGGAACATCGCTCAACCCATGTCATATCGATTGCGAATTAATCGTGATTAAAATATATTGTGTTGTGATTATTTTAATCACGTATAAATTGTCTACCATATGGCCTGGACTTCTTGCAATAAAAAAAATATTTAGAAGGTATGAAAATTCTATCGTCATCTTGAATCTTCTTCAACCATTTTGGTGTAAGCCTCCTTGTACCTCCTCCACTTGATTGTATCCTTGGCTATTTGAATATTTCGGTCCTTCTTTATACACAAATCTTAGGCAGTACGTCGATTTCAAAATTATTTCAAATTGATGTTTTGCATTACTAGGAATGTTTACTTGAAAATGTATAAAACTGTGATTTAATGTGACAGAATAAGGGAGTATTTATTTTGAAACGTAAATTACGCAGATACCTACGATGGCAACAAACGTCAAAATCGTCCTTCAATGGGTGGTTAATTTTCTTTACGAGATTTCCCGAGACGAATTTAATATTACTGATTAAGTTATTGAAATCGCAATAATCCCGCTAGAAACTTGGGCCAACAATTCCCGTTCCATTTTGAGGGTACATCGAGAACTTGAGGCTTGTACAATGAAACAAAAGTTTAGGATTACGGTGTTCACAGGAGATTTGGTTCTGGTTGGGAAACCGTCAATTGTTTCAGTGACTTACCTCCTACTTCTGTGAAAGTTTCTGCAAATAATTGTGTATAACTGTTTTAAGATTCATGGCTCAAAATTGAAAATTGCAGGTTAATTAAATATATTTTGTCGATTGAGTTAACTTCAAGGCTACAATAAAGTCATAGGACAAAAGTATTAGATAATTAGATTTAGACATTTGTTCACTATTCCTTCCCTAATCACTCTCATCGAATCTTTTTAGCAATGAATGCGTTTAGCAATGAAAAACCCATTCATACCTACTACGTTGAAGTCACTTGAAACTCGGTGTATGTATTTTGACACTTTGGTAAAGTGTAGTTATTGGGGGTATCCATGGCATCAGTATTTTCTTTAGACCGACATATGACATATTTTCTTCAGTTGACGCCTATGTATTTAAAAAAAAAAATCTACTATATAAAAATAAGTCGGGTTTTCCTCCCTGACGCTATAACTCCAGAACGCACGAACCGATTTCCACGGTTTTGCATTCGTTGGAAAGGTCTCGGGCTCCGTGAGGTTTAAGGCGGTACGAAGTCCGCGGGGTCAGCTAGTCTAATATATAAAAATAAGTCGGGTTTTCCTCCCTGACGCTATAACTCCAGAACGCACGAACCGATTTCCATGGATTTCCATTCGTTGGAAAGGTCTCGGGCTCCGTGAGGTTTAAGGCGGTACGAAGTCCGCGGGGTCAGCTAGTAATGTATATTAATGAGGCAAAGGATCATCGTATTTCGCATAAAGTGATTTTGAAATAATGGCAAAAGCATTATGATCGATTAAATCGAACTTAGGTAACCAACTACAACGGGCTGTACAGTCAAGCACTACTCTAGTTTTAAAAATAAAAGGATTCGACACGTTACTTAAGATAAACTGTCATTTAAATGTCAACACCTACTTTTCCATTTACCTATATGTCTACGAGTAATTAGTTTTTAGGTTCTTTGGCGCCCTTTAAAACTGCCAAAGACAAATGCAAAGGAAAAATTGTTTAGGCGGGTACATTGATAATAACAGGTTGATGCCTCTTTTTAAATGTCAACTATTACATCTCCTCGACTATAGTAATGATAATAATAATGTCACTACTCATACTAGGTAGTACAATTATAGTATGTGTGGCGCCGGCGCCGGCGCAGTTAATTATGCGTCGCGGACTTAAGTGCCAGGTTCAATTCTATCCTACTACATTCATAATAATAAACTTAGCTGAGTCGTTTGTTTCAATTGAATAGTAAAGTTAAGTAAAACCGTGCGTAACGTCTTGTGACTCGATTAAAGCCAACGATTACAGGTTTACACAACTTAGAAGGCGCGTAGATTAAGCAATAATAGACTTTGCATCAACGGCTTAAGTGTTTCGTCGCGCGCCTTCTAAGTTGTGTCGTGCTATACACACTCAAAGGCTCTGTTCGAAATGTTACAGAAAATTCCCTATCCCTACCGTCAAAGCGTCACAGCGTGGTCACAGCGCTCAAATTGAACTTTAAATCTAGCTGCTTAAAGATAGGCAATTTCTCTTTCCCTACGTAACGTTTCAAACAGAGCCCCAGTATTTCATCAGTTCAGCGAAAGTAGCTCTGCTGGCTGTCTGTCTGTCAGTGGTAACTTCGAGTTGAAACCGCTGGACCGTCGTGTCCCGGGGAATGACATATGCTATTTTTTATGCCGGAAAAGCGCTCAGTTCCTGCGAGAACGCTAAAACCGAATGCACACGGATGAAGTCGCGGACAGAAGCTAGTTAATAATTACTAATATGATATCATCAGTACGTGTAACTGAAATGTTTGTTTGAGCAAAATTAATTGTGAAAACCAGGGGAAGTCGTTAAGTATAAACTGGAAACTCATACCGTGTGCATTTGTATCACGTTTCACATTGTTCGCAATTCCACTTGTTTACCCATTACTGTCGAATTATCGACAACCGCCGTAAAACGCAATAAATAGAGTCAATGTTTGCGTGCGAGGACGACTGTACACTTGTAAACGTGTGTGTACCACTACGCGGGCCAACGATTCACTCGCCATGTCCGGATGAGACAGTAAGGCGAGTTGGGCACGGGCTATATAGATTCAGGCGGGTCCGGTTGATTCCGTGGCCATTCTGTACGCAGTAGGTACTATTAAATATTCCTGTGACCACACATAAATGTATCATGTGCCTTAAAACCTTTATGTTGTTTTATTCTAAGTAAGGTTAAATAGCATTCTGCGTAGTTCCTGCGAGTTATTGTAAATGTCACGTCGTTTAGATGTCGATTCTAATATGTATAGTCCGGGAGCCTAAGAGGAGAATAGGGGTGACGACAACTTTTTTTCCTTAGTCTATCAGGAAGATTATTGAAAAGTATTGGACACGTATTTTTTCTTTTTTCACGTAATCAAACTTATACGGAGATATATTGAGTTGAAATGTCGCGTGACGTCACGGTTAGGTACGATTTATACCTAACGGTGACGTAGTTATCCCCCACTCTCCAACTTTAATGCGTTTTAACTTAGTCATTCTCTGTTAATTTGATAAAACATAAAATACGTGTCTAATATTTTTTTATTACCTGACTGACGGACTAATTAGAATTTCGATTTCTTCACCCTGGCCCTGTCGTCATTAATATTGTGAAGAAGTGTGCGCGTCAGATTAAGCAATGGTCACTTCTTAGCATCCTGTTAAGTACGTCTACGAAATCTCAATTTTCCATACAGTGCTGCAGGCTCTGAAATCGGTGAACTCTTTTTTTTCATGCAGCCTTTTTCTTGGTATAATTCTATCTTCAAAGTTCAATAGGTCTCCACTATGCTCGAAAGTACTTATAGTACACTTACAACTAATATAGTTAC
This sequence comes from Aethes cnicana, assembly GCA_963971205.1. NCBI lineage: Eukaryota > Metazoa > Arthropoda > Insecta > Lepidoptera > Tortricidae > Aethes > Aethes cnicana. Next base: position 3,695,250 of record OZ020288.1, on the reverse strand, counting down.
TCACTGAAAATCTGCGCCTCCTTCTCGTAAGTATTTTTTGTTGTGGAACGAAATTCAATGTTATGATTGAACTTAATGGTTCAATTTCTGAAGGCAATTTCTCGTTGCTAGCGGTAGGGCCTGGTGCTAGTCCGTCCGGGGAGGTATCACCGTCTTTTGTTGTCCGCTAACTTGCCGCCAAATAGCAGTGCTCGCACTGTTGTGTTCCGGTAGGGGGTTAAGGCAGCCGGTGAAATTTCTGGCACAGAGGCATTCCATCTTAGGCCTCAGGGTAGGTAACGCATTCGAGATCTTATGATTTCTTAATGGGGGATCATAGGATTTAGGTGTCCATGGGCCGCAGTGACCATTTACCATCAGGTGGGTCGTTTGCCTATACCATCGACATAAAAAAAGGAAAATGATACTTGCTGTTGATATCGAAACTAAGAGGCATTCACAAGGAACCCACAGCATAGCAAAGCACGCTAGCAATTCATCTGCGCAATTAACCAAATCGTATCTATTCTATTCCGGTTATCTCTTGGACAGATATCAAAGCGTTGTTTTATTACTAACAGTACTACAATACCCGTCTGGTATATACGTTTGTAGTTGTCTCGAATGAATGCACCAATGAATGTCGTAACTAGATTTTAAATAGAATTGCACATTTGCGCGAGATGCGCTGCGAGTTCTATTATTATGCCCAAGGTCATGTTTGCATGCACTACATCTGCAGTTCTGCGCATCAGCTCATAAAATTGCTTTGTATTGTATTATAGCATTACTACTACTACTACAGCCTATTTGCTGCCGTGCCGTCCCACTGCTGGGCACAGGCCTCCTCTCATCACGAGAGGGTTTGGGCTATAGTCCCCACGCGGGCCCAGTGCGGATTGGGGACTTCACACACATCTTTTTAAATTACTTCGCAGATGAAGACAAAGTTGATGTCCGACGCCCTGTACTCTGTTGAGGAATTCTTTCAACCCGTCGGCCCCACTTAGTGAAGGTGTGCTGAGACGCGAGGAGCCGTTTATGGCTAAAAAATCAACATAACTTGACTAATATTGTTAAATATTGTTAAATAAAAGAATGTAATGTATGTATGTAATGATGCGTGCAGGTTTCCTCACGATGTTTTCCTTCACCGAAAAGCTCAGTGGTAAATTCAAATTGAACTACGCACATAAGTAAACTTAGAGGTGCGAGCCGGAATCGTACCCCCGACCCTCTGCATGAGAGGCGGTAGGTCGAACCACTAGGCCACCACGGCTTCCCGGGCTTCACGGATGTATTATAGCATTGTCGTTGCGTTATTGTTTTATAACCTGAATTTTCGCGGGCAAATCTAGTGCTTTAGAAGGCATATATGTCAAAGTAAACATGTGCAATAGTTTGCACACAGCGAATATATGAACATGAACTACAATTCTTCTTTTCTTTTTTTTTACCAAGTTAGGAGTGTAATTTTAGTAGGTACTAATATAATATGATTATTGATTACACCAAGTTGCGTTTAAAATTTACTATACGAGTACATATTATACGAACAATTTACTTGTTCCAAGATGCAATGAGTTAGTAATGTCAGTCTTTTTTACCTATGTGATTTAAATGACTATTGTTCCTCAATCGGTCATGCAAATATTTCTGACCTGACCGTTGCATCATGGCTCACAATTTTGTTGTAAATTTGCATATTACCTACGTCCTTATATCTACGCAATGTTTTGTCATTTAGCAAGGTTTTTCCTTTGTTCCTTGGTGTGTAAACAAACACAAAAAAATAACAAGAAAACCAGAATTCACATATTTTTAGGGTTCCGAACATCAAAAGGTAAAAACGGAATCTTTATAGGATAACTCCTGTGTCTGTCCGTCCGTCTGTAACAGGAAATTTGCTCTGAAACCACTGGACCGATCGAGTGGAAATTTGTTACACATTTTAAGGGGTCTTGAGGATAATAAAAAAAAGAGTCCTTCAAACTATATTGTGTGACATATCAAATGAAATTACATACTTTTTATGAGAATTTCAATTACGTATTTTTTTATAATTTTGTGGTAAATAGTTTCAAGTTATTTAGGAAAATGGACGAAAAAGTACCTTTCCTCCAAGTTATCTCCGAAATTATATGACTTAAATTTTGGAAAAAATACGGAGTATATTTTTTAACCTATAGGTCACAGGAAAACCTGTGAGAAGTCCATGGTATTTTACATAATATAGAAAACAATTAACGAATAGTCGCATTGTAAAACCAATAAAGAACCCCCTTGAATTCCACGCAAAATCTTTAACGATTATAGATACTTTTTACGCTTTCCGTATAAGAATCTTTATCTATGCTCCCATCTTCGGTAAATTAGGAGCGTTTTCGATTCACAACCTACCCTACAGCGGGAACTTTTTTAATTTGTGCCGTGACATTCCCCGCGGCCCGGAGTTTGGAATGAATGATGGAAAGTACTTTTTGAGTCACTTAATTGTTTTTTGTGGCAAGTTTAATTACCCTCGAACGATTCTAAGTGTCCTCAAACGCCCTGTAATCTCTTAATCCTCCTTTACAAGTTTTATTCGACCAGAAAAAGGACTTAGTGGCTATTTTTATAGACATTCAACTTAATCAAACCGGCACTTACTTCCGGTTGAAATTTAATTTACCTAATGAGAAAATAAATTTTTAGGGTTCCGAAGTCCACAAGGAACCCTTATAGTTTCGCCATGTCCGTCCATCCGTCCGTCCGCACTATTGCTCGGAGATGCTTCGTTTTAGAAAGCTGTAATTTGGCATGAATATAAATGAATGACAAAGTGGTATAATAAAATTTTGAAATATTTTTTTTATAGGGTACCTCCCCTACTCCTAAAGTGGGGATGTTTTTTTTTTTCTTGCGTACCCTGTGGTGCGGCATATCGTTGAATAGGTCTTAAAAAAATATTGTGGATTTGTTAAAACCATTTTTTGATTAAGTGATGCGTTTGTGAAGTATAAAGCTTTAAAGTGCTATTATTTGTTAGAGTCACGTGTCCCCCTCCCCTGCCAACTAAATGGTGGTATTTGGATGGCTGAAAAAAATCACAGTTGTGGCATATATAACGTAGTTGAAAGGAAAACTATCACAGCTAAGTAGGCTGTACAAACTTACGAGTCATAGTCGACCAACTTATGAAATGACTAAAATACCAATAATGATTTTTCTAGAGCGGCAGGGGCGTCGGGCGGGCACGTCATACCACAGGCTAGCTAGATGCTAATAAGTCTTAGAAAGGTACTGTGGGCATCGTCAACTTCGGAACCCTATACTTTGCGCGTGGCCCGACACGCACTTGGCCGTTTTTTTTGGGTTTAAATTCTCAATAGTCCTCTGGATGGATGGTTTTTAAAGTAGGTAGATCAGTTAACGACAGTCTTCCATTTACTATGATAATGAAAATAATACATAATAATATGTATTACCTTAAGTATTAAGAAACATTATGTGACCTATGTTTACCAAGCTAGGATTTAACCTGCGCCTCGTGAAATTGGCATTCGCTTTTTTCTCCAGGGAAAAGCAAAAGTAAACGGTAGCGGAAGTTAGTTTTGCATTCACTTATGTGAAATGTTTTTTTTTTTCATGTTAATTGGTAGGCAAATGAGCACACAGGCCACCTGATGGAAACGGTCACTGCGGACATGGACATAAGAAACCATAAAATTATATTTTAAATGTGCCAACTGAATGCCTCTACGATAGTGATTTCACCGGCGGCCTTACCGCCTTACCGAAATACAACACTTTATGGATGGTTGATGTAAAGGAGCGCAATCTTTATAGTTCCAAAAGTGGACACCAAATCGGGTAGATTGGGGGCGCTGCGGTCGCCACTCCAGTCAAGCCACCTAGGCGGATAGTCTGCAGTAGCGTCTTCAGATGGCGCTCCTGAATCGAAAACGCAGCGAAAACGGTTGTGAGGAGAGTGTGTTTTGTTTTGTTGCTTATCAAATCCGCTGGACACGTTTTCAACTGTTTCGCCATATAAGATTGCGCTCCTTACCAAGACACATTCCACACTCCATAACAACACTGCTATTTGGCGGCAGGTTAGCAAATAGCGAGGTCCTACCACTACCACCAGCGAAAACGTATAAGATAGTTCAGATTTTAGGGTCATAAAAGTAAATAAAGCCATAAGTAGTCTTGAGTGCCCCATAATTTACGACACATGTCGAAAGGCAAAGCGAGTTTAAGCAAGATATACTTAGTATAATAGATTATAGTTAGTAAGTTTCGGTAATGGCGTCTCCTAGGGCTCGTCGGGCCGGGAAGTGACAATTTGAGTAGGATTAGTAATCTCATGAGTGCACTTGATTGAGCCCGCTGCTCGTGCTGCGCGAATGACAATTAGATGAGCTCGATACAAAGCTCACTGTCTACTTTAAAATCATGAGACTACAACTTCCTGACAATATTGATAGTTTAACTTAAATTGTAAGTAATCCGTTACGGTAAATATGAGTGTTATACTCGTATAAGCCCGTAATAGGCTCATATTTAAGGTCGGTGTTCCTACAAATGTTAATTTTATCAATGTTTTATATAATACACTCAACAGCAATGAAAACGGGTCACTCTGTATGGAAAATCCTATACAAAGTGATCCGTTTTCATTGCTGTTGAGTGTATATAATTATGCTGCCAGTGTGTTTGTTTCAATAAAAAATAAATCATACTGCTGGACACCGCAGGCCTCCCAACACTAGAGATTTGGGCTTTGGTCCCCAGACGGTCCCAGTGCAGATTGCGGGTTCATCTTGTAGGTTTCTTCATCGATTTTTAGCACGGATTTGAACCCCTGACCTTGCATGATAAATAAATAAATAAATAAATATCTTGGCACATTTCACACCTATTGACCTAGCCCCAAACTAAGCAAAGCTTGTACTATGGATGCTAGACAACGATCTAAATACTTATATGGAGAAATACATACATATATAAATACTAACATCCATGACTCGAGCACAAACATTCGTGTTCATCACAGAAAGTTTGCCCCGAGCGGGACTCGAACCCGCGACCATCGGAACAGAAGGCAGGGTCACTACCAACTGGACCAATCCGGCCGTCAAAAATGATAGATCAAACCACTAGTGTAACGGTACCGACTATCTACTTACGAGTCTGCTTTACAGACAACCAACTGTTGGGAGAGATCCAATCCATACTAATATCATAAATGTGTTGTTTGTTTGTCCTTCCTTCACGTCGCAACGAGTGGACCGAATTAGATGAAATTTGGTATCGAGATAGTTGGAGACCCTGATAACATAGGATACTTTTTATCCCGATATTTCTACGGGAACGGGTTTTCCATGGGTCAAACCAATTTTTCAATACTTCTATAACTGTCTATACTCGTATGTATAGTATCATCGGGTACGCAAATTCTAAGTCTACGCGGGACGAAATTCGCGGGAATCGGCTATAGTTAATTAAAAAAGAGAGGATCTCAAACTTCAATCTTTATCACTTAATTGTTATTGATTTTAGTGTGTATTGAGAAGATCTTCACAGTTTTTATTTTAATGTATAGTTTATGATTTTAACAGTTCACTAAGAATTATTTCAATGTTTGTGGAAAAAAAATATATCTATTCTTTAGGACAAAACTATTTAAGTGACATCGAGGATTTGAATTGATTACAAGCGTATTCCCAAATTCACGCACAATCGCTCATAGCGAATAACGCGCCGGATTTTGCTCTGGACGTGGGAAAAAAGTAAATAGTACATTACATTTAGCTAAAATAAAGAAAGTCTCAGATCGCGGGTAGTTGGGCCCCGAGCTGGAAGCGAGGGCTATAATCGAGCGGTCTGAGGCTTTCTTTACGACCGCCCGTGGTGAGTATACGATTTTACGACACCAGCTGGCCGTGAAGAGGGATTTTCAGTCGCGCCCGAGGGCGGTAAATCCCGCTTCTCGGCCTGGTGTGACCTAGGGTGGTGAATTCGTAAATGTCCCAGATAGCAGGTTTCTGTATAAATATGCGATCTGGGGCTTTACGAATTACCGCCCGTGGTTTGTCAAAAGTTTTACGTCTTGCCTTGGCTAAGAAGTGAGATTTTCTCTCCGCGTAGCCCTTTATGTTCTGTACTTTTTTCTTTTTGGTGTTGTGTTCAATAAAGAGTATTTGTATTGTATTGTTAAATAACGCGTTTTTTGAATAAACAAAAAACCCAATTGCATACAAACTCTTGGCGTTGTAAGAAAGACGAATATTACCGACCGACCGCTCGTGATATCCGATTTTCTCACAACTCCAAGAGTTTTCGACATACGATCCCGTATATAAGTAAATCAATATTCATTTGCCATGGATGAATAAGTAATTGAATATATCGTGTAAGGAAATTGATTCGCTGTTACATTACATACCTACATGTCAGAGGGCACGCAAGTGTGAAATCTATTTTATATTATTAGGTAGTACTTCAAACCTTAAAAATATACTAAGTGGTTTGATCTCAATTGAACTATTTTAGCCGTGCCATAGCCATTGAACATAGACGTAAATAATATAGACCCGGTCTAACGTACACGTAATATGTCCCCACTTCCACGGTGTCCAATCCAAAGCTCTGTCACCGAGCGTGCGTGACAATAAGCGTTTTTAAAAAAACTTTTTCGAAACTGTTTCTCAGTATCTAAAAACTCGTCTCGTTGTTGGAAAAATGTGACCCAGCTTTAGTGTCACGATATAAGTTTAACTTTGGATTGGACACCAATGAAGTGGGGAAACACGACATATGTATCTACGTTAGGCCGGGTCCATACGAAGTATTATTTATGTCTATGCCATTGAAGCCGTGGTGGTCTAGTGGTTCGATCTACCGCCTCTCATGCAGAGGATCGGGGGTTCGATTCCGGCTCGCACCTCTAACTTTACTTATGTATGAAATTCAATTTGAATGTACCACTGAGCTTTTCGGTAAAGGAAAACATCGTGAGGAAAGAGGCCCGCGTGGGGACTATAACAAAAACCCTCTCGTGATGAGAGGAGGCCTGAGCCCAGCAGTGGGACGCAAATAGGCTGTAGTAGTAGTAGAACCATTTTAAAGTATAATTACTAATAGTAGGGGCTACAATTCTAGGTTTATGTTGTACCTACATAAAGGTGATCTAATCTTTTTACCCGACTGCACCTGAAGCAGGGTTATGTTTTTAGAGTGTAGGATTTTAGCTTGTCGTTAAAGTCATGATGATTAATAAAAACCCTTTAAAGAGCCTGATTGGCAGTTCTCAATTAATATCGTAAAAAGAAAACTCTCGTTTTCTATAAATATCCAATGGTGTTTTTGAAAGAAAATTTGTGATCCTTTTACTCTGAGGGATACAGAACTAAATTACGAAATTTAAAAGAAAACGGTAAGATTTTTTACAATAGTAATTGGCAAAACAAGATAAAGTGTAGAAAAGGGTGCGAAAACATTTTTTCTCGAAGCATCATTAAAATTGTTTATTTTGAGAAAATCAACCTTCCCTTTCATTTCCATAGACTATGCAAAGTATCATATAAAAGGCCAATAAGTATGAAATAGAAGGCTGATTATATTTTAATATAACGTAAATAAATAAATATCTTGGGACCTTTCACACAAATTGATCTAGCCCCAAACTAAGCAAAGCTTGTACTATAGGTGCTAAACAACGATATCAATACAAACTTAAATATATAAATACGTACCATACCTATATAAATACTAAACATTCATGACTCGGGTACAAACACAAAGTTTGCCTCGAGCGGGTTTCGACCGGTCTCGTCAGATCAGTGGGCTACCAACTGAGCCAAACCTACAAGATTTCATTAATTGAAATGTTTTTTGCGTTATGAAGAATAATCTTCAACATGATTTAATATTTACGTGTCCTTACTAAAGTTTAAATTCGTTAATACCTACGTAAATCTCACTTCCCCAATGTCAATTACTATCATTCATTCGGCAGGAACTCATACAAACAAAACACTGAATCTCTAAGCCCGATTTGCACCAACAACGCCACTAACCTCCGGGTAGCCTCTAACTCGAGTTAAGTTGATACTACTTCTAGCAGCCTATTTGCGTCCCACTGCTGGGCACAGGCCACCTCCCATCACGAGAGGGTTTGAGCTATAGTCCCCACGCGGGCCTAGTGCGGATTGGGGACTTCACACACACCTTTGAATTACTTCGCAGATGCGTGCAGGTTTCCTCACGATGTTTTCCTTCACCGAAAAACTCAGTGGTAAATTCAAATTGAATTTCGCACATAAGTAAACTTAGAGGTGCGAGCCGGAATCGAATCCCCGACCCTCTGCACGAGAGGCGGTAGGTCGAACCACTAGAGCACCACGGCTTAAGTTGATACAAACTGGCCTGAATTGAGAGCCTAAACCGAGGTTAGCGGCTTGATGCAAGTGGGCGTAAAGCAATTATCTCACAACAAAATAGAAAAGTCGTTCCATCCATATTGTAATCAGCCAATTTTATTGTTTGATCAAACCAATATAGCGCACAATAAAGAAACGGCCTTTTTCCTATAATAAGCTTTCCGGTATACTTGTTATGTGGATTGGAATCCATTGATCGAGTAACGCGTATTGGCGTGATGCCGGAGTGGGGTTCGAATGATCAAGGTTATAAACGGCTAGCTTTTCCCTTACTCTGCATTGTTAAAGTGTATTGTTTTATATTCATAAGAAAGGTAATAGTAGTTTATGTACTTAACTGTTACATAATAAAGGTCCTTAAAACACATACATACATACATACATACATAATATCACGTCTTTTTCCCATAGGGGTAGGCAGAGACCACTTCTTTCCATTTGCTACGACTCTTGCATACTTCTATCGCTTCTTTAACTTTCATCCCGTTCCGCATACATGCTCGTCGGTTTAAAGTACTTTTGACCTGGCCTTTAATCAGATTGTCCTGAATTTGATCCAAGAACATTCGCCTCGGTCTTCCTCTTCCAGCACCTCCATTCACACTAGCCACATAAATACTTTTTGTCAGTCTTCTCTCATTCATCCTTTCCATATGACCAAACCAATATAGCATACCTTTTTCTATTTTTGTCACTACATCCTCTTTCACACCACACCGCTCCCTTATCACGCTATTCCTTACCCTATCACTCAATTTAACATTTGCAATATTCCGCAATGCTCTCATTTCTACAGCATTGATTTTACTTTCGTGCTTCTTCTGCCATACCCAACTTTCACTACCATACATAAGTGTCGGCACTAGCACACCTCTATGTACAGCCACTCGAGCCTTTGCCGAGACTTTGTGGCTAGTCATAAAAGCATGCAATGCCCCATTAATTGAATTTCCAGCATTCACTCTTCGTTCTATGTCACCATCACACTTTCCATCCCTAGTAAATTTTGAACCCAAATATATGAATTCATCCACTTGTTCCACTTTCTTACCCCCTATCATAATTTCACACAGCGTCCTAAATTCATCTCTTTCAAAAACCAGAACTTTCGTCTTGCTTACGTTGATTTTCATACCCTTTCTTTCTAATGACACATGCAGACTTGTTACCATCTCTCTTGTTATCCTTAAAACACGAGTGGGGTTATATGAAACGAGCCGCTGGGCGAGTTTCATAATAATATCGGACCAGTGTTTTAAGGCCTAATTATGTACAGTTGCATACACAACATTATCTACACTCATTTTATAAATCCTCTAAGATGCTTAAAATCTGTCAACAATAGCGGCAATTCGAATACGTCAGTGTCTCACATTCGATTTTCAAAAGGCATAGACTAAATAGAGTCAACATTTGAATTTGGAACAAACTTTCGCTATGTCTGACTGGAGAATATAGGCGGGCATTGCTCTTCGAAGAGTTCGAAATTTGAATGCTATTAGACAATCGAATTCGATGGTCTAATACAGCTATTAGAACATTTTCACAGATAAGAAATCTGCTGTAACTAATAAACAGTTTATCTTAATGGTGGTCATAATTTGCGGTTTTGGAACGCATCATAGAAGGTTTACATACCAATTAGAAAAAATAAGGTAAACCTAGGACAACCATCAAACAAATCAGCGTTCGCCCGGAATAAGTGTTAAATGCGATAATAGATGTCACTGCCTAGGTAGCCTGCATAGAAATTTCAACTACACGAGCAACATCTAGATGGCGCTGTACATGCGAAGTATACTATAAATACCTTGTCTCTGACAATACTAACGAATCCATGGACACAAATCTTCGTCGGAAACAGATCAGTAGGTTAAGCACTAGGGTGGAACACACACATATTCGCTGTGTGAAAAGTCAGTAGTGGGGGAAACGAAAACGATCGCGGCGTGTAAACTCTGACGGACACCAGTGAAGTGAACTGTCGCTGTTGCGTATTTATTTGTATTGCATTAAGTACATCATAATGTCATCCGAGGCTTCTTATATCTTTATCTCTCATTATGAGCTAAGATAAAGAGATATACCTACAAAACTTTTCGCAACAAATTTTCACCACACTGGTAAAATTACACCTGTTGTCTACCGCCTATTGTCAAAAAGATTATGTAAAATAAACTTAATTACTTAGTTATTAAAGTATATTCGCTCGACGCGGAATCGCGTCAACGGTAGACAACGGATTAAATGGTCCATTCCATAGTTGGCGCTATCGTCACGCAACGCACACTGTCAATACCTTCAAGAAACATCGAGTGCTAAAATCATAAGTAGGTAAGTATCATAAGTCTTCTTATGCATTTACCGTAGTCGGATAATAAAGAATAACGATTATTTCAGCTTAAGTATTAAGGTGAATCGTCACGGCTGAACCCCATACAAAAAACTGGTCGCGTAATCTTCGACTACGACTGCTTTTAGTTTCTTTTATCGTTCTAATAAAATATTACATTATTCCCCGAGCGCGCATAGATCAAAAACACCGCAAAAAATCAATGAATAAAATAATTATAAGCATTTCAAAACCAATAAAATTTCGGTCGAACCAAGCTTGTGTGAGAGAACGTTTACACTGTAAGCATCAGGCCAATATGGCGTCGTGGTCTATGAACAGCTGATATGCTAGTTTCGATTCCTAGTAATTTCCAAAATACTCACAAGATGGCGTTAGCACGCCGGTAGTTGGTGGCGTTTTATGAGTTGGAAAATGATTGAACGAAATAGGTAAGTACCTGTACAAGTATTTTGTTGTTTAGAATGATCAGATATAAAAACGTGTAATAACATGTCAGAAGACAGCTAGAAAAAATATATCATATCTATTGTAAGTATTTTATTCATTTCTCTAAGAAATAAAAATATATTTACTTATAACTGGGCGATCGAGCTCTGCTCAGGGCATTTTTATTAGTCTATAAAAAATATTTGTGCCTAGTTGTAGGGCCGTATAGGCTAGGGTACCTACTAAAGAATGAAAAACGAAAAACAAAAGTAAACTGACCAGATTCGAACTCGCTCACACGAGCATAGAAAACCTGTATTATAGAAGCTAGGCTGACCTGAACATATCTATGCTGCGAAGTTACCGATCATATGCATAATAATAGTAGGTACCTACCTAGATATATACAAACAATTTTTCATTTAAAAAGTGTCATTTCACAAAATCAAATTGTTTTGGGTAATGATAATGTTTAGATACTAACTACGTATTTTCTCAATTCAGTTATAAATCATAGAACGGCGTGCAAAACGGAACGTAATTAGAAAAAAAAATACGTATGGTTCATAAGCTGCGTTCCGAATCGCGCTCAGCGCGCTTGAAAGTCGACTCGCGAGAGACAAAACAGCGCGATTCGGAACGTAGCTAAAACGGAACGTACCTAATTAGAAAAAAGAAACATTCTTTTGCAACTCGACCGTCTGGTAAACTCTTAGATTAAGTATCTCCTAGATGCGCTATATAGCGAACCCCGGTAAGGGATAGGCATATAAAATGTGTATGTGTGCGTCAAGTACATGGGGTGGCAAGGTGGGTAAAAAATTACCCCACTCCAATAACTAGCTATCACACGCGACTTTGACTGACGGTTAAGATTTAGAGAAACAATAGTGGTAAATGTAGGTTGCTTACCAAATTTCAGCCATCTACATGGCTTTTATATATACAGAAGATATTTACTAGAGTGGCTCCTAACACGGAAAGACCTGTTATAAAGACATGTAGTTTTTATTACAGGTTTTTCCATGTTTTGAGAGATTCCCAGATTAGTCCACCAAAATGGACTCCCTGTATTTCTAGCTAGGTAGATACCAGGTACCTACTACAGAAGAAATGAAAATGCAAGTATACGTTTACTCATTTATTTTCGGTGTACATAAATCCAAAAAAGATCCCGTCGAATGTTGACGTTTCTCTTTAGTGAAGTCGGTAAAAAATGTCTCAGTTGATCATCATTATTTCTCATTACTAGTTACTACTTCGTGTGAAAGCGTTACTAACAAAGTGACTTACACATTCATATTAATATCCTGAGTTTATTTATTTTATTTTTGCAGCATAGCTTTTCCCCAGATATTGGGTATCTGGTGGGCACTCTTATATTTCATAGCTGGTATCCCGAACCGTGGCTAAATTAAAAATACAGCTTGACTCATGGTGCCATACATAGTAAGCAACATCGTAATTTGGGCGGATAATATTAAAAACATCGGTATTTTGAAAATGATTCATTTATGTTATTATTCAAAGATAGTTGGTCAATTTAATAGAACATGAGCTAAATATAACTTACGTAACGCTATCATACCGAACAAGATGAGTTTAAATGGCCAAAATGAAATACTTACGCACGAAAGGTTATGTTTTCATAATTTTGCTGGGTACGTCTTTTATACCTGATGGTCGAGCGAATTATAATCGCTATCTTATAGGGGCAAACGTATATTAGTAAGAACAGTGCACTATCATAAAATATATGTAATATTTCTCTTATATCAAATAATTTTGTTGTTTACACGAAGTCACACTGACATAATGACTACTCTTTTGTTTGCCACAGCTGAGCTGTGGCAAACACAAAAAAGCTGGTACGCCGATAAGGACAAAAAATCTATTACTTCTCTCATCTTTCACATTAAGAAATGTATAAATGCATCCCACTCGCACGCTGTCAGATTCGACATGCCATCCCCTTGGGTAAACTGCATCGAATATATTTATCTCATCGTTTATTCAATTTTTCAATTGATTTTCCTCTCACTTTGCATTTATCTAAGTATCTCTCTGTGCATGGTATTTTGCGTTGTATTTTTTGTTTCAGATCAATTTTATCAATGCCACCAAAGACGAACCGCACCGCTTACAGAAAACACACGTGGTCGGGAGGAAAACGAAAATGGAAAAAAGTAGCTGCTAGTTTGCGGCGACATTATAATGGAGTCACATCGTTAGTAATAGTACATTATTGCAGAGGCCGCCAAGTAGCGTATTGCCGGACGAGTCAGTTAGAAGGCTAAGCGAAGCGAAGCCTTCTATTAGTACGAGTCCGGCAATCGCAATTGCGGCCGAGGTATATATAATGCTTTTCTCAAACAGCGAGGAAATACGTAAGGTCAGTCGGGGCAAGTGCGCCAGGATGGGGTAAGTGCACCTAACATAAATATATCGAAACCTATAAATATTACTCAACTGGTAGTTGGCTGTTTACAAGGCATAGGGGCGAAATAAATTTAGGCGCACTTACCCCACATCAGTATTTACTACTTCCATGATCGTGGATGATTTGGTCATGGAAGTTGTACTTATTACCTCCATGGATTTGTCAGTTTCGGGGCAAGTGCGCCTAACATATATCGAAACCTATAAATATTACTCAACTAGTAGTTGGCTGTTTACAAGGCATAGGGGCGAAATAAATTTAGGCGCACTTACCCCACATCAGTATTTACTACTTCCATGATCGTGGATGATTTGGCCATGGAAGTTGTACTTATTACTGACATAGAGAACTACAGAGGTGTCTCAAATAGCAAGCGAATAAAAAAAAAACACACACGACAATAATGTTTTTGCTGGCCAAGGCCGGCAATGGACAGCCTCGCGTCTTCTTTTTTCGAAAGTAACACGAACATTTCCGAGCATGTTTGAGAAAAGATATATTACGTCACACCAGGCCGAAAAGCGGGATTTACCGCCCTTGGGCGCTACGAAAAATCCCTCTTCACGGCCAGGTGGTGACGTAAAATCGTATACTAACCACGGGCGGTCGTAAAGAAATCCTCAGACCGCTAAATTATAGCCCTCGCCTCCGGCTCGGGCCTCAATTACCCGCGATCTGAGACTTTCTTTACTTGACCGCCCTAGGTGTGTAATGTACTATATCACTTCTTGGGGCATTTGAATATATTCATTACTAGCCTTTTCCCGCGGACTTCGTCCCGCGTAGACTCAGAATATGCGTACCCGATGATACTATACACATGGTTACGACAGAATATTCTTACTCTTTTATCCAAATTTTGGCGTAGAATATAGAGAGGTCACTTTGTAAATAATATAACCGTTATTTTTCGTCCGTCAGGATTGAATGCGACACAACACGGTCCCTTGTCAAATCATCATGAAAGGCATATGTCTTGATACCCATTTCTCATCCAATGCCTCAAACAGAACTATAGATCTTCATCAAGCCGCCTTTGCATGTAAGTAATTTTCTGTCTTTCTAGTTGGAATAGGTACCGGAGAGGGTTATCCATCTTTTATGTAATTGAAGACGAAGGAGATCTCTATATATACAACGCTACGTCTATCCGTCCGTCCGTAGCATGTTGTAAATGCGAAAATAACTTTGTCTGTCTGTCAGTCACCACTTCACGCTCCAACCGTGGAAACGATTTTGATGAAATTTTATGGTTTTGGCGTAGAATATAGGGAGGTCACTTTGTGAATAATATAACCGTTATTTTTCGTCCGTCAGGATTGAATGCGACAACACGGTCCCTTGTCAAATCATCGTGAAAGGCATATGTCTTGATACCCATTTCTCATCCAATGCCTCAAACAGAACTATAGGTCTTCATCAAGCCGCCTTTGCATGTAAGTCATTTTCTGTCTTTCTAGTTAGAATAGGTTATACATCTTTTATGTAATTGAAGACGAAGGAGATCTCTATATACATATATATAACGCTACGTCTATCCGTCCGTCCGTAGCATGTTATAAATGCGAAAGTAACTTTGTCTATCTGTCAGTCAGTCACCACTTCACGCTTCAACCGCGGAACCGATTTTGATGAAATTTGGTAGTTTTGGCGTAGAATATAGAGAGGTCACTTTGTAAATAATATAACCGTTATTTTTCGTCCGTCAGGATTGAATGCGACACAACACGGTCCCTTGTCAAATCATCATGAAAGGCATATGTCTTGATACCCATTTCTCATCCAATGCCTCAAACAGAACTATAGATCTTCATCAAGCCGCCTTTGCATGTAAGTCATTTTCTGTCTTTCTAGTTGGAATAGGTACCGGAGAGGGTTATCCATCTTTTATGTAATTGAAGACGAAGGAGATCTCTATATATACAACGCTACGTCTATCCGTCCGTCCGTAGCATGTCGTAAATGCGAAAATAACTTTGTCTGTCTGTCAGTCACCACTTCACGCTTCAACCGTGGAAACGATTTTGATGAAATTTGATGGTTTTGGCGTAGAATATAGGGAGGTCACTTTGTAAATAATATAACCGTTATTTTTCGTCCGTCAGGATTGAATGCGACAACACGGTCCCTTGTCAAATCATCGTGAAAGGCATGTCTTGATACCCATTTCTCATCCAATGCCTCAAACAGAACTATAGGTCTTCATCAAGCCGCCTTTGCATGTAAGTCATTTTCTGTCTTTCTAGTTAGAATAGGTACCGGAGAAGGTTATACATCTTTTATGTAATTGAAGACGAAGGAGATCTCTATATACATATATATAACGCTACGTCTATCCGTCCGTCCGTAGCATGTTATAAATGCGAAAGTAACTGTGTCTGTCTGTCAGTCAGTCACCACTTCACGCTTCAACCGCTGAACCGATTTTGATTAAATTTGGTTTGGAAATAGTTGAGTTTCGGGGAAGAATATACTCACTTTTCACGTTCTCGTCACTTTTTATCCCGGAAAAGCTCGCAGTTCCTGGGGGAATCATGATAAACGAATTCTACGCAGAGGAAGTCGCAAGCAAAGCTTGTTTTCTATAAAGAATATAACCGCTATTTTTTTGTTCACCAGGACCACATTGTAACCCGCTGTCATATCGTTCTGTAAAAATAAACTGAACAGCCACATTTATTACTATCCGTAGACTGCGGTAGAGTAAT
Source organism: Aethes cnicana (assembly GCA_963971205.1). NCBI lineage: Eukaryota > Metazoa > Arthropoda > Insecta > Lepidoptera > Tortricidae > Aethes > Aethes cnicana. Next base: position 3,678,915 of record OZ020288.1, on the reverse strand, counting down.
CTTTTGTCTCTATTTCAGATCAAACTGTCAAGCATCTAGCTTCTGGAATACCTGGTCTTCCTGGGAGGGATGCAGTAAGCCTTCTCGAAGAGAAACTGATTACATTTCACATTTCAACAGTATCTCGGGCCCCTCCTGTGAGTAACAACGAAGAGACGTTGTGAAACCAATTACTGCTAATCAGAACCAACCTTATCACGTGTAAAATTGTGATATATATTAGTTATATTTCAATAAACTGATGTCAGAAATGTATAGCAATTTTATTTTCCTGTGGCCGTGTGGCAATAAAATATAAACCAACCAAGAGGATATGTACCTACTGAGATAAGGTAAAATGAAGAATAATATTTGGGATTCGACATTATTGATGTACTCCCAAACTAGGATTACCTGTGATACGGGTACTAGACAACGATATAAGTAAATCTCATATGATAAAATTCTCGTGTCGCAGTGTTTGTAACCAAACTCGACCGAAATCGCTTGGCCGATTCTTATGAAATTTGGTGTGTATGTTCAGTAGGTCTGAGAATAGGACGTAAGCTATTTTTCTTACCCACCCAAAAACAAATCCAAGGCGGTACGAAGTCCACTGGGTCAGCTAATACTTATATAGAGAAACTTACCGCCTTGAATTTTTTTCTTGGATGGGTACGAAAAATAGCTTCCTATTCCTTTTCTCAGACCTACAAAACTTACACACCAAATTTCATAAGAATCGGTTTAGCGATTTCGGAGGAGTTTGGATACAAACACTGACACGAGAATTTTATGTATTAGACAGTTAGATATGTAAATACATATGCAAATAAAGATCCATGACATGAGAACAAATATTCGTTCTCATCATACTTTGTCAGCCGTGTAGGTGTTTAGATACTTTGATAAAATATTACGATATTAGGAATTTGTAAAGTAAATTAAACTATTAGTAATTAAACTATGTTATTGAACTATTTAGTTGATCCTTACTAATAATAATATTATAATGTATTCTTTTCTTTACATTTACCTTACCTACCTACTTGAAAAAATTGATGTCAAATGTGTAGACATTTTACTTTGGTTGCTTCGCAAAGCAGTAACAATTTACCACCACCAACAATGAAAAGCAATGATCTAAAGAATCAAGTTGGTATAGGTACTAAAATGTGTACATATTTTTGTTGGGATGGGTACATAATAGTACAATTTATAGCAAACCGTGCGCGGAACACTAACCCGCTTGGGCCTTACTCGGTTCGGTTGCCATACCGTTTCGCGGAATAGACGCGCGTCTCGGAAAATAGCCCTGTCCCGCTCTCTCCTACCGGCCGACCCTATGCCCACGCGCCGCGCGCGCCACCCAGCCAGTCAGTTGTGCAATCGCTACGCACACGCTACATTTGCCACGAATTCACGGTCACTTGTGATTAGGGCTTCGCCCCACACCGTCTTCTCATTTCTACATCTGCCAAGACTCCACCGTGCGTATAGGTATATTATATTTTCGACGCCGCAAGACAAAACTGACATGTTTATAGTGAGGCTGCGGTCGCTCTTTGTGAGACTAACGGAGAATGATATCTCAGAAAGAGCGCAATTGGACATAACTTACGCCCTCCTTTCTAATAAGATAAGGAAAAGAGTACGGAGGGAGGACTTCACAAACTTCAAGGAGCTGCCCTTTCGTGCGAGAAGTGTGGAGAATTCTGTCGACGAGAGGGAGAGGAAAGCTAGCAAGGCGCCCTGCGCGCCCACGGCGGCTGCGGCGCCGCAGCTTCGGCCGCGCCGACTGCCTAGACGCCCGCGTCAACCCAGGCGAGACCAAATCCCATAATTGCTTTGCGAACGCACAACGTGTTATCAGTGAAAAAATAAAAGTGATCAAAGCTTTTATAGTAGAGATCTTCTACTATCTAAAGTCCCGCGCCGTCACATTTCAAAACAACACATGTGTGCGTGCTGAGACAGCCATCAACTGTGCGTTGAGAGTGTTGGTGGTACTTTTTAAATAATAATAAAAAAATGCAGTGTTTTGAAATGTGAAGGCGCGGGACTTTAGATAGTAGAAAATCTCTATCTAGTCTCGGTCGTGTTTCGGTAGTGAAGTGCGTCCGTTCGACTCGGTAGTAGCCATGTCCCTGCCCTCCATGCCAAATACCTTCTGATATTATAAGTGCGAAAGTAACTCCGTCTGTCTGTTACCACTTCATGTTTCAGCCGCTGAACCGATATTGATGAAATTTGGTTTGGAAATGGTTGAGCCCCGGGGAAGATTACTGGTCACTTTTAATCCGGGAAAAGTGGACAATTCCTGGGGAATCACGATAAACGAATTCTATGCAGATGAAGTCGCGGGCAAAGCTTGTATTTTATAAATAACTAGCCTTTCCCCGCAACTTCTATGTGCAAAAATATTAAAATGTAAAATCCCGTTCTTTTCCCTTCCCGTGGGAATTTCGGGAAATCCTCTCTTAGTGCTCCCCTACGTTCCCTAAGGAACCTGCACGCCAAATTTCAGCTCTCTACAACCAGTAGTTTCGGCTCTGCGTTGATCGATCTGTCAGTCAGTCAGTCAGTTTCTTGTTTTATATATATAGATATAACCGCTATTTTTTTGATCACCAGGATTGAATGCGGCAATACAACCCGCTGTCATATCATCTCAGAGAGATCCTCTAAAAAAACTGAATAGCCAGATTTATTATTATTATCCGTAGAGTGTGATCGAGTAATCTTTTGTCTCTATTTCAGATCAAACATCTTCTGGAATGCCTTGGATCTGTCTTCCTAGGAGGGACGAAGTAAGCTTTCTGGAAGAGATTACATTTACCTGTGCCTGCCTGTCTGCGGCCTGTGAGTAACAATGAAGAGACATTGTGAAACCAATCACTGCTAATCAGAACCAACCTTATCATGTGTAAAATTGTGATATATTTTGTTATACCTATTTTAATAAACTTGTCAGACATGTGTAGCAATTTTATTTTCGTGTGGCTGTGTGGCAATAAAATGTAAACCAAGAAAGAGAATATTTACTTACTGAGATAAGATAAAAAGATGAAGATAAAATGAATAATATTGGGAATGCAACACAACATTGTCTACTCTCAAACTAGGATTACCTGTGAGACGGACTGGATAAATACATATGCAAATAAAGATCCATGACATGAGTACAAATATTCATTCTCATCATAGGTAGGTAGGTAGGTACCCTGTCAGTCGTGTAGGTGTTTAGATATTTTGATAAAATAATACAATATTAGGAATTTGTAAAGTAAATTATGATATATTGAATTGAACTATTTAGTTGATAATATTATATACTATACCTTGGACAGCTCATCGCACCAACATCTCGGTGCTCAATGAACTCAAACTCGACCAACAATATCCGTCCATGGTTCGTCTAAGCCGAATCGTCAAATACTTCGGTCACATCTACTACTACTACTACACAGCCTTTTCACGGCCCACTGCTGGGCACAGGCCTCTCATTACGAGAGGGTTTGGGCTGAAGTCCCCATGCGGGCCCAGTGCAGATTGGGGACTTCACACACATCTTTGAATTACTTCGCAGATGTGTGCAGGTTTCCTCACGATGTTTTCCTTGACCGAATAGCTCAGTGGTAAATTCAAATTGAATTTCGCACATAAGTAAACTTACAGGTGCGAGCCGAAATCGAACCCCCGACCCTCTGCATGAAAGGCGGTGGGTCGAACCACTAGGCCTCCACGGCTTACCTTCAGTCACATAACTCGTGGAAATCCGACAAGTTGGAGAGACTAATGCTGAAGGGAAAAGACCCAGAGAGAGGAGGCCGAACAGGTGCCGCCGGTAAATGCGGCGATGCACCAGGGCGAAGATCGCTGCACATGGAAGACCGTCACAAGAAGTATGTGCCGGAGGAGGAGGATAATGTAACGAAATACACACGGATTTTTATCCTTTGATTAAAAATAGTAGTAGAAATAAATAATCATATCTAGATTAAAAATATTTCTATAATGTCAAGTAAAATATATCAAAAGTTTCACTAGTTTTATTTTTCCCCTTTACAAATATTTATTATAGAAAAAAGAAAAAAAAAATACAAAAAGTTGAAAAAGTGAGGATCGAACCCACGACTTCCACGATTTATACTTCATAAAAAGAAATCACAAAAACCACAGCGCCACAGAAGCTCTGTGATTCTCGGCGAAATTAAGCCTTGGTTTCCACTACGTTTCACTACCTCAGTATGTGTGCGTGAGTTCATTCTCGGCAGACTTGTCGCCTTTTTTCCTAAATGAAAGGTGATGTACGGATAATTATGTGAAATTGAGATGTATAATATATCCCTTCAATCGCATAGTCCATCAAAGTGTACCTTTGGGCTTGGAATTTGGCGTAAATCCTGAAAATTACAATATCTACCACCCGCGCCATCTATTATCGTAGAGGCTACATAAACCCGTGAGTTATCACCTTAATACGGCGGTGTAGTTGAAAATAGCTTTTTACAATTTAGACCACCACCACAATAGTCTATTTACGTCCCACTACTAAGCTGACTGGTAACAGGTGTCTTAGTTATGATGTCACAAGAAGGTTTGAGCTAAAGTCCTATTATAGTCCCCAACTGGATCATTGAACGTAGATCTGCGAGTAGGTATGTGTAGTTAATCAAATATTCACATCACTTAAAACCTTAACACTATTTAGGGATCCGCAGCTAAATGGCCAAAACGGAACCCTCATAATTTTTCTTTCGTTCTGGGTTGCTCTTTCGGTCTTTCATCCGTGTGTTATGTCACGAATAAATAAGGTATATGTAGATAGCTACATATACCAACCCCATTGTTATATGTACTTCGTCCGCGTGGAATTCGGTAATCGCGTTCCCGCAGGAAATATGCGTTTTTCCGGGATAAAAAGTAGCCTGTTGTCGTGAAGCGACAATTAAGGAATGAAGGTGTGAAGAGGAAGGAAAGAGTAGGTATATACATACATACATACATACATAATATCACGCCTTTTTCCCATAGGGGTAGGCAGAGACCACTTCTTTCCATTTGCTACGACTCTTGCATACTTCTCTCGCTTCTTCAACTTTCATCCCGTTCCGCATACATGCTCGTCGGTTTAAAGTACTTTTGACCTGGCCTTTAATCAGATTGTCCTGAATTTGATCCAAGAACATTCGCCTCGGTCTTCCTCTTCCAGCACCTCCATTCACACTAGCCATATAAATACTTTTTGTCAGTCTTCTCTCATTCATCCTTTCCATATGCCCAAACCAATATAGCATACCTTTTTCTATTTTTGTCACTACATCCTCTTTCACACCACACCGCTCCCTTATCACGCTATTCCTTACCCTATCACTCAATTTAACATTTGCAATATTCCGCAATGCTCTCATTTCTACAGCGTTGATTTTACTTTCGTGCTTCTTCTGCCATACCCAACTTTCACTACCATACATAAGTGTCGGCACTAGCACACCTCTATGTACAGCCACTCGAGCCTTTGCCGAGACTTTGTGGCTAGTCATAAAAGCATGCAATGCCCCATTTATTGAATTTCCAGCATTCACTCTTCGTTCTATGTCACCATCACACTTTCCATCCCTAGTAAATTTTGAACCCAAATATATGAATTCATCCACTTGTTCCACTTTCTTACCCCCTATCATAATTTCACACAACGTCCTAAATTCATCTCTTTCAAAAACCAGAACTTTCGTCTTGCATACGCAAAAGTAGGTATATACAATAAATATATTTACAATAAAGGAAAGAAAACCTATTTACAATTAATAAAAAAAAGGTAATGGAATATGGGCGAAGTGGTGAGAAGTGGTGTTATGAAGAGCGGTGTGGAGGTAAGTAAAGTTGAGTCAGGGTGTGGGACGAGTGAAGGATGATGTGAAGGTTGAAGGAGCTCGGGGTGGAGAATGATTCAGCAGCACGGCGTAGCGGAAGGGCGGCACAGGATATTGGTGAGTCGGAATCAGGAACAGCGGCACAGGTCTTTACAGGACGGTGGAGGTGTGCAGGGTCAGAGCGACGCTTCGAGGTTCAGCTGGTGGCTGGCACGGGGTAGTACTGCTGAAGGGTGGATCAGCGTAGTGGTGACGTCGTAGTGGACCGTCTCTGGATGGCAGTGTGATGCCACAGGCTCGGTACACGTAAAGAGCGGCACGGGTGATAGTACAGCGGGTAAAACGTCAGAAGAGATGGAGCGAATGGCTATCACCACGTAGAAGGTGAGTCTTCGTACGGATATTTAAAGTTGTCCGCACACCAACTTGAAGGACTTTGTGCGGATAGATTTTAGAGTCGTCCGCACACCAACTCAGAGATGAAGTAAATTATTAAGTTAGCACGGCCAAAAGATTGCCAGAGGCTTTGGGCCTTTTTGCAGGGTCCTGGGGGCTGGTCGACCCCCAGGACAAAGGTCTTATAATTTCGACTGCTCCGTTTGAGAGCTGAAGAAGAACTCACCATCCTTGCGGCTATATCGATAAGGAAACCTTGGATGGAATTTTTAGAGAATTTGAATAAAAATAGAAATAAAACATCAAATTTATCGCCCACCAGTGAGAAACCTAACATTTTACCAAAGGATTGATATGTTGTGACCATAGCAACGGGTATCAACAACATTGACAACTACGTCAATATTTACAAAAACCACAATTTCACCGAAATTATAAAGGCAAAACTGTAGTGTTCATGTAATTCAAGAAGGAAAAATAATAACAGGTCGCGACAAATACATTGCCACGACGTAATTTGAGTATCGTATAAGTAAACGCGTGACAAAGAAGAAGCTTGGATGTACGTGATATGATGGTGTTATAAAAATGTGTTTGTGTACAAGGGATCCGAAGTAATGTTATGTTTTTAATTGCAGGAGCATGTTAATGATGAGTAATAAATGAAAGTGTAACTTAAAAGGTAAGTAATATTATGATACCCTACACTGTGTCCAATGTCCTTTCTCGAGACTCCAATTATCTTCATACCAAACTTCATCAATATCGGTATAGTAGTTTTCACGTGATGCGCGTCATGCGCGGTCAAATAAACAGACAAATAGATAAACAGACAAATGGGCAAAAATTCTAAAAACTGTTGGAATGTGTTCTGTTATCGATTCTAATTAAGTACCTATCTCCAACCAACTTTTTTTTCGAATATCTCCCATGCCCATGTACAGACTTTCGACCTGTAGCTTTATTAATATTTATTTATTTATTGAAAATTAATAAATCATACAGAAATAAAAAACTTAAAACTAAATCATTTTCCCAATATGTATGTATAGATAACTACTACTACTACTACTACTACAGCCTATTTGCGTCCCACTGCTGGGCACAGGCCTCCTCTCATTACGAGAGGGTTTGGGCTATAGTCCCCACGCGGGCCCAGTGCGGATTGGGGACTTCACACACATCTTTGAATTACTTCGCAGATGCGTGCAGGTTTCCTCACGATGTTTTCCTTCACCGAAAAGCTCAGTGGTAAATTCAAAGTGAATTTCGCACATAAGTAAACTTAGAGGTGCGAGCCGGAATCGAACCCCCGAGCCTCTGCATGGGAGGCGGTAGGTCGAACCACTAGGCCACCACGGCTTCTCTGTATAGATAACAGAGGTAAGGAATATGTGAGAACGTATTTCCATTCCATTATCTTTTATTGAGGTCGCCGTACTCGGGACAAATACTATTGAAACTTCCGGAAACAACTTAATTACTACAATCAACGTACATGCCCAGAAGTTCGCTCATTATTGAGAAAAACATGGCCCTATCCTCGTCACTACGTTAACTTCGGATTATCCGGTGAGCTTAGATCAAATAAATGTTGGTACGGATTAACCTTACAGGGCATTAATAACATATGTACGAACAGTGCCTATTTATTTATTTTATTAAAGAATACAAAAACTTAAACTAGAAAAAGAGTCCTACAAAACAGTTTACACGGTTTGACTGTGGGATCGATCAGTCTCTACTCTCTTTACAAACAGGTAAGTACTGAGTTAATAATTACTAAATAAGATTAATCAGGTAATTATGCAGTTTTTTACCAAACTTAACTTAACACAACAGAATATGTCAAAATATATGGAGCAAACTGACATTAGAAAATACGTTCCAATATGCTAATAACGCCTCTTTATAATAGGTATGTGTCAAGATAAATATTTTATACAAAAGTAAACCTAACATTATAAGACTTAAGTGTCAAATCTACTGAGCGCCAAACGGGTGCCCGAACAACTCGTGCACCCGTTTTGACGGGCCATTTTTCTTCGGCTGATTGTGATACTACACATATAGACAGTTGTAGTTATAGAAGTATTGAAAAATTGGTTTGACCCGTGGAAAATCCATTCCCGTGGAAATATCGGGATAAGAAGTGTATCCTATGTTTTGCCCGGGTCTCGAAATATCTCCATACCAAATTTCATCCAAATCGGACCACTCGTTGCGACGTGAAGGAAGGACAAACAAACAAACAAACAAATACACTTTCACATTTGTAATATTAGTATGAAAGTATGGATACTAGGTTGCTTATACATCTACGAGTAAAAACGAAGGGCTTGAGGAGCTAAAAGTTAGATATAGTTACAAATAACATCAATACTAATAGTTACGTACAAACCTGTTGGCAATACGAGCAAGGTCGACCAGACAGCGGCGCTTCGTGCCCTGCATTTTGTTGCATAAATTCTAAACACAAGGTACTCTGTTTGAATGCATTCCTATAAGTACTTATTTAAAATAAATCATGTATACATTTCACATAGTTATAATGCTTATAGAATATTGTCAACAAAAACAATCAAGTATGTAATGTTTTTTTGAGTTCACGTAACGTGTTTTTGAGTGTTTGACGTAACATTCAATCTTAGCCATCAGGGTTGGCAACGCATTCGCGATCTTATGATTCGTTATGTCCTTGGGCAACACAAACTACTTTCCATGAGATGGCTTTTGTTCGCGAGTTAGTTCAGAGCGCAGAAGGGGCGCAGTTTGGGGTGTAAGGGTAAAACACCTTGTAGATAGTACTGGAAGTAGACGGAGTGAACCTGTGTAAGATATTTCGGCAACTTGAGACCTTTAGAGATAACATGGTCTAAGAAAACAAGGTCTGCTTCTCCGGATTGCGTGACACCCGTACGTCGAGTCGTAGTCGAGTTGCCACTTTATTGCAATAAAACAAAAACGAAGGAAATATTTTCTGCCATTATAATGCAAAATAATAAATATTTGCGCATTTTAATTGCCATTTACTTGTTGAAGCATACAAAATGGGACAAGTTAAAAACAAATGAACGTAATAATTGAATGAAACACTCACAGGATACACGGAGATCGGGGATTATTTTAATACACCACTTGCAACACACAGCAGTGCGAATGACGTTCGGGTGTCACCCACACTACTACAGAATACCGGAGTGGCGCAACCTGGCGAAGTATATTATTGTATCATGAGAGATAAAAGCTGAGAGTGGGAGTTGAATGAAATAAATCTAGTTGAATGACTTCGGCCAACATCGTGAATGTTGTACTTTCCTAAATGATGTTTTCATAGGAAAAATCGAACACATAGGGTAAAAGTAGGGGAATCACGTTCATACATTAAATTGACAGTGCGCATGCGATGATAATGGAATGTGAACGGCCAGGCTGTCCTTGCTGATGATAAAAACTATGCGAGTACTCGTAAATACGATGCAGTGTGTGTAGGGCTGCCATCACCTAAACACCGGACACACAATTCAAAAGCCCCGCATACCTAAGTCCTTCCAGAGATAAGCTCGCCTTTATAATCAGTATAATCACACCTTTGTGATTTTGTATTAGGTACTGTGTTTTTGTACAATAAAGTGTTACTTACTTACTTACTTACTAAACCTAAGTATTCGAGTGAAATTGAGATTTGTTTCCACAGATTTTTTATTAATTGAAACATTTTTTCTTTCTCATTAGAATTATTAGTTTTTTTTTTGCATTGAAAATCAACTTGAAATTGCTAATCATTTAATTAGTCGGATTTTCTGGACACAAAAATTGTTTCTGTTTAAGGCGGACACTTTTTAAAAACCGTATACTGTCTAAACTAACATAGATAAATCCGGAGAAACCCGGAGGATACACAGGCCTATGAGAGACATGTAAGTACATATCAACAGCCATCCCTCCTGGTTTCATACAGCCATAATGGCTGACATGCATTGAGGTAGGCACATGAAAGGCTAATTTCATTTGATGTCCTACCATGCCAGCCGCAGGCATGTGTGTGTATCACAGGCCGATGGCAGCCCTAAGCGTGTTTATATTGAGTGCAGCAGGTGAGTCATAAAATGCACCCACACTTCAAGCACTTGTTTACAAGATCGTTATCGCTTCAAAGTTGTTTACTCGTAGCTTATCAGGTTGTTGGTAATTTGATTTTCATTCATCAATTTCGCAATATTTCTTTTTAGGGTTCCGAAGTCCACAAGGAACCCTTATAGTTTCGCCATGTCCGTCCGTCCGTCCGTCCGTCCGTCTGTCCGCACTATTGCTCAAAGATGCTTAGTCCTAGAAAGCTGTAATTTGGCATGAATATACATATTAGTTACGCTGACAAAGTGGTACAATAAAATTTTGAAATATATTTTTTTATAGGGTACCTCCCCTACTCGTAAAGTGGGGATGTAATTTTTTTTTCTTGCGTACTCCATGGTGCGGCCTATCGTTGAATAGGTCTTAAAAAAATATTGTAGGTTTGTTAAAACCATTTTTTGATTAAGTGATGCGTTTGTGAAATATTAAGCTTTAAAATGCTATTTTTTGTTAGAGTCACGTGTCCCCCCCCCCCCCCTGCCAGATAAATGGTGGTATTTGGATGGCTGAAAAAAATCACGGTTGTGGCATATATAACGCAGTTGAAAGGAAAACTATCACAGCTAAGTAGGCTGTACAAACTTACGAGTAATAGTCGACCAACTTATGAAATGATTAAAATACCAATGATTTTTCTCGAGCGGCAGGGGCGTCGGGCGGGCACGTCATACCACAGTCTAGCTAGATGCTAATAAGTCTTAGAAAGGTACCTACTGTGGGCATACTCAACTTCGGAACCCTATACTTTGCGCGTGGTCCGACACGCACTTGGCCGGTTTTTACTGAAGGATCATACAGAAAATTCCCCTTTTAGTGTCATGACTGACTAGTAAAATATCATATTTTACATTCGTGACAGAGAAGACAGTGTTAACATCTCGTTTGTCCATCTGTGTTGATAAAGGGTCATACACAGAATGACAGAACGTGAAAACAGGGGTCTTTCCTGTGCAATAGTTAAAGGCTTGCGAAAAGACATACACGTCACAAGTGCATTTTTATGTAGGTACATGTGTGTAAAGTCCCAGCAAGAAATTAGACATTTTTAATCCTAATTTCTTACCCCTTAACTTTGGACTGTCCAAAAGAAGGATTTATAACCTTAACTCCTACTAAAAATGTGTATGACCCAAATACGGTATTTAAATAATCTTATTTCATTAAATCAATTGTAAGTGACCAAAGCATCAATTTAGACCCAGAAATAGGTACACCTAAATCACCACCGAAACTTTGTGTGTTCAGATAGCTATTCAATTCAATTCAATTCAATCATCGATTCAGCAAATTGGCCACATAGGGGCACTTTTACACGTCAGAAAAAGAATTTACCAACGCTTCCTAGACCCATTGCTTGAGAAGAATTGCCACAAAAAACTCAAGCAGAAGGCCTTTTTTCAAAATTTACGTTACATGTATAAAATATACATATGGGTATGTACTAAAATTACATTAAAGGGATGTATAGTCCCTAACTTAAACTTAAATCTAAGTAAGATCTTACAGATGTATAGTCTCCAAGGGTCCAGAAAAAAAAATGGAGATGGCCTCCATTGTCAAATAAATATAAATTCCATAGATGTCGACAGTCTCAAAATGTCAATAAATAATGAAATACATCATGTATAAAAGAGTTCATTAATACATGCCAATAAGAAAACTCTCGCTTAAAATCGCTTAAAAAGGTCTCTCGCTTAAAATGTTTGACTTAGTAATATATTTAAAGCTAATGATTATTTTTAAACGTCCTTGCAATCATGAACAGACCGGACCCCAAATATTAAAATAGCAGATAATTGATATTCCAAAGTCCAATTATCTGACGTTAGCACTCGAGGAAGGAGCAGGGATGATGATAAATCTGATAATTACTGGAATAGGTTTGATTGGAGGTTTTACTCAATCGGACTTAAATAATGAATGGATTTATGGTGGAATAAATAAGTAGTCTATGCTGATACTTAACTTTTTAGTTTAGGATTGTAGGTAGAAGAAGAACGACGACCACTTGTAAATCTTCAATTAATAAATACTCGTAATTATATTTCTTATTAGCTGTTTCGCGTGACTTCTTCTGCGTGGAATTTCGTCCTAAACTTTCACCCCTTTATGGGATGATTTCAGGAATCAAATCTATTCTACTTACCCATGTCTTTCTCCGAAACTCAAGCAAAGGTTGGTATGGAAATAACTAACTTTTTAAGTTTGTACATATTAGTATAGTTATGATGAATACCTAGTAGTTAGCTATTTTTTTTTCTTTACCTATCTAAACAATAGGTACAGAAATAAAAATAGTACATTTTATGACAGGAGTGCAATATCCAATCCGATACAATCCAATCAAAGTACTTACATATCCAACAAAACAATTTGCACATAGATATAACAATCACAGTGCGGAGTGTCTACAGCAGAACAGATTAGGTATGTGCAGTAACGTTTAGACAATGGTATGACATAAGCATTACAGTAACCGATAACTACACTGTTTCATAACCATCATTTACATTTACAGTGCAAAAATTATGTATTACTTGGTATTACTAAGAAGGTAAAAAAATATAATACGAAATAAGTAGAAGTACGCCGTAGCATTACTCGAGGATCCTCCAATCGTAGAAATATGGGGATAAAAATAACCCATATGTTTTCTCGTATAATCTACGAAGGCACGCCCGCACGAAGATTACCAAGTAGGTAGGTATGTTCGTGTAACGCCGGGCTCCCTTCCTATATCCATATAAAGCCTCGTTTTGGCTACCGACGGTCAAAAATTTGACAGATTCCCTATTGCAGCTAATGTTAAATTTTAACCGGGAACAACATACTGTGACGTGAAAGCTGGGATGTGAAAGGGGTTGCGTCAGATCGTAGAGCTTTGGCTAAGCGAGAGATGTTATCTTAATTCTAAAGCTTTAAGTAAAAAGAAAATTTATAGATAGACTGTATTTATTGGTATTTTTATTAGGGGCCTACGTAAAAACGCTCGTGTCTAAAGCGAGCTTTGGTCTACTCTCTGATGACAGACTATTAGAAATGTTTTTCTTTTTTTTTTCATTTAAATTTAAACAGCAATTCTAGAACGTTTTACAAAACCTAAAGAGTTCGTATACCCAGTAGTATTAAGTGTAATACCTACTTAATACTCGTATGAAAGCTTTCGTGGTTGGTTACCTACAAACACCCTGTTTGGCACAAGCAAGTCTTAAAATATGGAGTTCTAAACATTTTATTTACGAGGCTATAGCTTTCTAAAAAAATTGTAAACCGCCTTCAAACTTCGAAAGACGTTCATGTTGAGTTCAGGTGTTTGTCATTGCCGACTTCGCAGTCTGTCGAAGTTTGAAGGCGGTTTTCTATTTTTTATTCCAAAATTACTTCCTTTCTCCACATAGATATATAAATACCCTAATGCTCTTGATAATTTTGAGGAGTTTCCTGATTTTCTCATGGATCCCATCATATCATTTATTTTCATTAATGGCTAATCTTACAGCCTTTTGTTATATGACGCACGTGTATGGATCAAGAACATTTAAATAAAATTCATTATAATTTAAAACACGTACCTACCTATCTTCTATCTATTTACTATAATAAAAGGGTAATCTTTCTGTCTCTTTCTTTCTGTCTATCTGCCTGTTTATTAGAGTTAATCTCCGGAACTACTGAACCGATTTGAGTGCAGTTTTCAAGGGTAGATAGAGTATAATTCGGAGCAACACAAAAGCTATGTTTGATTAAAATCCGATGTCGGAAAGAAAAGTTATCGGCAATTTTATAGTCCACGCAGACGAAATTGTGGGACACAACTAGTTATAATATAAAATACGTTGTGAAGGTCTCTTATTTCATGCTCAGCTGTTGTTAATTCAAGGATAATTATTTCCTGTATTTGCTCAGAGGGTTTTCTATTTGCTCAGGACCAAGCAATGTAGATATGAAAAAGATACTTTCCGGCCAGATGAGGCTTTCTTTGTTACATTTATTTCAACCTAGGTTTGCTACTGTCCCTAGAGGGTTTGTGTTCTCCACGTCTAATACCACCACCCACCACCACAACAGCCTGTTTACGGCCCACTACTGGGCACACAGGCTTCCTCTCACCATGAGAGGCTTCGAGCTATAGTCCCCACGCGGGCCCAATGCGGATACCACGTTTAATATCGTAACAAATTGAAAATGTTTTTCAGTTTTGAAAGCCCAAAGTAGGTATATTTTTGTAGCGGTTATTTATTCACGATACTCTTATAATTCCAAAGTGCCTAGGTATGTAGATAGTTCCAGTTAGGTATAACTAGTAAGAATTACATTGCAGGAACGATCTTATACTAGGTTACTGTTACTTTATACTACTTTTATGATAAAAGACTAACTTAATACAAGATTGGTATTGGACAGTTTAAGAGATTCATTGGAAGAAAAAGCGTCAACTTTACGTCATTTTGTATAGACAGAAATTTCTAGGCACACATGGAGTCACGTGAAACCTACTTCCACAACAACATCAGATATCACAACACTGGACATTTGCATGAATTTATGCGAAAGTAAAACAAACATGAAACGCTCGTGGTCAAAAACGTATGACGCCGTGTTTGCTGATACCCGTCACGTCAACCGCATCGTGAGCATATTCGTCAGAGGTTAAAAAGTACTAAGGATTTTTGAGGGATAGAAAATATATCTACACGAGCAAAGCCGAAGCCAACAGCTGTTTGAATCAAATAAGTTATCCCCGCGTGCATTGGGATCATTAATAATTACAATTCACCGTCGATTTACTTTCGACGTGTGAATCGTGTGATGGAAATTGAATTCAATCGTTTGTATTTACTTAAATACAATCCTTTTGGCTTAGCACCGTTTGCGGTTCGTGATTGTACACGAATTAAGCATCTTTTTATGAGATGTGTAATTAAAACAATAATAATATGCAGGTTGCCAATATTTAGTCAATATGTCATTCAAATTTATACAATAACTAGCTTCTGCCCGCGACTACGCCCGCGTGGAATTCGGTTATAGCGCTCCCGCGGGAAGTATGCGGTTTTCCGCGATAAAAAGTAGCCTATGTCCTTTCCTGGGACTCCAACTATCTCCATACCAAATTTCATCCAAATCGATCCAGCGGTTAAAGCGTGAAGAGGTAACAGACAGACAGACAGACATACAGACAGATAGACAGACAGACAGAGTTACTTTCGCATTTATAATATTAGTATGGAAGTATGGATAACGCATTACACGTTCAGACCAGCTTTTATAGTTGCGTTGCAAATTTTGTGCCTTTGTTGTCAGAAATAACACATGAATTTTGCGTAATATTAGCCTTATTCGAATAGTAGGTAATGGCACGAGATGAGAAAAAACTTTGCCAACTGAAATACTTTCTAAAGATTCACCTCATTATCAGCGAGAAAACTGTCATGTCGCAACGCGTTTCGAATTAGAATTTTGAAAAAAAAAGACAAATTTTTCAAGTTCAAACAAAAAATTGCTTTTGCCTCATAGACTTATTATAACATATGGACGAACAGTTCCTAACAGAATATGTCGAAAAATATGGGGCAAGCTGACATTAGAAAATACGTTCCAATATGCTAATAACGCCTCTTTATAATATGTGTCAAGATAAATATTTTATACAAAAGTAAACCTAACACTATAAGACTTAAGTGTCAAATTTGTAAACGCATATTTCAAAACATTAAACGCCAAGTTTTGAAGGTGTTTGATCAATAATTATCATAATATAAATGTCAAAATGAACAGCGAGTGAATAAGGAGTGAATGGAGCCGCTTTGTGTATATATAAAAAATAATTTTAAGGTCTTTGAATAAAATTACGAAAATAGGAAATAGAACAATATTTTTATTTCTTCTCATGCTCTAAAAGTTCGTCTTTATGTTGAGCATATGTGAAATAAAATTGCTTTTCTATGCTCTAGCACATGAGTAGAGAACCAACCAGAGTGAAAGCCTCATACAACCTCTCTGCGATACGTACACAAGCATGTCGCGCATGAGTGCAGGGCGAAACCGGTTCCTACCGACTCGGCCTGTGCTTTAACTGTGCTGTGTTATGTTTGTTATCATTTCAAATTTTGATTGTTTTTGCCGTTATTTTATTAATAGGCTACGACGATGTATAACAATAAATAAATATATTACTATATACAATGTATACTAAAATAGTATGAAAATGGCGATAAGCAATTAATTACTAGCCATCGAGTTATATGTACTTAGTACTAGAGGAGACAACGCCACTTCACCGTTTGTAACACGAGTTAGAGCCAGCTGGGTCAAACTCATTTAGTCTGCGCCAGCTGTCCGCCGCGACGACTCGTTTTAGGTGCCTTTTCCAAAATGCCTCCGTTTGTGTGCTAGCTAAGGTATTGTTTAAACAATATATGTCGGAAACCAGAAAATGGGCTTAAAAAGTACATCTTGTTTGCCTTGAGCTATTATAGTGGCCCATTGTGCACGTCGGTGAGGATTTCGTGGAAATCTTAAATTGAAACATTATAGTTATTACGAGCTTTATATAAATCATTTTATTTACAAGACAAACATCCCGTATATGGCATTCCTAGTGTAACAGGCGTCCACATGTTACGGTGACCGCTTACCACAAGAGGTAGATCGTAAACATATTTGCCACCGACGTGATATATAAAAAAAAAATTGTCGACTCCACCGATTTTTGTTCCGTGACAACCGTTAATTTGTACTAAGAAAATGAATGATTAAATACCACGAAATAATGCCGAGTTCACATTAATTTTGTTAAAATATTAATAGAACTTATAGAAATATATTCCATCTTTTCTTCTTCTTGTTTTCGTGCTATAAACACATTTTTTCACCGCACATTTCGTCATGTTTGACCATTTGACAGTTGTCGTTGTCTATTACGGCCGAAACGCGACTGCGCGCCAAACGGGTGCCCGGGCACCCGTTTAAGGGGCCATTTTTTCCCGGCTGATTGTAAATCTAGTCCTATAATAGATCAGTGTTTTGCCTTCGTAGTTGCTTCCGTTCGAAATTCAAAAACACTGCTAATGAACAATGATTTTGCTAAGGGATATAGGTAACCGAGCGCCGATCTAATTTTTTTCGAACTAGTGAGTGAACATCAAAATTCTATCCCTCTAGAACTAGAAGATTAGGTAAGATTCCTTGGCAGCGCGAATACAATGTACGACATCCACCTTGTCTTTGCAACTAACTAGAGATAAAACTACCCACGATAATTGCCCTTCCAAATTCCTTTTTTATGTGTTACGAGCTTTTATCCGCGACTATGTCTGCAGGGAATTTAACACTATATTTCTAAAGCCCCTTCTCCAGGATATTTTTAAAACCTTATCCGGGATTACGGGATTTCCGGGATTCCCAGGATTTGTGTGATTCCCGGGATTTTCGGGATTCCCAGGATTTGTGTGATTCCCGGGATTTCCGGGATAATACGTAGCCTATAGCTTATTTTAGGTTACAAACTATCTGTTTGCCAAATTTCATGCAAATTGGTTGAGCCGTTTTAGCGTGATTGAGCAACAAAATCCAAACAACCAAACACACGAACTTTCAGCTTTATTATATTCGTCTTCTCATCTCATCTTTATGAACGCTTGTGTATACATATCTAGTTGTATAGTTGTTTGACGGCTGTTTCAGCACCTAAACTTATTGGGAGTCTTGGTGACGCTTTATAAATACTTTTTGGAGAGGCGGGCCATGCTCTCATAGTTTGTCTCCACCTACTTTTCTCCCAATTCACGTAAACGTTAATAGCACAAAGCAACTTTGTGTCACTTTGTTTTATACCTCTCTCTCTCTCTTGCAGCTTTCACCTTATCGCTGTCCTTTTCTAGCCTGAAGCAATTAATTCGCTATTGAGATCTCGTTACACTGAAGTTTCTTCCTTAATTATTATAGCAGGAATCGACGGCAATAGCTCGAGACAATTGCAATTTACAATAACCTTTGCGTGAATAAGATGCAAGATCTAATTCGTAAATCCCTTCTGTTAAGGAAACTACAATATGGCTTTTTAGGGTTCCGAAGTCCACAAGGAACCCTTATAGTTTCGCCATGTCCGTCCGTCCGTCCGTCCGTCCGTCCGTCTGTCCGTCCGTCCGTCCGTCCGTCTGTCCGCACTAATGCTCGAAGATGCTTAGGTCTAGAAAGCTGTAATTTGGCATGAATATACATATTAGTTACGCTGACAAAGTGGTACAATAAAATGTTGAAATATTTTTTTTTATAGGGTAACTCCCCTACTCATAAAGTGGGGATGTATTTTTTTTTTCTTGCGTATCCCATGGTGCGGCATATCGTTGAATAGGTATTAAAAAAATATTGTAGGTTTTCTAAATTCATTTTTTGATTAAATGATGCGTTTGTGAAATATTAAGCTTTAAAGTGCTATTTTTTGTTAGAGTCACGTGTCCCCCCCCCCCCTGCCAGCTAAATGGTGGTATTTGGATGGCTGAAAAAAATCACGGTTGTGGCATATATAACGTAGTTGAAAGGAAAACTATCAGAGCTAAGTAGGCTGTACAAACTTACGAGTAATAGTCGACCAACTTATAATGATGATTTTTCACGAGCGGCAGGGGCGTCGGGCGGGCACGTCATACCACAGGCTAGCTAGATGTTAATAAGTCTTAGAAAGGTACTGCGGGCATCCTCAACTTCGGAACCCTAAAATTTGCGCGTGGCCCGACACGCACTTGGCCGGTTTTTATTTATATTCTAGCTTCTGCCAGCGATTTCGTCCGTGTGGAATTCGGAAATAGCGTTCCCTCGGGATCTTCTCGTTTCTCCGGGATAAAAAGTAGCCTATTTGTTGACCAGTGTTATAAACTACCCTCATACCAAATTTTGTTGCAATTCGTTCAGTAGTTATCGAGTTAAATCCGGACATACATACATACAAACAGACAATTTTTCTAATCGATCGTTATTTTGTGTTGTTCAGTATCGTTTATATAGTCCCCACTACTTTATAGTTTCCGACGCGACCTCTTCTATGGACTTATAATTTCTATAGATTGACAGAGTGAGACATTAAAACATCGATTTTTGAAAAAATATAATAAAACTGACATAATGTATACAAGCTTTTGATACATATACCCACTGTCACTTTTACAATCAAGACGAACCTAACGACATCGACACCTCACAAGATAAAATCCGTCAAGCCGGTTAGGCTACAGAGCGTGCCAAAGAAATATACATTCATACATACATACATTATATACATACTTACAGTCGAAAAGCATAACCCTCCCTCTGGCGCAGAAACTTAAATTTGTCTTAAAACATTGACCTATAATAACATATAGACGAACAGTGCCTAACAGAATATGTCAAAATATATGGAGCAAACTGACATTAGAAAATATGTTCCAATATGCTAATAACGCTTCTTTATAATATGTGTCAAGATAAATATCTTTTACAAAAGTAAACCTAACACTATAAGACTTAAGTGTCAAATTTACTGAGCGCCAACAACCCGATCAACTTGCGGCGGGCACCCGTTTCGATGGGCCATTTTTCTCCGGCTGATTGTGAATCCTTATTTATAATAAGGTCAATGTCTTAAAAGCATATAAGTAACTCTTAAAAATCACAGCTATAGAACTTCGTTACTTCATATTAATAGTATAAATTCGAAAGTAACTCTGTCTGTCTGTTACCTCTTCACGGTTGAGATGAAATTTGGTATGGAGATAGTTGAAGCCCCGGGAAAGGACATGGGCTACTTTTCATCCCGGAAAAGCGCATAGTTCCCGCGGGAACGCGATATCCGAATTCCACGCGGGCGAAGCCGCGGGCAGAAGCTAGTAATCAATAATTAAAAGTTTCGTCCAATTCATAAGCTGATAACGAACGGAAAGATTGGGAAATTCCACGGCACCTCGGCTTTTTCAATAAACTTTGAAAAAATAAGACTGAAACCCATTGCAGCAGGCGAGCGAGGAAAATTCGCGATGAAAAACTCGCCTAATTGAGCGCCCCGGTAAATAAAGCTAGTTTTTGTGCAACTACCCTACTTTAAACTCGAGCTTGCATAATTCAATAGCTTCTTTCAGTTTTTCATGAATTCAAATAGACGCGGTTTTTAATGAATGATTACTTATTTAAGTAAAATATATGATAACCAACAATCAAAGTTAAAATAAACCGCCTAGCCAAAAAACTCTATATGTATATTCTCCCATCCGCTACTGACTTGCTGATGACAACGCACAACCGAAACTATTGGCAGTAGAAAGCTGAGAGGCACGTAAGTTTAGGACCAACCCGGAGGTAACACCTTAATAAATAAAAAAATAGTAATCAAGGAGTATCGTAATAAACATATCTACAAGAAAAACATACATATACAGACGAGACAGAAAATAGTACCTAAAATGTACCTAGTATCGATACTTCTTTAAACTAAATGCTGTGTAATTAATTTTAAATCTAAATGAAAAACAATAAATAATGATTTGTGTTGTGATTAAATCCAATAATTATAACTAGTTTTAATACATATTTATTTTAACCTATAGAAATATATTTTAAATGACATGTTTTAAATTGTACAGTTTTATAAATAAAGGATTTGAATTTGAATCTGAATTGAAAAAAAAATCCTCCTTTTTCCTGAAGTCAGTTAAAAGCCTCATTGTATTTATGAACCCTCAAAACTGAAATAACCTTTGCAACTCAATGTTGATCCGATGTTCAGTGGCTTGAAATAACGGAATTGTTTAGAGAGTTTTTAAGATCAACTTAAAACTTTTCCGTAGAATACTCTTAAGAAAACTTGCCACGTCCATATTGTAGATTGCACAAAGGGAGCTGGTGGAAATTCTAATAAAGATTCTTGATCGCGGTCACGGACAAGAGTGAGGTTTCTTTAGAATACGGGACGGGAAATTGTTTCGAACGAGAACATGGAATGCACAATCATGTAAATTGTAATCCATACTGATATTAATATTATAAATACGAAAGTGTCTTTGTTTGTTTGTCCTTCCTTCACGTCGCAACGAGTGGACCGATTTGGATGAAATTTGGTATGGAGATGTTTGAGTTTGAGACACGGGTCAAACCAATTTTTCAATACTTCTATAACTATAACCGTCTATAAGTATAGTATCATCGGGTATGCAAATTCAAAGTATACGCGGGACGAAGTCTATAGTTACTATAATAAAAAGCGTAATTTTTCTCTCTCTTTCTTTCTTTCTGTCTGTTTGTTAGAGTTAATCTCCGGAGCTACTGAACCGATTTCAATGCAGTTTTCAAAAATAAGTAGATAGAGCATAATTCGGAGCTACATTAAGCTATGTTTGATTAAAATCGGATATCGGAAAGAAAAGTCATCGGCAATTTTGTATTCTACGCAGACGAAGTCCCGGGGCACAACTAGTTCTGAATATTTTCTATATTTATTTAACTTATAATCCTTTGCGCTTACCTCTCGCAAAGGATTTCTTTAACAATCCAGAGAGGTAACGCCTGGCGGCGTTATGGGCACCATGCCGCAAAATGAAATTTTGGAAGGGGTGTTTTTTCTATAGTTATTTTTAGTTGTAGTTTTAAATTTTTATTTTTAATTCATTTATTTTATTTTTAAGTCGCCGAATTTGTGTGTGAATCTCATTATATTTATTTGTATTAAGCACTTATAAGTGTAAGTTGTATTTCAAGTTATAGTCCATTTGTAGGTAAATAATATATCCGTATAATATGTTATTAGCTGTAAAGCTAATGAAGCTCAATAATGATAAAGTACAAAAAAAGCCGTGGTGGCCTAGTGGTTCGACCTACCGCCTCTCATGCCAAGGGTCGGGGGTTCGATTCCGGCTCGCACCTATAAGTTTAATTACGTGCGAAATTCAATTTATTCAAATTATATAATGGCTCATGAATTAAATTTTTCAATGTCTCAATTAAATTATTCATGAGCTTTTCGGTGAAGGAAAACATCGTGAGGAAACCTGCACGCATCTGCGAAGTAGTTCAAAGATGTGTGTGCCAAAATTATTTTTTTATGAAGCTTTTTAATGGCGAATCTTTTCCACATACATTTCACTAACTACGATTTATGATAGAAATGTTACTAAAGGTTTGGAACGGAAAGTGAATAAGAAAGTTCAAGAACAATTGGTTTTTACGTTAAGTTATGGTGGGTCGTAA
Source organism: Aethes cnicana (assembly GCA_963971205.1). Taxonomy (NCBI): domain Eukaryota; kingdom Metazoa; phylum Arthropoda; class Insecta; order Lepidoptera; family Tortricidae; genus Aethes; species Aethes cnicana. The sequence continues at coordinate 3,656,314 of OZ020288.1, read as the reverse complement.
TTTCAGCTTTTCCGTTCATGTTTGCCGAAGAGTGCCGAAGGTAAGATTATAAAATTGTGAAAAAGAGCGTACATTGTGTAAATATTAAAGATTACTCCTTTATTATGGTATACTAACTGACCCCGCGGACTTCGTACCGCCTTACAATTTTTTTGGTATGAAAAATAGCTTACGTCCTATTCTCAGACCTTCTGAACATACACATCAAATTTCATAAGATTGGCCGAGCCGTTTCGGAGGAGTTTGGTTACAAACACTGTGACACGAGAATTTTATATATTAGATATTACATACAACTACCAGTTGCCCGCGACTACGTCTTGCGTATACTTAGAATTTGCATTTCGACATCCACACACAATAGAAATATCCAAAAAAAAGAAATATACATAAAAAAAAATATATACTAGTACTTAAACATTAAATTAAAAGCAAAAGTTAGTAAGTTAGTTATTGAATCGGTCCAGTCGCTTCGACGAGAACACATACAATACAAACACAGACATTTTTACATTTATAATATTAGTATGGATTGTTGATACATCACGCTGTAGAGATCTTCTACTATCCAAAGTCCCGCCCCTCCAAAATCCAAACCGCTTCAATGTATTTGTGAAAGTATTTATAAAGCGCCACGAGCACTCTCAACGTATGTGTGCGTGCTGAGACAGCCGTCAAACAAAATCAAATACTCGGATTAGTTGTCAGACTAGTCATGTCACTAATAAGCTCATTATTAGCAGTATGGCGCTTCACTGGCGAACTCTATGAAACTGACACGTCCGTTCTGTTGCGCGGCCGGCTTAGTTATGATTAGTTGACCAACAAATCTTGTAATAAGTGAGATTTTACAAGTACTAATTACACAAAAAGTAAAAACATGTTGACATCGTGATAAAATGAAATTTTAATTTACTGTACGTATTGTTTGCGTTCTTTGATTTTCTAATGAAATTAAATGTTTATAATATTGTAAAAAAATTATTTTTATTTAATGAGACATTTAAATAATGGTACAGTATATATAATGTAAGACATAAAATTGATAAATCCTCGGAACTCGGTTCCAGTTAACAGACTTTCATGATTTTTTATTGCAAAGTATTATGAATCAGTTTACCCATAATATATAAACTCGCGACTTTACCCGCATGGAATTCGGTTATCCCGTTTTCCCGCGGGAACTATGCGTTTTACTTGATTAAAAAGTAGCCTATGTCCTTTTCCTTTCCTCCATACCAAATTTCATTCAAATCGGTCCACGGTTGAAGAGGGTAACCTCTTATTGACAGAAAGACAAACAGACATATACTTTTTATATCTCACACGTTAAAATCTATCCAGCCGTTTAGGCTACAGAGCGTGCCAAAGAAATATACGTATAGGTACATATAATATATATATATACATCCGTAAAACATAACCCTCCTTCTGGCGCAGTCGGGTAATAAAAGTCTAAACAAATGCGGGCCTCTTCACAATATACGACAGAACGAACTGGCAACTACTCTGTCACTCAATCATTATATTACCTATTGACATGACCAAATGTAATTCAATAGTTTTGTGTTACTTGGCTCCGCGTCACTTTTCTCTTTTTATTTGAAATTTCCATAACTTACATGCAGTCAGTACTTTCGTGTCATTGAGCGACGTGGTACCAATAGCTTGACTGTCTCGGACCGCTGCCGGTCCGCTACTGACGATGAATGCTTACAACTACATACACACTCTTTCGTAAGGATGAGACTAAACACATTGAAACAGTAATTTGGAGGGGCGGGCCTTTAGATAGTAGAAGATCTCTATGAGTAACTTGACCGACTAATATGCCACTTCACACTAACGAGAGCAAACGACCCTGCGTCACTACCGTTTCATTAATAGCAATTAACCCATTTCTGTCTTCATTTCGATCTGTCTGAATACGCCCTAGTAATAATCATTTCGATATTCAATATGTTTGAATAGGAAAACATGTCTTATAAGCTAGCAGCTACAGTTGGTTTCCCCGTGTGACCGGGTAACAGAGAGGGTAACACATATTTGCAGATATCTCAATGGCCTGAGTGGAATACGGCGCAGATATGGTAATGACACGGGATCTAAAGCAAACACCTCCACGTGAACAACGCTGTGACAGTCACAGTAGGTCTACCTCGAAGCACAGGGCGGATCGACACGGCCTATAAAAGCACAATTTCGAACACAATTCGAATGAAGTGTCAATGTTTGCGTGCGAAGACGTCTGTGTTCGTGCGAGTTCGTCTGTACACTTGTAAATGTGTGTGTACCAACTACGCAGGCCAGTGATCCACTCTCCATCTCCGGATGAAACAAATGACGGTAAGGGCGAATTGGTTATGGGTGAAAAATTACAGAGTGCTTGATTCTTTTTTTATGGATAGGAATAACCTTCCGTAATAACAGAATAAAATCCGAGAATATCCGTGGCGTAGATTTTGCGTAAAAAATAAAATTGGTTTTGCGTTATAACGATTAAAAGATTCGGGTTTTCCTTGGTCCAAGTAGCACAGCAAATGTTTCTGAAAAAAATAGTGTTGACATTTGACGTTGACAGTTCTCGCTTCCTACGTACGACCATAACTTTACGTGTTTTAACAATTTTATTGGAAAAATTGCTTATTGATGACTGCTTTTGCTTACTGGACTTTCGATTATGCTTGGCCCCAACGACGACGTATGCTTTAAACACGTTATTACGAATGAAGCAAGAACTGTCACCGCAAATGATGTCAACACTTTTTTTCAAGAAGTAGTGCTGCATACTTGAACCAAGGAAACACCTTTATTTCAATCGTCATAACAGAAAATCAATTGACGGCCGGATTGGTCCAGTTGGTAGTGACCTGCCTTCTGTTCCGAAGGTCGCGGGTTGGAGTCCCGCTCGGGGCAAACTATGTGTGATGAACACGAATGTTTGTACTCGAGTCATGGATGTTTAGTATTTATATATGTATGTATTTCTCTATATAAGTATTTATATCGTTGTCTAGCACCCATAGTACAAGCTTTGCTTAGTTTGGGGCTAGGTCAATATGTGTGAAATGTCCCAAGATATTTATTTATTTATTTATTATTTAATTTCTTTTTTTTACGCGAAATCTACGGCACGAAAAAATCTGAGACTTCTCGTAAGTTTGTACAGCCTACTTAGCTGTGATAGTTTTCCTTTCAACTACGTTATATATGCCACAACCGTGATTTTTTTTAGCCATCCAAATACCACCATTTAGCTGGCAGGGGGGGGGGGGGACACGTGACTCCAACAAAAAATAGCACTTTAAAGCTTAATATTTCACAAACGCATTATTTAATCAAAAAATGGTTTCAACAAACCCACAATATTCCCGTAATCGATACCTACTACGTGCCAACATAGAGCCCTCCACTTCTTTGGACATATAATGCGGTCGTCAAGGCATTGTCTAGAGAAGCAAATTATCTTGGGCCAAGTAGACACACATTTACAAGTGTACAGACGTCCTCGCACGCACACACAAGTCGTCGCACGCAAACATTGACATTCATTCGAGTTGTGTTCGAAATCGTGCTTTTATAGGCCCTGTCCGCCCTGTGGTCGCGAGCAAGAGCTGATTCCACTGTCTTGTCGCAACTATGACAGTATGTATCACTTGTCATTACAGAGGTTGCTTGAGTATGCTACACAAAATCGTCTTTAGCGGGAAGAGGTAGGTATTGTTTACATTTGCGGATTACTATATTAGCATTCTTGATGTTGTATGAGGCACGCGTTTTATTTTTGTTATTAAATTTACGAGCATAAAAGTGTTTATATTCGATAAAACGTTTGGTATGTCGAATTTTAAATCGATGCATTTTCTATTTTTGTAAACCCCTTTATATTAAGACTAGCATCTGCCCGCGACTTCGCCCGCATGGAATTCGGTTATCGCGCTCCCGCGGGAACTATGCGTTTTTCCGGGATAAATAGGAGCCTTATGTCCTTTCCCGGGACCCCAACTATCTCCATGCCAAATTTCATGTAAATCGGTCAAGCGGTTGAAGCGTGAAGGGGTAACAGACAGACAGACAGACGGACTGAGTTACTTTCGCATTTATAATATTAATATGGATGTTGCTCGCATCAGTTGTTTTTAAATTGTTCAGTGAAACTTGCACGAAATTGAATTCGAATCTTCATAAATACGAATAGAATTAAAATTAAATGCTTACTTTTATTTCGGAATGCGCATTGCCAGCTTCGCACCGGCCGTGTAATTCGAGAAAGATGGGGAATAAATTAAAAATTCCGCCCTTGAAGAGACCCGTAATAAAACCCTGAGATAGCGTACTTAACATTAATTCAGGCATTATTGGACAACCTCGCGAAGTTAATTGTACTGAACAACCAAGTCTATGGTTTGATAGCCATATACTTAGCCTAAAGGCTGGCCGTTTTAACCAATTCCTTCTGTTAGCGTCAAAATAACGTTGATAGACTTCAAAGAAAAAATAAATATACAAGACACGTTCCACACTCCATAAACATACGTACAGGTTCACATTTGGGCAGTATATAAACTGACTATGTAATTAGTCAGTTTATAGTATAGTAAGTTGTAGAATTTATGCAATATGCAGTTACTTTCTTGTTTCAAGAGGAAAGCTACTATTTTGTACTAATAAGATATGCCTACGAGGAATCGAAGGACGCCATCAATTAACACACACCATTACCCTAGTAAAAAAAGGAACCAGATCTATCTTTATTTATGGAAAAGAACAAATATTACATATCACTTAGGTTAATTAACCTTTTTTCAACAAAATGGTGTATTATACGAAATAATCTCCGCTTTTAAATTCGATTTAAAGGAATTATGCAAATATTTTCCTACGGCACAGAGAAATTCACCTTTATTATCCAAATTTATGGAAATTCGGGAAATGGAGTCTTATTATGGAGGCTCTTATAGGTCACTGTTTATTATTAATTCTATCGCCCGCACTCCGGAACGGAATATCTATGATAAAAATCTTTATTAAGATGCCTCGCTTTCTGGGCGGACTACGGAAAAGTACAAATATTTCCCTTACGCCCCATTTCGGAGATATAGAAAATTACTAGCCCGCGACTTCGTTCGCGTGGAATTCGGTTATTTTATAGTGGTTATAGCGCTTCCTCCTATGTCCTTTCCCAGAACTCCAACCAACTCTATGCCAGAGACCATCCAAATCGGTCCATCCGTTTGAGCATGAAGTGGTAATAAGAGACAAACAGACAGACAGAGTTACCATAGATATGGCTGAACTCTTCGATACCAATTTTTGATTTTTTTTTTATTAAATACAATTTTTTTTCGAGATTTTAGATGGCGATTTTTCAAGCTTCAGATAAGAAAATATTCTTCAAATGAAATTCAATACAAATGTTGAATTAATTTTATAAACTAACTTCTGCCCGCGACTTCGGCTGCGTGGAATTCAGTTATCGCGTTCCCACGGGAACTATGCAGTTTTGCGGGGAAAAAAGTAGCCTATGTCTTTTCCCGGGACTACCCCCATACCAAATTTTGTTGCAATCCGTCCAGTAGTTTTCGAGTTAAATCCGGAATACATACATACATACAGACAATTTTTCTAAAAATCGTTATTTTGTGTTCAGTATCGTTTATGTAGTGCCCTCGACTTGATAGTTTCTTTTTTATTTTCAAGTTTCAGACGCGACTTCTTCTACAGACTTATTATTATAATAGGGATGACGACAACTTTTTTTCCTTAGTCTATCAGGAAGATTATTGAAAAGTATTGGACAAGTATTTTTTCTTTTTTCACGTAATCAAACTTATACGGAGATTTATGTGTTGAAATGTCGCGTGACGTCACGGTTAGGTACGATTTATGCCTAACGGTGACGTAGTTAGCCCCCACTCTCCAACTTTAATGCGTTTTAACTTAGTCATTCTTTGTTAATTTGATAAAACAAAAAATACGTGTCTAATATTTTTTTCACCTCACTGGCTCGAAAGTGGTCGTTTTGCAGCTTGATATCCGAGCGTAAAAGTTGTTTTTATCCGCTAGCGTGGAAAGTGTTTTTGAAATTCGAACGACGCATGACGCCACTCACAATAAAAAAACAACGATACGTTCTGAAAAGCAATTCGTCGTGAGAGTTTTATTAAAATAAAGGTTCAATTTACTTAATATCATCATTAATAAAATTATATTAATAATACACCGTTTCAGATGTATTTCATTATTTCACTATGTTTTATCACAAAAATACTTAAATATGTGTATATTTTAACTGTATTCAATGAATAATTGAATCTTGAAGTACGAGTAAGAGTGATTTGGAACGCAACCTCCGGAAAAAAAATATGAAAAAAAAAATTAAAAAAAAAGTTTTAGATTGCTGGTTTTGTAATTTAGAATACCTATACGAAGTAATAAAGAAAATATGAGCGATTCTAGCGATGACGATACGAATTTAACTCCTCCAGAGTTAGCACAAACTGTACGTGACGCCGAACTAAGTCTTCTTCCCGAAAAATCTATATTTGAACCACTCGCTTCACTCGTGGTTCAACCCTAGAATCCTTCGTTCACTCGGGTCTCAATCACGCACTCACAGCAAACAACAACTTTGCAGCCTTGCATAACAAATAACTATTTATTACCTGACTGACGGACTAATTAGAATTTCGATTTCTTCACCCTGTCGTCATTCCTATAATAGATAAATCAATGACCCTTCACCGTTCGTGTTTACAAATAATTCTCTTCGCCGAAAGAAATGACCAGGGGCCTCATTCCAGACGCAAAAGGGATTTCATGAGCTTTTAGGGAACGTCAAAACGTGACGCCGCTCAAATTCAACTTAAAATCTACCCCCTTAAAGTTCGGTTTCAATGCAGTGACGCTTTCACGGTAGGTATATGGAAGTTCCCTGTGTAACGTTTCGAATAGAGCCTCAGTTTCCTTAAAAGAAAACCGTGTAAGAATAAGAATAAGAGTATTTCTGTAGTTTCTTTCTGATATCGATGCACCTACTCATTTTTCTTTCTGTTTGGCCTTATGGTTGACTGGTAGAGAATGCTTTAGGCATTAAGTCTGCCAATTGTGTACATTTTGTATGTGCAATGAAGTTTAAATAAATAAATAAATAAGAATGGTTTATTCGGCGTAAAAATAAAAGAAATACACTTTATAAAAAAAAAACAGCATAAATAACGATCAGCCGAAAGGGCTGGACAGCTCAGCATGATGCTGTGGCTAGGAGCCACAACGCTGATTTTCAGCTGCAGCCTTAAATTAAAAATTACAAAATAATACTTGATTCTAAAATAATACTTAATTCTAAAAGAAAAGAGTGTAGAACCGGCAACGAGTCACAGTAGCAATACCATGAGTTTACAGTGACCGTACTCGCTAGCGACTACGTAAACGATTTGTATGAAGAATAGTACAGCGCCCCTGGCGGTCACTCGTTGAACTAAAATTCTTCATAAAAATCGTTTACGTAGTCGCTAGCGAGTACGGTCACTGTAAACTCATGGTAGTGCTACTGTTTGGTTCGCAATGAAGGATCCAACTTTGAACAAATTGTATAGAGTCGCGCCACTGCACTCAATATTAAAGGAAAATGTGTCTCGATTCCGCGGCCTCGTAGAACGCTCCACCGGGGCGTGTTCAGTCATAAAATAGAGCCCCTGAATTAAGCACTTGGACGTGTTTTGCATGGGTCTGATTTTAAATTCAGTCACTGACCCGGGAGAGCCGGGGGATAATTTGTTTCGAACTTGAAGAAGGTTTCTGTCTAGGTTTCCGGTTTCAGGGAAAGGTTAGGGAAAAGCTAGTTAATTATAAAGGTACTAGCTTTTTCCAGCGACTTCGTCCGCGTGGAATTCTTTCCAGGGTTTTCCGGGACAAAAACTATGTTCTTCCCCGGGACTGGAAGTATCGTCATACTAAATTTCATCTAAGCATCGGTTTAAGCGTGACGAAGTAACAGATAGACACAGAGTTAACTTTCGTATTTATAGGTAATATTAACTAGCTTCTGCCCGCGACTTCGCCCGCGTGGAATTCAGTTATCGCGCTCCCGCGGGAACTATGCGCTTTTCCGGGACCCCAACTATCTCCATGCCAAATTTCATCTCAATCGGTCCAGCGGTTGAAGCGTGAAGAGGTACTTAACAGACAGACAGCCAGAGTTACTTTCGCATTTATATATTACTAGCTTCTGCCCGCGACTTCGTCTGCGTGGAATATAATATTGCCGATTACTTTCTTTCCGGCATCCGATTTTAATCAAACATAGCCTATATGTTGCTCCAAATGATGCTCTATCTACTCTTGAAAACTGCATTCAAATCGGTTCAGTAGTTTCGGAGATTAACTCTAACAAACAGACAGACAGACAGACAGAAAGAAAGAGACAGAAAATTACTCTTTTATTATAGTATAGATATGGATTAATATGGATAATGTATAACTTTAAACTTATTTACATTAGGTAGTACCTAAGTACATTTTACTTTGTCAAGCTATCTATAAAATGGAAACCTGCAAGTTGGAGAAAATAAGTCGTTCTACTTTTATTACTAAATCACAATAAAAAGTAAAAGTCACGTTTCCATGTTTACACCGGTAAAGTCATATTCTTGTCTGTCTTTCAACAAAATTGCTGTGAAGTACAGAAGAGATGAAACTGTCTTTAAAGTTTTCATCGTTTTGTATGCATTTAATGTACCTACCTACACTCAAAAACAATGAAATCGGGTCACTTGGTATGGAAAAGGCTATACAAAGAGACCCGAATTTATTGCTGTTGAGTGTAGTGTGTGTGTAGTGTTGAGAAAAAAAGCCGTGTTGGCCTAGTGGCTCGACCTACCGCCTCTCATGCAGAGGCTCGGGGGTTCGATTTCGGCTCGCACCTCTAAGTTTACTTATGTGCGAAATTCAATTTGAATTTACCACTGAGCTTTTCGGCGAAGGAAAACATCGTGAGGAAACCTGCACGCATCTGCGAAGTAATTCATAGATGTGTATGAAGTCGTAATGTGTGTGAAGTCCCCAATCCGCACTGGGCCCGCGTGTGGACTATAGCCCAAACCCTCTCGTGATGAGAGGACGCCTGTGCCCAGCAGTGGGACGCGAATGAGCTGTAGTAGTAGTAGTAGTAGTAGTAGTAGTAGTAGTGTAGTTTAGTTACCGTTAACATGCAATAAACATATTAGATACTAGTATTTAACCTACATTAACAACATATCTTGTAAACAATCATCGCTTCTTAAGTTTTACGATACTTACACTGCTGTATTCTGCCTCTTAATCTTCATCTAATTCTTTGGTAATAAACAAAATAAGATGCCGTTCAAGCGCAGCGCAACACAGCGGAGGAAAAATACGTTATTACATTCAACATGATATAACGCTCGTATTTTTAACTCCCGAAAATGGGACATTATGAATCTGAAGCGTATCTATCTGAATGGAACAAATGTGCGTCTGGTTGTTTTGCTGTGCACCGACTGGGAAACCGGCTATATAAAAAAGGAAATCCACTACATGCCTCTACTCAGCAGACTTTCTATGTAAAATATGGTCAAGTTGTTAAAAGTGATATTAATTATCTAGTACCTGGGCGACCGAGCTTTGCTCGGGTGGAAATGGCTAAAAATGAATTTTCCCAGATATGAGACCTGTCTAGATCGATTTGTCACCCCCGAAAAACCCATACACCAATTTTCATCGAAATCGTTAGAGCCGTTTTCGAGCTGTAGAAGAAGTCGCGTCTGAAACTTGAAAATTAAAAGAAATTATTAATTTGAGGCGACAAATATAAACGATACTGAACTCAAAACAAAGATTTTTAGAAAAAAATACTGTATGTAGGTATTTATGTATGTCCGGATTTAACTCAAAAACTACTGGACTTATTGAATTTTTTTTTGTATGTGAAAACTCATTTTTAGCTTTTTTCACCCGAGCAAAGCTCGATCGCCCAGGTACTTTTAATAATTCCTTTGGTGTATATACATACCGTTTTTCAATTCTAATGCCCCCTTGTCATACGTTCAACGTTTGCCCAGCAAGTGACCTCTTTGGCTCGCGCATCGCTATGCACTGCTCAAGTTTATCGCGTAGCGTTCCATAAACACAACCATCAATCACGCCGCTTGTTTGCGCTAAGGAGGCTGCCTTCACTCGTTATATGAAAAACGCCTTCGGATTATGCAAAAGTGTATGCCTTTAAATTTTATGACAGTATACGCGTGTATTTTTCTGTTTTATTTTGCTTCTCGTGAATCCAGATTTACGAAATGAGATGACAACGGTACGCGAAGGGATAAAGATTTGTTCTTAAATAAATAAAGGTTTCATTGTTGTTATTAGTCTTAGAAGTATGCTGGCTTAGCTTTCTAGTGTCGTGGATCATCCTTCATCTTGACGAAGCTGAGTTCGTATATTTTAGTAACGAAGTTAGGGTAAATTTAGTCGAACATCTGAGAGTAAGGAACGAGCTCAATATTGCTTTGCACCAAGTTGGTTCAAATTAACAGTTTGAGCCAAGATAGTGTTTGTTTCAAGTCACAGCCCAAAGCAATTTATAGCCAACACCGATTTCGGATAAGTTAACTAGGTTATTAAACAGTAAACAGTGGTAGTTAGTGGATAACATCGCGAGGAAACCTGCACGCATATGCGAAGTAATTGTGTGTGAAGTCCCGAATCCGCACTGGGGCATGATGAGGGGAGGCCTGTGCCCAGCAGTGGGACGCAAATAGGCTGTAGTAGTAGTAGTAGTAGTACCTAGGTTTAGTAATAAAAGAAATATGTGCTGTATCAAAACTACAATTTGTGAGTGACTATGTTGTTACTGTGGTACTATATATTGAAAAGCCTCTACCTACCCAAAGTACATACATTTAAAAAAAGGTAATATTGTACTTTTACAGACGTATTTTAGCATTTAATTCCACCTACTTGATATGTTTTATGGGCAGGATTAAGCTTTAGTCGCGTTTCACGACTATATTCTCCAGTTTTATTCCTCATAAAACAGCATTATCATTTAGCTTTATTCGTGTATTTTAGGGCTATAACTCTAAATAAAAGTTCCATAAGTAAATTTAAACAAGTGGCTACCAGAGACTCACTTTTAGGCAAATAGAACTGGCTGTCATTTAAATAAACGTTAGACACATTCGACGAAAAAATAAAATAGGACAGGCTGAAAATTAAATGAGCAACGTTAAACGAAAAAAAAGTAATCCGTTCGACACTCTGCACAACGTTTACGGCGGCGCGTAGCCATAAAGCTCTATAAACACAGTGCACTTATTCTGCGTGGCCAGCACTCGAACTCCGAATTCGGCTAATGGGCGCGCGAATTTCGCGCACACGAATCTGCATATCGCGGAAATACACGCAACATTTTTTGCCGGATTTTATTGTGTCGTTTTAAATTTAATATGTGGCGAGATTGCGTCTAACGTTGGGCTGGAAGCGTGCTCCATCTCGTTATGCATGTTTATTAAGAGGCGTTTTATTTATATTAATAGCTTCTTCCAGAGACTTCGCCCGCGTGGAATTCGGTTATCGCGCTCCCGCGGGAACTATGCGATATCCTTCCCCAGGACATCGATCGGTTTGAGTATGAAGAGGTTGCAAACAGACAGAGTTACTTTCGCATTTATAAAATTAGTATGGATTATATAGCAGTTGTGTTCTTCGTTGAATTTCATAAAATCAAATTTCCATTCTCCTTTTCGTCCCCTTAAGCAATGATTTTTCTAAAATAAATTATTCCGGAAGGAAAATGCCTTTCTTAAAAAATGCGAAATCAAAAAATCATTCGTCGTTCTGTGGTTGACGCGAAAGAAGGACAAACAACACACCGACTACTCTGTGCCATGTACCGTGAATACAGCTGCTATATCCGTAGCTATTACTACTACTACTTCAGCCTTATTTGCGTCCCACTGCTGGGCACAGGCCTCCTCTCATCAAGAAAGGGTTTGGGCTATAGTCCCCACGCAGGCCCAGTGCGGCCTTCACACACATCTTTGAATTACTTCGCAGATGCGTGCACGTTTCCTCACGATGTTTTCCTTCACCGAAAAGCTCAGTGGTAAATTCACAGTAGCTATTACAAATTTATCGTAATAAGATTGTAGCTAGCTTTTAGAGCGTATTGGAAAAAAGTCTAGGAGGCTGCTACAAAGTCAATAATGTGTTACTTAATATTAAAATCAACTCATCATACGAATGTTTACAGGCTAATTGCGGTGGGCAATTCATTTGCGATCTTCAAGATAACCGGTCGGTCCATGTACGGTCGACGTCATGGAGATGTTTACACTTTTGCACCCTATTCCGTTGTATTAAGGTCCGAAAGTGTAAATTTCTCTTTGACGTCGACTGTACGAAACCTAGCCGTCTTCCGTGGTTTAAGCCGCGCTGGTGCTGGTGCGCCTTTTTTTTCGATTTACTTCTTAATTTTACACCGCCCATCGTTGATTTCTTTTCGCCTTCTCCACTTTCCTAAGGTTGACTGGAAGAGATCGCGATTTAGCGATAATTCCGTCTGTTGTTTACCTATTTAATGTGTATTATTTCTGTATTTTCTTTGTTTTGTTTATATGGTGTTCAATAAAGAGTGTTGTTGTTGTTGTTGTTGTTGTTGTTGTTGTTGTTGTTGTTGTTGTAGTTGTTGATGTTGTTGTTGTTGTTGTACCACTATAGGGTACCTATTACTGAGCTCACTATTTAGCGATAAGGAATTAAGGACGTTCACTATCCCTATATTATCGTTTCGCATAGAGCCCCTGACGACTTGCATATTGAAATATTATTTACCCCACTTGTCGTCAAATTCATCTTCAAAATAACCGCCTGTTGAAACGAATGGCCTATCTCAATACGCCTGTAGGGATTCGTTGGTCGTAGGTACTAACGAGTGTGCCGACGTATCCTTTTAAATGCAAATTGCTAAACTTTGTCGCTGTTTGCCATATATTTCACTGCACCATGTTGCTTTCAGATTTTCATCGTCACGTTCACGGGCGCCGTTGACGCTGCTTTCATTTGACTCTTATTGTTTTATCAAACGACATTTACAGTTGGATTTTAGTTTGGGCAGCACTTTTGAATTACGAAACTCAGTAAATTGCTAGTTTTGAACTTGCAAAGGCAAATATCGATATCATTTATTAAATGTATGTATTTGAACGAGTTGCCAAGTTAAAGCTGTCGGTAGTAATGCTTAATTGGATTTCCATTGGTTATTAAGAGCGTCGGAAATTGCTACGCGAATGCAAAAACATGATTAATTATGCATAGAAAATATGACCTTTGCGTTCAACAACCTTGTTTAACTCTGTTGTTTGCGCTTGTTGCATCCATTTTCTCACTTGTGGAATTGTGATGTCGTAAACTCACTTTGAAGGTCACTCACTTCACTCAGTCTTAAGTTTCAAAATATCCTGTTCCTGTGGGAGAGCACTGATAAATAAAATAAAAACATATACATGGTGGGTCAGAAAATATGGCAAATAATTAACCCACAGTATCGGCTATCGACTCTAAGTATATTGTATAGGTCTTTAATTTTTTTTGAGTTTGTAAAAAAAATATTTTGTATAGGATTCAGGCGTCGCTCACACAACCAATCCCATATAGAATATTTTTTTTTACCAACTCAAAAAAAAATTAAAGACCTATACAATATACTTAGAATCGATAGCCGATACGGTGGGTTAAATCTTTGCCATATTTTCTGACCCACCGTGTATAGAGTAGCCCGAAAGCTTGCCATTTCACGACTTTTTATTCAGTCGTAGTTGTGCCATACGGCGGACACGGCCTATAAAAGCACGATTTCGAATACAATTCGAATGAAGTGTCAATGTTTGCGTGCGAGGACGTCTGTACACTTGTAAATATGTGTGTACCACTACGCGGGCCAATGATTCACTCACCATCTCCGGATGAAACAAATGACGGTAAGGGCGAGTTGGGCGCGAGTTAAGCGCGGGCTAGATTCAGGCGGGTGATTCCTTGGCCATTCTCGTAGTACTTAAATTAGAACCTGAAAACCGTTAAGAGTACTATTTATGGAATATTTAGAAACAAAACTGGTCCTTGTTTCTTAACTTTCAATGTATAAAACCCAAAATGTATTTTAGACACTTGAAGAGCTAAATGCCAATGATGAATAGGTAGCAATTTGACAAAAAGTAAAAGATATGCAGAATGCAATTTAATAAAAGTACTTTTCTTAAGTACCGTGAGTACCGTGCCTAATGAGGAAAATTTAAATCCACCTCTATTCCAGCGTCTTAACAAAGCATACAAGTGCCTAGTTAATAGATAATTGCTTGTAACAAACTCTACATTCCTCGAACATGCTTGAAGTGCAATAACGATGGTTGCACGGATTCTTTGATGAGAATTAACTATTAAATACTACTTAGTGGTTGTTGTAAACGCAGCTTAGTAGGTACCTCAGCAACTGAACGCTTATAACTCATAAAGTAATAACGTAATTTTCTTATTATTAGCTTTAAGCGATGCAGCAAGTAGCACAGGACCGGTCGGAGTGGCGAGCCTTGGGGGAGGCCTATGTCCAGCAGTGGACGTCTTTCGGCTGAAATGATGATGATGATGATGATGATGATGCAGCATAGATTTAGTTACGGTACACAGTAATAGTCAGATTAGACTTAACATTGGAAAATGTATGCGTTAGTAGAGAAAACTAATAAACCCCTAGAATCCTTGAATAAGAGTACATTTCAGTGTAATGTATCATCTCGATAAATAGGAGATGGGGATAGAACAGTACTGCACTTTTTTTATATGCCACTTCTATAGGCAAACGAGCGCACAGCCCACCTGATGGTAAGTGGTCACTTCGGCCCATGGACACCGAAATCCTATGAACCCCCGTTAAGAAACCATAAGTTCTCGAATGCGGCCTAAGATAGAATGACGCTGTGCCAGAAATTTCACCGGCTACCTACCGGAACACAACAGAGCGAGCACTGCTATTTGGCGGCAGGTTAGCGGGGAAAGACGGTGGTACCATCCCGGATGGACCTAGGTCCTACCACTAACAAACTTACCAGTGTTATGGTTGTGGTTTCTGCACTTGGCTCAATTTAGTTTGAGCCTTTGTACGTCGAGTGCCGGCTAGAGATCTAGCCAGCCTAGCTCCGACCAGAAGCGCAGGATTCACTTGGTGTCTCCGCAGGCTTCACGAAGCGACCCCGGTGTCCCGAGGATTTCAGCCCGTTGTGTAGCCACCGCCTCGCAGTCCAGGACGACATTAGCGGCTGTTTCTTCAGCCGACAGACATCCCCTAAATAGGGGGCTGTTGGTTGTACTTGTACCTATAACATATTTAAATAAAATAAATATTTTTATTTTATATTTATTTTATTTTTTTATTTTAATTATTCGTAACTGTTCACGGAGCACCACAAACACGACAATAATGTTTTTGCTGGCCTAGGCCGGCGATGAAGTGGTGGCCAGGTGGTGTGACGGATGACGACGACGATGCTGATGATGATGGTGATGAAGCTGGTGATGATGATGATGATGATGATGATTTTATTATTATGTATTTCCTCACAGTTTGAGAAAAGCATTATATGTTTATACCTCGGCAATAACGGCGATTGCCGGACTCGTATAATAACTGACTCGTCCGGCAATGCGCTGCTTGGCGGCCTCTACAATAATGTACTATTTTATCATTTATCATACAGGTCACAAATGAGGATTTTTATGTACATATTGTAAAGGCCCTGCAAGAAATCAGGCTTTAAACCCCGTAACTTTGGACTGTCCACAGGAAAGATTGTACCATAACTTACACACATACACATGTTTTAACATGTGTATGACCCAGCTACCCAAAAATTATGTAGTTAAACTCAAATAAAAAATGCAGGAAAACTGTCGGTCGTCGACGATTCGTCAAAAGATTCCTCGGCTGAGTTGATTTTGATCGATTGGTTGCCGGCATCGCGTCGGGACGCAAAATGAACGCTTTTTTCTATACTTTTATTTTACCCAAATCCATATGACGCCTCCGGGGCATGCTGTGACAGTTGATATGATAAATGAAAGTGGCTTATGAAAATGTTTTTATTTGTTTTAAATAAGGGAAAAAGGTAAAATGGAAGGAAGAAGGGGAAGAGGTAGACCACGCTTAACCTACTTTGACCAGCTGAAGGAAAGAGCAAATGTCCCGTCTTATTACGACCTAAAAAGACGGGCACAGGATCGAGAGTCATGGCGGTTACTCCACCGACAAGAGCACGGCTCTTTAATAGAAGAAGAAGAAATAAGGGGGTCGTTTAAGAATCCCCAGTAAGTTCCTTTCTCCATACAAACGTAGTCACGTTTTATTTCGCAAACTACTTATCAGATCGGCTCCAAATTTTACAGGCAATAGTGGAGCAGAGATATTAGTGTCCGAAATACACTTTGACTGTAATAAATTGAAGAACAAAGAAACTGGGACCATTTGAGTTTCCACCATACAAACTTCAAAATTCAGTTTTTTGGCTGTAATTTAATTGTGTTTTATTTTACCACGACATGTACTAATTTTGGACACCCACAATAGTGATTTTATTATGTGTACCAAGTTTCCAGTCAATATGTTTATTAACTTGGGAATAAAAGCGAAACTACGTTTGTATGAAAAGTTGAAAAACGTCGTGGCAGGCTCGGTGCGCATGATTCTATTAGTTAGTACCTATCGGGAAAAAATATAAAGTAATGTAGTAGTATTATTTGCCTTATATTTGGCCTTGTATGCAACAAATACCTAATATTTATCTTTGCTTAGCGTAAGTAACATTACTTATTTTATCGTAGTATTAAAATAACTAGTTTTACTAGAAAATATAGTTGCAAAATTAAAAAAAAATCAATATCTAAAATGTTGTCAAAGTTGTTTTTAATTACCTAATACCAGCCTTTATACAAAAATAAATCTTAATTTGAAATCGCCTATACATACAAAGATAGAGTGGACTCATACTACGTACAACGGCATACGAAAGTTAAAAAATACCATTCCTATGAAAAAAGTGAATCTGATTTTCCAGTTCTAAATTAGATAAAGTGGCTCTCGCTAAAATATTCAGGTCAATTCGAAATAAGTTCATTTGACTTTTACATCGCAGTCTGAATACTATACCTTCATTTTTTTTAGTCGCTAAAAAGGACGTTAGAAAGAATTAGAAGTTAATTGAAACATTTTCCGATTTCCGAACGTTTCAAAAGAAGATAGAAATAAATCGAGAGCGTAGCTTGAAGCGTTAAATTTTTCAAGTATCATTTGCACTGAAAAGCGATTAAATTTAATTTATTCAGAGATTTTGTGAATTTGATAGGGTATAAAAGGAAATTGTAATGTTTCTTCAATTTGAAATATTGAATTTAATGAAAAATAAACCATTGCATGAATACATAAACTTCGTATAATCTTTAGTTAAAATATTTTGAATTCCAATTAAGGTCGTACTTAGCTCACCACATTAAGGGGGAGGGGGCACGATTACCTACAATACTATACAATATTATTTGAACACCACACATGAAAAAGGTACCTTTGTACGCATCTTATGACAAATAAAAAAAGCAAGTGTTTAAAACGAGACTTTACTTGTAATTGCAACCATTGAAAACAGAGTTTTATCGCACACAACCGTTTTGTCGATAAGACTTTCTCACTTTAGAAAGGACTACGATAGATTACGCAAAGGGCGCGAAATAATTCGGCCCAATGGGGGATCTGCCGAAAACATCGTTAGTCGAAACTTCGCGCAATAAAACTGAAATATTCCACCGAAAAAACAATTTATGGAACAACTTCTGTTTTTCTAATTTTGCTGATGCTCTTGTCTGAATTGCGATGACGCCTCATACAATATTGACGGGAAATTGTTCGATAAATTACCGTCGTTCTTTGCAGAAAACAATCCATTAAAGGTTCATTCGTATATTTTTCGTGTCCTACAGATTCCTTGTAGGTAGGGGAGATGTGTGTAAAACGATCCCTCGAGGTCAAATGATCCCCCATCTTATCCGACAGACTACTAGTGCCATCTATCAAAATATGCAATGAACGTCTACCCCGCGACCCCGCCAGTTGCCTTTTGAAGTGACATGGCGGTGAGCGCACGCAGTGTAGATTTATCACAAAATAATTGAATAAGGTGTGTCTAATCTAAGGTAAGCCCATTTTCTGATTCCTATTACTTTATGCATGTTCGTTTCATTGAAATTGTGTTTCATTGTCGGGTTACAACGATGTTTAGCTGTATTTTAACGATATTCATACCGACGCACGTTGAATTTGAAGGTTATATTTTGATCGATGTTTGCAAATTGGGTGTTTGAGGTGAAATGATCCCTCTTCGTGTGTGTAAAATGATCCCTGGAATCATTTTACCCCATAATCATTTTTATTTTTACAGATCATGCCGCGAATTTATATATGTAAAACCACTCGCCAAAATTGGCCTGAAGAAGAAATGATGAAGGCTCTTAAAGCCGTTACAGATGGAATGCCTTATAAAACAGCAAGCGAACAGTTCTCTGTGCCTCCGATGGCATTAAAAAGAAGGGCAAAAGGCAAAAAAGCAAAGCATTACTCTAAAGACAACAAAAAAGAAGGCTGGATAAGATGCGTTGCATACCTAAAATGGGGCCATGAAGCTTGTGCGGAAATAGATAGTGACGATGGAGAAGATTTTACTTGTGATTTTTGCCTATCTAATCAATGCGAATAAAAAAATTAAGGCTGTAAATTTCATTTTAATTCAGAAAAGAATTATTGTTTTTTGTTGAAGTCCAGAGGAAAACTATTTGTTTAATTATATTTTTTATATTGACTTAAGCTTTTAAAGGTTTATTATATACCTAAACATTGTGCACAGCTGTGTGTGTAGAAGATTTTATTTTTATTTTTAGTCTAAAATAAGACATTTTATGTTTAATTGTTATTTTTTTAATGTTACAAACATTCAAATGTGTTGATTTAGTTATTAT
Organism: Aethes cnicana; assembly: GCA_963971205.1. Lineage (NCBI taxonomy): Eukaryota > Metazoa > Arthropoda > Insecta > Lepidoptera > Tortricidae > Aethes > Aethes cnicana. The sequence continues at coordinate 3,637,246 of OZ020288.1, read as the reverse complement.
CTGTTTGAAAAGTTGATCTCAAATGTAACAGAAGACTTAAAACCTATTTTTGTTTCTTTTTTTGTAATAAATCTGATTAATATAAACAGCTGTGTGTTTTTAAAATTTTCAAGTACAAAATGATCCCAGGGATCATTTTAACTCTACCCTAGGGATCGTTTTATACACCCATAGGTATAAAATGATCCTTTACTAAGCTTTTAGAAAACACTACATAATTAATAAACTAGATACAAAACATGAGAAATAAGTATGCAGTTACTTAGATAAGAAAATGGACTATTCAGAAACATCTAAATGTTATGTTTTTGTCTTGAAATTTGGACATAGTAAAGTTTTTCCCTTAAGGGGATCATTTTACACACATCTCCCCTACCTAACTTTTTTGGAATTTATCAACAAAACCAACATCAAAACCTGTGACTTACGTGTGGCTTGTATAACGGACAAGCCACACGTAAGTCACAGGTTAAGTATAACGCATTAATAGTTATTATAAATCGTGACATATACGACACGCATTTTTCTGAATTAAACTATTATATGTCGATTAGGTACTCTTATGAATCCCGGGAAATCCCGTGAACAATATTAATAAATAATATTTTTTGGTGGTTGTAACCACTCTTAGTTAGGTCCTCATCTGAAGTTTAGGTAAATAGGCACTACCTATTCCGAGCACTGGAAATGAGGATATCCGCAGTAGAACCCCGAAGAATTGCGAACCTTAAGCGGCGGTGGGCGGGGCACATTACTCGCAGGACTGATGGCCGATGGGGCCGGAAAGTTCTCGAGTGGCGTCCGCGAACCGGGAGACGAGCTGTCGGTAGGCCTCCAGATGGAGCGACGACCTCGTGAAGGTCACGGGAAACCGGTGGAAGCCAGTAGCACAGGACCGGTCTGAGTGGCGAGCCTTGCGGGAGGCCTATAGGTCCAACAGTGGACGTCGTTCGGCTGAAATGATGATGATGATGATGAACGATGACTTACACATAACTTAAGAAGAAGAAGAAGAAAAACATTTATTCACTACGCACATTGAAGACACATACATAAGATACATAATAACTTGATGAAAGAATAATCAGAAATATTAATCTGAACCACTAAACTAAGATCAAAGCAAATAGTAACAATTAGTACCTATTTGTATAGGTACAGTGTGATTGTATAATGTGACACGTGTCGGTTTCATCAAATCACACATGCCTTTGTAATAGACACGACACGTGTTGTTGGCGTAGTAATTGTTTATTTTTTTTAATTCGACGACCGGATTGGTACAGTTGGTAGTGGTCCTTCTGTTCCGATGGTCGCTGGTTCGAATCCCGCTCCGGGCAAACTTCGTGTGATGAGCACGAATGTTTGTACTCGAGTCATGGATGTTAGTATTTATTTATGTGTGTATTTCTCTATATAAGTATTGATATCGTTGTTTAGCACCCTAATACACGCGTTTGGTTAGTTTGGGCCTAGCTATATATTTATAAATAAATAATAAATATCTTGGGACATTTCACACATATTGACCTAGCCCCAAACTAAGCAAAGCTTGTACTTATGTATTTATTTATTTAATTGAGATGACTACTACTGACCTAGCAATCATCATCATCATCATCATTTCAGCCGAAAGACGTCCACTGCTGGACATAGGCCTCCCCCAAGGCTCGCCACTCAGACCGGTCCTGTGCTACTTGCTTCCACCGGTTTCCCGCGACCTTCACGAGGTCGTCGCTCCATCTCGTTGGAGGCCTACGGACCTAGCAATACTTATACGCATTCAATTTGTTCATTTTTTGATTAAAATAAAAACATTAATTATTATTTCCTTTAAATTCTGAAGTTTTGTCGGTGGTAGGAACGGATGAAAAAGGCTATGTTGACACAGACATAATAGCGTTCCCACGGGAACTATGCGTATTTCCGGAATAAAAAGTAGCCTATATGTTGATCAGTGTTATAAACTACCCCCATACAAAATTGTGTTGCAATCCGTCCAATACTTTTCGAGTTAAATCCGGAAATACACATACAGGTAATATTTCTAAAAATCGTAATTTTGAGTTCAGTATCGTTTATTCAGTTAATTTTATTTTATTTTCAAGTTTCAGACTCTACACTTCTACAGACTTATTATAAGTATAGATTTTAAAAGCGTCGTATTTCGTTAGTTTTACTTTACGTAGCGAAAGAAAAAATACCGGTCACTTTTTTATATAATCTAACAGAAGGACCACTTCGATTTCTTCAGTCATCTACCCAGATTCACACGGTACACGGTGGGTACGGTTTGAGACGGTACCTATCTGAATGGTTTTTAAATAGATTGTGACCGCACGATGTCCTACTCAATTAAAGGTCGCGCGATCACAAGTTCTATTAATTAAACTCGAGTGTGCTTTTTTAAGGTCACGAAAACTAAGACAGGTGCTATTTTTAACTCCTTAGGCAAAAAGGGATATTATGAGTTTGACGAATATCAAACTCACCTAACCTCCACAACGGACGAACCGATTTCCACTTTCTTTTTCTTTATAAAAATCTTAACAAAAATCAAAATAATTAAATTCAAACCAAATCAAATTATTTATGCAGCAAAGAGGCCACATCTGGGAACTTCTAGACGTCATTTAATTTTACACAAGAATCCCGTAACATACCTAGTAATAACAAAATAAATGAAACTTAACGAATAAATCAACATCGCTCTCAAACTAATCTAATACCAACACCAAATATAATGTCATTCGAATAATTTACAACAAAGTCACATGCTGATAAAACGGACGCAGGGACGCAACACTTGTTACCGCCATAATTTGGTGAACTGGAAATACAGGAATATTGGGTGGTATATTTTGATAATCCCACGCCGCGCTTTCAAATTGCATCTATTCAGTCTCGCGAATATGTAGCCTCGAGCAATAAAATCTATTTATAATGAGTTCGCGCGTACAAGTAGCATAACTTTACAGAAGCGCCACGCCCCAGTACGACACGACATAATTCATACCATTAATATGGCCCGTGAAATAGCTATAATATACTTTTTTAGAAATAGAAATATTTATTTGGACACTCGATACATACATATAAAAAAAAAAAATTAAAGAGAAAAACAGTATTTACGAGCACCAAAAAGGGTACCCGCTCAACATTATGCCACGGATAATAATATCCGCGATGTTGATTTTCAGGGGCATCCTGCACGGTGGCGACACGAACGCAAACGTGACAAACGACTTACACTAACATATTAAACAAAAAAAAGAAGAACAGCATAAAAAAGAACGATAATAATAGCTTAAAAAAACTAAGATACATGACTGAATATGAAAAAGTAAATGTTTTATGGTTTCGATTGGCAAGCGAGCATAGGTGCAAGTGGATGGAGGACTCGTAAGAGCATGTGGATGGATGGTAAATGGCGGTAAAAACATAATAAGCTTGCGAATGCATTAATTGCCAGACATGAGGCATATATAAGATTAATATTAGGTCCTTACATATGAAATTGGCGTTTGGCGAACTGGCAACTTTGATTCAAAATATGTGGCGTTCGGCTAGGAATTCCAAATTCAAATTTATTTCAAATTTAAGACCATGTATTTCTGTGTTCGAATTACGAAATTTATTTGTTATCGCGTCATTTGTTTTTCTTTCACATCGTTCTGTTCACAATATGGAGAACTTAAAATATCGCTATATTTACGAATATGAGTTTCACCTCGGCACTAGTGCTGCAGAAACGGCTCGTAGGATTAACAATGCGTATGGGGAAGCTACTGCAAAAGAAAATACGGTACGTTATTGGTTCCAACGTTTCCGTTCTGGAAATTTTGACCTACAGAACAAGCCTCGTGGACGGCCGGAGACACAAGTTGATAACGAAGAATTAAAAGCAATTGTGGAAGCAGATCCATCGCAAACCACGTCAGAGTTAGCGGCAGGCTTCGGTGTGAGTGATAAAACCATTTTGATTCACTTGAAACAAATTGGAAAAGTGAAAAAACTTGAAAAATGGGTACCGCATGAATTGAGCGACGCAAACAAAGAAACACGCGTCGAGTGTTGCGTTTCACTTCTCAACCGGCACAATAATGAAGGCATTTTGAATCGTATCGTTACTTGTGATGAAAAATGGATCTTGTACGACAACCGGAAACGTTCTTCACAATGGTTGAACCCAGGTGAACCAGCCAAATTCTGCCCGAAACGAAAGTTGACTCAGAAAAAGGTACTGGTAAGTGTCTGGTGGACTAGTGCCGGTGTCATCCATTACAGTTTCTTAAGATCTGGGCAAACAATCACGGCTGATGTGTATTGTCAACAATTGCAAACGATGATGGAAAAGCTAGCCATTAAACAACCCAGACTGGTCAATCGATCTAGCCCACTGCTGCTTCAGGACAACGCTCGACCACATACGGCACGTTTGACGGCCGCAAAACTACGGGAGCTGCGACTGGAATGTCTTCGACACCCACCATACTCCCCGGACCTTGCTCCAACTGATTACCATTTTTTTCGGAATTTGGACAACTTCATGCAAGGAAAAAAATTCAATTCTCACGAGGCTGTCCAAACGGCCTTCAAAGATTTTATTGATTCTCGCTCACACACTTTTTTTAGTAAAGGAATCAATGAACTACCTTCGAGATGGCAAAAGTGCATAGATAGCCATGGTACATACTTTGACTAAATAAAAAAATAGTTTCATAAAAAAAAATCGTTTTCATTTCTGCCATATGAAACGCCAATTTCATATGTAAGGACCTAATAGATGCATGCAGGTTTCCTCACGATGTTTCCTTCACCAAAAAACTCAGTGGTAAATTGAAATTGAATTTCGCACATAAGTAAAATCAGTGGTGCGAGCTGGATTCGAACGCCCGACCGTCTCTGTATGTGAGGTGGAGGTCGAATCACTAGGCTATCACGGCTTCTCGAACCATTAGGCCACCACGGCTTCATCCGATGGCGATGTCCATGTGTGTGTGCAGCTTTAGGCGGTGTTATACAAATACAAATTTATTTATTTCACAAAGTTGTACACACTAGTTTACCGTTTAACAGTGACACCCACACTAGGCAAGGCGTGTTAGTTCTATGCAACACATCTGTGGGTGTTATATTCGTGGTTCAGATCTGCAGAGGCCATTGAACCTCGTTTCGCCGGACGTTTCAGCGGGATTACAAATGGGATGACGAACTAATCGTAAACAATGTCCAGAGTAGAAAATAATGTCATTTTTGACCATTTATATGACTTTTGGATGCTACCTTTTTTTTTCTTTAAATAATGGCTTCTGTCTATGTGCAAGACAATTTCGCCAATGTCAAGTAATTTTTTGGATGCTAAAAAATATCCTAGAAATGTCCTAGAGTAAAACCTTGTAAGAGTCGGTCGGATGTCAATAAATGATGAAAGATTATTTGGAACGCCAGGTTTCATTTTCAAAATAGTTTTTTTTTGTACAGGTGCTCAAAAAGTAAACATTTCAATACCTGTTTAACGTGCCAAAAGTTTGTCATTCCCGAATGAGCGTTTTTTGTTTTTTTTTTGACAGCTAGTGACCGTGCCTAAAGTTGTTTTTTACGACCTGGTGCATAAAGTTTTTTGAGCTTCATTATGTTCGTGGATTTCTTTATTCTTTTTTTTCGCAAATGTATTAGAAATGTCGTTTGATACACGTGCGAAATTGAAATTTTCACTCGTCCCGAGTGTTAACGCTCGCTTTCGCTCGCGCCAACGTAACTAGGCACTCGTGATAAAATGACAAACTTTTCACACTCGCATCAAAATATACTAATGTACAATAGTAGGATCGTTTGGTTTTTCTTTGTGATTATCTAATCTCTCTTTATCAGTTTGAAATTATTAGGTACTCTTTATAAACTCAAGGTATTTTAGTTATTATATGTATAGGTATGTACACGGTATGTAATACGTATTGAATAAATAAATAAATATCTTGGGACATTTCACACATATTGACCTAGCCCCAAACTAAGCAAAGCTTGTACTATGGGTGCTAGACAACGATATAAATACTTATATAGAGAAATACATACATACATTGAGTATTTAGGTTGCAAAGTTATCTTGATGAAAGTACTTCATCACGAAATATGTACACAGTTTATGTGTGGTAATTGTCAGCGAAATCGTTTGGCTCATTTTCGCTGCGGCTGAATGGTACTGTGACATTACACCGTGACACGTGTGTATTTATTGTTAAAATTGCAGAACTAAATGGCAAAGTGCGAACCACAAAGTAATTCGATCAGGAACGTACATTAAACGAGATTGATAATACGACTAGGTACATACATTTAAAACGCCATTAAAAATCGCGATTTTGTTTTTACGTTCTATGATTTTATCAAGCTTAAATTATAGACGAACGACTGTTGTTGACGATATGGCGTTCACGCACCTTTACATTATAACTACCATCAAGTTCCATTCAATCCAGTCAATCTTTTCTTTTCACAATCTGTTAGTTAGAAGGACGCTTCCGACTGTTCTAGAAAAACACGAGCCAGCCTGATTGTTATCGCTCAAAGGAGAATCGCCGAGCATAGCCGAGAGTGACCGAAGAATGCCGAGGTGTCCACAATCGGCGGAAAGACATGGCATTCGTTAAGCCCGCGATAATAAGAGGCTCCGCCTAATCATAATATCCTTTTTGTTGGCTCTCGGTCCTGCTCGTATCACCGCCAGCGAAGCCTTGTGATATTTTAGGAACGTCAGCTGTTTTTTCCTTTCTTCCACGTCTTATTGGAAGGATGCAGAAAATAAAAAGTAGTCTTCGTTATATACATAGGTTATACTATATTACACTATATTACATAGGTATATACAAATATTGCTAGTTCAATATTTAACCGCACGACGTAATCGGTTCTAGATATTGTACTTAGGTACTTATTTATTTATTTATTTAAAAAACCAACAGCATATAATGGATATAGTTACAGGTGTTTTAGTAAGGTAGCAAAGCCAATTACAGGTTTTTTGGGGTTAATTTACATATGTACTTAAATAAGAAACTTAAGACTTAACTAATCAAACAACAACGATAACTAACAATCGATAAATAGTTCTGGAGACCAGACATTTAGTACTAGATCGAGATCTAATGAGATGCATATAACACGTAAAAAAAAAAAGAAAAGGAAAAAAGTATCTATGCAATATCTATTGAAAAAAGAGCGGGTGTTCATATAAAAATGCTAAATTGCAATTTCTGCACTACAAAAAATGCTCCAAAACTATTGGAGCCGTTGTTACAAGTCCGAATTACTTCTCGTTTGAATAAAACCGCCGTTTACTATTCCCTGAAAAAAAAAGCGTTTACAATTGTAAATTGGGTCGCATCTAAAAACTGAACTAAGTACCTAATTTGAGAGTAGGGGTGCGATCCACCGCGGGTGTTGCGGCCCCGAGAGGAATGCAGATGAACAAACTGAATTACAGCCGTATTGTTTTAGGTTTTTGCGAAGTTTACTTGCAAATGAAAATCTTAATTCTGGTCTCTGTTCCAATTTTGTTTTTGAATGAAGAAATCTTAGAATGGATTATCTTGGTTTTTAATATTTTCATTTCATATTCGTAGCTTTAGGTTTTTTTTTCTGTTATTGTGATATCCATTCGGTGATTTTATAAGACTCTTGTATGCGAAATGTCGGTACGGTTATAGAGTAGTTATTTTTTTGTTATTTAATTGGAAATTTTATATTTTCCACACGGTCGCATACTTATTAGGTAGGTACATAGTCTAATCTTGAAGTGATTTGAGACTTAAGAGAAATAAACTCTTCATTAATTATCAACACAGAGAAACATGTCAATATTAAAAAATGTGATAGGACTGATGGAGTGCTGGCAGATTTATGAAGTACAAGTTACCCACCTACTTACACAAATAACCCTATTTTGTACTAATCTGATATCACGCTGTGATGATAAGGTACATAGAACCTTAATCGCACATCGACAAGCGTCTGTGATGGTATATGGATGCTGGAATATAATACACACGTTCGTCCGTAAAACACATGTAATTTTACTTACACGTGTGTAGCACGGCAAACCTCCGTGCTGCATTATTGGCCGGCGCGTACATTCAGATTCTAAATTCAAAATTGATAGTAATTGTCTTTTGTTTTTTTTCCTTTGACGGTGTCATTCGGCTTCTGACTTGAAATGGAAAGCGTGAATATTTAATTGCGCACTATAATATTACTATTTTATCTTGTACATAGGGCTGCCTCTTATGCAGGTATGTATAGTTAATATTGTACATATAGTTTAGAAAATTGTAAAACCTAGTCCAAGTTTTATTTAGTCGTCACTGGCCTCGACGCTAAGTAGGGCTTGGACTGGGTGCTGGGCTATGTTGCAGCATGTTATTTGTTTTCAGCCCTTACCTGCACCCTTTCCTGTCTCCTTCCTTCATTGGCCTTGCTTCTGCGGCTGCCTCGGACCCGTGGCCTACACCTGAACCCCACGATCCGCTCCGAGGCCCTCCCCGCTTCTATCCTTGAATTTTCCTGTTTCTGCAACCATGTGCTTCGCTTCTTAAGGCCAGTGACTTTTATTTTACTATACCGGGAGTGCTGAGTGATAACATTTTATTTTTATTTGTAAATACACTTTGTAATTTTAAAACACACTTTTATTTTATTTTTTTAATTCCACGGCGAGCTAGCCGGGTCACACGTGTTAGAATGCATTCTTAAAATTCTACAGGTTGCTTTTAAAATGACGACGAAACGAAGCAGACCATAATAAAACTGTCACTATTATTCCAGTGAGACCATGAACAAGCATCCGACTAAATTAACATTTTCCTTGTGTCACGTTTATTCCGGCGTCTTCCTGCGGAGTGCAAAATATGTAAAAAATGTAAGCTATTTAAGTACGCTTTAGACAAATACTACCACAGCCTATTTGCGTCCCACTGCTGGGCACATGCCTCCTCTCATTACGAGAGGGTTTGGGCTATCTCTCTCTCTAGGCTCCCCACGCGAACCCAGTGCGGATTGGGGACTTCACACACATCTTTGAATTACTTCGCAGATGCGTGCAGGTTTCCTCACGATGTTTTCCTTCACCAAAAAGCTCAGTGGTAAATTCAAATTGAATTTTGCACGTAAGTAAACTTAGAGGTGCGAGCCGGAACCGAACCCCGACCCTCTGCATGAGAGGCGGTAGGTCGAACCACTAGGCCACCAGCCACCACGGCTTCGACAAAGCTTCGCAGAGCACATATTGCGAAAAGTTTTCGGCGCAATTAATGTAAATGCCTCTAGGGGTGCGTAAAACGACCCTGTTTTTGTATTTAATGGGTTGAAAGTACAAATACTTGCATTATACGAAACGAGAAATACTTTGAAAGTAAGTATCAGTAGTAGTCATATTATGAATACTCAGTATGATGACATGATGTTCAACAACCAATATCTATGTACAACATCCTTTATTTAAATAATATATTAGATGCTTTATTAATTTTAATAAATTTTTAATATTTAGATGACCGCGGTCATCACTTATCCTGTTCGAGTAGACTAAGAATACTATTGCTAGGTAATTCGCATTGTAATAAAGGTTGAAATTATTGGTATCATCATTAAGCCTATTATAGGTAATGTAGGTAATAAAATAAATGTTGAAGTTGGTGCAATATTAAATGTAAAAATAGTTTCCCACGCTGCGTGATGCGATGATGTCGGAATCAGAATGGTTGTCTTCTATTTCGAACTGTCAAAAAGTCACGCCCAGGTGTCTCTTAAATAAGGGAAGAGCTCATTGAGAACTAGCTTCTGCCCGCGACTTCGTCCGCGTGGAATTTGGTTATAGCGTTCCTGCGAGAACTGTGCGTTTTTCCGGTATACATGTTATAACCCCGAACAAGATGGAGTGACGACCTTGGAAAGGTCGAGGGAATGCGGTGGATGCGAGTGGCACAAGACCGGTCTGAGTGGCGCGCCTTGGGGGAGGCCTATGTCCAGCAGTGGACGTCTATCGGCTGCAATGATGATGATGATGATGATGATGATGATGATGATGATGTTATAACCCCGGGTTTTTGCAAACCCACTAGTAGTTTTCGAGTTAAATCCGGACATACATACATATATACATACAGCCAATTTTTCTAAAAATCGTTTTTTGTGTTCAAGTGTCGTTTATAATAATAGTCCCCTCAACTTGATAGTTTCTTTTAATTTTCAAGTTTCAGACGCGACCTCTTCTACAGACTCATTATTAGTATAGATTATTGGATTTGTGTTTTCGTAACTAGTTATACTTAGTTCATAAACTCAGTGAGAGAGCTATCAGTACTAGACTGAGTAGATTTAATATTTAAATTTAACTAACCTACTGACCACTTCATATCAGACTGATTAGCTGCCAAAAACATGATAAAAATATCGATTGTTGTCATTTTTATTCATTCGTTATTATATGTTAGTGATCTCTATGTTTCAAAAACTTTTTATTTATTTAAGACGGACGAACTCCGATGTGAAAATAAATTTCAGCCTTTAAAATTGTTGCTGAAGTGTTTCACGCCAAGGAGCTCTCAACTTAAGTCATCCATTATTAATTCCCCATTTCCAATTTATCTATCTTAAAAAGCATTCCACATAAACCAAAGCCTAGTTTAAAAAGTCGATTGGGAATTTTTAATTAAGGTCTGACCCTTAACCTAATCAAACAAAATTTAATCCTAAAAGTAGTCGACAGTTCTAGTATTATAAATTAAAGCCCGGGACAAACCGAATGCGTGTGCAGAGCGTCGGCGGCTCGGCTGTATCTACGCGGCTCGCAAGCGGTGTGACAGGTGTTATGAGAACTAATGCTATACAGATAAAGGCGAGCCGCAGACGCGGTGTGACCCCGGATTTACAAGTACGAATCACCCCTACAGTTGGGATGAGTGCGGGCTCAGATACCTATTTGAGTTGGCACCGGGATTGAGGGGGTGGGAGGTATGCCTATAAGTATACCGCCCATAGGCGCTCGTCTTCTAGAATTTTAATTAACGCGAGATTTTTCTTTTAATGCAACACGCCGGCAACTGGCATACGTTGGCAGTTTAGTCAAAAGGCTGAGGTAGCAGCTTAGGAAACAAAAAAGGTTCGTTGGTGGTTGGCGGTAGAAAGAAGTTTTGCTTAGCTTAGCCCGCTCTACATTCTCGATATAAGTCCTTGAGACAAAATTAAATGCTCTCGTTTCTTTATAAGTAAGAACGAGTTACGAGATTTGATATACACCTTCGTCGTCTGTGGAACATCGATACCTTTAGTCTTATGCCTTGTAGCCCACCAAAGGAAGGAAAACTTAGGGGAAATAATACATGTGTAAGCGAATTTTGGAAATAGTTGTAGGTGAAGGTGCCTTAAACAACATACTAAAAGTACTGATGGGTGGGGGTGCCGCTAACGTGTGTGTGTGTGTGTTGGGGGGGGTCAAAGGTCTCTTTTTTTGGTTTTTCGGCATCTTACCTCAAACAGTATTTTCTGTTAATCAAGTGGACTAATTCATATTTTTTCCTTTAAATGTGATAAACTGGATTCAATTTTAAATGAAATTCCTTGAATTTAACAATTTAAATGGCCCATGATAATTAGAAAAAATCAGAGTAGTTGGTTAATATTCTCAATATTTTCTTTATTCTTTAAAGTAGACAGTATATACCATGTTCAAATCTGCATTACATGCGCCAACTTTTGAAAAAGTGGCACTGCACATCACCATACTTTTTTGATATCAAACTTACTAAAAGAAATTGTTAAATTTAGAAATTTGTAATATCGATCTAAAGTTAAGAAAAACCACCAATAAAAATTAAAAATTGTGGATTAGATTTGATGAAGCCTTTAGTAAGGATCATTTCGCAATAAACAGTATCTCTTAACTCCTACAATTTTTGGAAATATATAGGTCTAACTGAAGCGAGGCGGAAGCAAAGTTTCCGCCCGCGCCCCCACCAACCGAGCGGTGTCCCGCGGCAGTATGAATCCACTCAGAATTATCCAAAGTACAACTGTGTTAAGTATGAGCCCTTATCTAAAAATAATCAGGGTACAACGGACCAAATCCCGAACCTACGCGTAAAATCGTTTATCGTTAACTTTCCTCTTCATTATCTATTTCAATATTTACACTAGCAAAAAAGTGTGTACATCGTTTTGTAGAAAATTTAATGTAAATTATTTACCGTCTTAGAACATTTTTTGTTGTGGGTTATCGTTTACGAGATATTTACGAAAAACCAAAAAAAGGGATCCCTACCCATCAGTACTTTTAGTATGTTGTTTAAGGCACCTTCACCTACAACTATTCCAAAATTCGCTTACACATGTATTATTTCCCCTATGAGCGCAATTAGTGTCTTCCTTTGGTGAGCTATTGACTCTTTAGAATGCGAAGGTTCAGGCGCCTACGCAGCATTAATACTAAACAAATCTACTTCCCTCGTATAGTTGGGTACCGCTTTGTGTAGGTTCGTACCTATATAATGAAATATATCCATATACATATAAGTACATTTCGATATTAGTTGCACAGAGGCCAGCTCATAATAAATAGCACCTTCGAAAATACTTACTTGCAACTGGCTTTTGCCCGTGACTTCGTACGCGTGTAATTCAGCTACAACGCAAAATTGACTTACAATATGTTGACCCGTGCTGTAATCTACCCCAATACTAAATTTTGTGGCAATCCAAAAATGATTTCCCGTGGTAAACACACGGTCATACGTATTACGGTCACGTGACTTCTACAGCCTTAGTTTTAGTGTATTAGATATAGGTAGCCTACAGGTATGCCTGGTGAAGGTCGCGGGAAGTCTGTGGATGCGAGCGGCACAGGACCGGTCGGTGTGGCGAGCCTTGGGGGAGGCCTATGTTCAGCAGTGGACGTCTATCGGCTGATAATTTTTTACGTCAATGCCATTTTATTCTGAAAAATTATTTTTAAAAATCATTAATAGATTTAACGTACTTTTAGGGCGTCTTTATAACCATTTCATAACCTACTTAAGTATTAAATTATAACTTAAGAAAGTTTTAAAAACACCGGCAGGATATTTAACTGATCCGTCATTTAAAATTATTGAAGTTTAGAAAATGAGTTGGTCAAAAGTAATGTTAAGGCTTTATTAATAAGGAAGGAACTGGATCGGTTTACTTTCATTTTAAGTTCATTAATAACAATTTTTGTGTTTTACTTTTAGTTTCCTGTGCTAGGTAAGATATTCGTACTTACATATAAAAACTGAATAAGCTTCTGTCCGCGACATCGCCCGTGTGGAGTTCGGTTATCGCGTTCGTATCTCCAAACCAAATTTATTCCATCTAAATCGGTCCGAAGGTTACAGACAGACAGGCAGAGTTACTTTCGCATTTATAATGGTCCCCCTGGTAAAAGTGCCCCTATGTGACCAATTCGCTGAGTAAATGATTGAATTTTGAATTTTCCATACTAAGATTTAATTATTTTAGTCGCTGAACTACTTTCCGCACTGGGCCCGCATGGGGACTATAGCCCAAACCCACTCGTGATGAGAGGAGGCCTGTGCCCAGCAGTGGGCCGTAAATAGGCTGTTGCAGCAGTAGTAGTAGTAGTAGTAGAACTACTTTTCTACTACCTTTCCAGATAGTTATCTATATGGACACTCTTATCACCCGACTTCGACAGAAGGAGGGTTTATGTTTTTCGAGTGTATGTAGGATATTATAGTGTAGCCTAAATGGCTTGATGGATATTTATCAAAAATTGAGTTATTACAAATTTGTCATAATTGGTTGGCAGGCTTCTACTGCTTTTGACCGCTAATAGGGATGACGACAACTTTTTTTTCTCAGTCTATCAGGAAGATTATTGAAGAGTATTGGACACGTATTTTTTCTTTTTTCACGTAATCAAACTTATACGGAGATATATTGAGTTGAAATGTCGCGTGACGTCACGGTTAGGTACGATTTATACCTAACGGTGACGTAGTTAGCCCCCACTCTCCAACTTTAATGCGTTTTAACTTAGTCATTCTTTGTTAATTTGATAAAACAAAAAATAGGTGTCTAACATTTTTTTATTACCTGACTGACGGACTAATTAGAATTTCGATTTCTCACCCTGTCGTCATCCCTATTCATATTATGTACAAGCAACTAGCTTTCTCCCGAGGTAGGATAAACCCACTATTTTGCCTTTCCCGTAGAAGTTTCCGGAAAACCCCTAATAGTACTCCTCTACGCTCTCCAAAGAACCTACATGCCAAAATTCAACTTTCTACGAACAGTAGTTTCGGCTGTGCATTGTCTGTCAGTCAGGCGTTCAGTAACGGGCAGGTTTTATACATTTTGATTAACTAGAAATTCCGTGTTTAAGTTCTCAGGGGTTTCGCCGTCATATCCGGCCTTGAATAAAATTTTACATTAAATTATGCCAGGCCGCAAGAGCGGTCTCACTCGCGAAAGAAAATGCCTCACTAATTAAAATACTTCGCGTAGGGCGCTGGAAGAATGCACGGAACGAGGTCGGTTAATATACCTAGAGATATGTTAAATATGTAAATACCTGCTAGCTTCTGCCCGCGACTTCATTTGTCGCGTTCCGGCGGGAACTATGCATTTTCCCGGGATAAAAAGTGGCCTAGGTCCTTTCTCGGGACTTCAACTATCTCCATGCCAAATTTCATTTAAATCGGTCAAGCGGTTGAAGCGTGAAGAGGTAACAGACAGACATACAGAGTTACATTCGCATTTATAATATTACTAGCTTATGCCCGCGTCTTCCCCCACATGGAATTCGTTTGTCGCGTTTCCGCTGGAACTACGCGTTTTTCCGGGATGTAAAGTAGTATATGTCCTTTCCTGGGATTCAAACTACCTGCATGCCAAATTTCATCTCAATCGGTCCAGCGGTTGAAGCGCGAAGAGAACAGACGGACAGAAAGAAAGACAGAGTTACTTTCGCATTTATAATATTAGTATGGATATGGATTACGAACTAGCTTGCCCGCGACTTTGTCCGCGTGGAATTCAGAAATAGCGTTCCCGTGGGAATTATGCGTTTATCCGGGGTAATATGTAAAGTAGCCTGTATGTTGACCGGTGTTATAAATCCATACCAAATTTTGTGGCAATCCGACCAGTAATATTCGAATTAAATCTGGACATACAATACTGTTTTTTTTTTTCTAAAAACTGTTTTTTTTCGTGTTCAACTTAGTATCTTTGAATTCCACCCTCGACTTGATCATCATTTCAGCCGAAAGACGTCCACTGCTGGAAATTGTCCTCCCCCAAGGCTCGCCACTCAGACCGGTCCTGTGATACTTGCTTCCACCGGTTTCCCGCGACCTTCACGAGGTCGTCGCTCCATCTTGTTGGAGGCCTACCGACAGCTCGTCTCCCGGTTCGAGGGCGCCACTCGAGAACTTTCCGGCCCCATCGGCCATCAGCCCTGCGAGCAATGTGCCCCGCCCACTGCCACTTAAGGCTCGCAATTCTTCGGGCTATGTCGGTGACCCTAGTTCTACTGCGGATATCCTCATTTCTGATTCTATCACGCAGAGAAACCCCGACTCCCTCGACTTGATCGTTTCTTTTAATTTTGAAGCCATAAAAGTTCTGGCTTGAAAGTGTCCTGGGAGACGAGCTGTCGTAGTCCTCCAATAAGATGGACCGATGACCTGGTAAAGATCGGCAGTTCGGTGGATGCGAGTGGCACAAGATCGGTCAGAGTGACGAGCCTAGGAGGTAGCCTATATTGGACCAACAGTGAACGTCTTTCGGCTCGCATGATGACGATGATGAGAGATGCACAGCGCTGTTTACCCGCGTCATTGGTACTACTACAATAAAAACGGAGCCCAAATTAGTTATTGGGTGTACAACGGTTAGTGTTTGATTCTTTCACATTTAGAATCCAATTAAAATCTTTAACAGCTTTAATCGAAGTTGCTCGAAACAAAGGATGCAATTTCCAACCATTGCTTCCAATTCGGCATCCTCCGGGAGTCGAACCTGCACTCGCTAACGAGGAGTTGTTTTATTTGCGTGCACCTGCCGATTCGCTCCGCCACTTCGGAACTAATCGGAATAAAAAGTTATGCTTCCAATCGAACTCCCTTTGGGCTTATCGGCTTTTATCGTCTATCGCAGCCACCCTTTATCCTATGACGTCTATGACTCGTAATATATGATATGATCCATACAATACAATACAAATCATTTAACACCATACATTCAAGGAACAGTACAGACATAATCTAATTGAGATCATTTTTAAAAACAAGACCTGGTTGACGAATATTTCGCAAAAAAATTCGATTAATTTTGAAAGCCTGTGATATTAATATCTGTGATAATGTATTTTAGTTTTGTTGTTGTAAGATGTTTCAGTTTTATTATTGTGTGTGTATATTCTGTTGCGTGGAAATTTATAAAATGGCAATAAATGACTGAATACTGAATTACTTACACAAAAAGTGTGGCATACAGCAGGCGGTCTTATCGCACATATACTTAAACTTCCATACTTAAAATTTGAAATGTAATAGTGTGTTTGTTTGCTTATTTGTTTGTCCTTCCTTCTCGTCGAAACGGCTTATTTTGAAGAAGGATTAAATATAGTTTGAGACCCTGTAAGTAACATTATGGGACATTGATATGGCAAATCGTATATCCCTGTTTAGCTAAAAATCGAATAAGGCATTTCCAGTGTTTATGCACTCCATAACTGCACTAGCTGTGATTTTATCTGAACATATATTTATCTCCCAAGTCCGCACTCTACTCGCTTCACTCAGCGACTGTTTGGCCTAATGAAAAGATACGCTATAAAAACGTCCACCCTTTCCATAACTTTATGGAGATATTCCATTTTCTACCCTGCACAATAACCCTGTCTCAAAGGGAAATGTTAAGTTATTTCTTTTTTCTCACAATGCCACTTTCTTAGCCGCTTTGTGACGAAAATGAAGTTACTCGTCAAAAAGATCTTATAACTCTCACGGAACCACTGAATATTTACACTACATACAGAATGGCCACGGAATCACCCGCCTGAATCTAGCCGGCGCGCAACTCGCGCCCACCTCGCGCCCTTACCGTCATTTGTTTCATCCGGAGATGGAGAGTGAATCACTGGCCCGCGTACTGGTACACACACATTAACAAGTGTACAGACGTCCTCGCACGCTAACATTGACATTTCATTCGAATAGGGATGACGACAACTTTTTTTTCCTTAGTCTATCAGGAAGATTATTGAAAAGTATTGGACACGTATTTTTCTTTTTTCACGTAATCAAACTCATACGGAGATATATACTGAGTTGAAATGTCGCGTGACATCACGGTTAGGTACGATTTATACCTAACGGTGACGTAGTTAGCCCCCACTCTCCAACTTTAATGCGTTTTAACTTAGTCTTTCTTTGTTAATTTGATAAAACGAAAAATACGTGTCTAATATTTTTTTATTACCTGACTGACGAACTAATTAGAATTTCGATTTCTTCACCCTGTCGTCATCCCATTGTGTTCGAAATCGTGCTTTTATAGGCCGTGTCCACCCTGAGATGAACCTAAGCTGTATCGGATAAAAGTTCATATAAATAAGTAATGATCTTTGCAGATCGTAGTAGAGGTTAAGATTTTCATTTTATTGTGATAACCTTATCTATTTTTTTCATGTTAATGGTATAGGCAAACGGGTGCACGCCTACCTGATGGTAAGTGGTTACTGCGGCCCATGATGGACACCGATATCCTATGATCCCCTATTATTATTATTAGTTTTCTTTTAACAACACAACGCAGCAGACCACTTCACTCGATCAGTAAAATTTTATATGAGTACTTACTAAATGAATTTATTTTTATCAAGGCGTAATACGTATTAATTCTGTTTTAGGGATAGGGATGCTCATACTATCACTATCATTTTGTACTATTTCGGATAGAGCCCCTAACGACATTAGGGGCTCTATCCGAAACACACTTACAATGAAAAAATCCCACTGAACACCGAGTATTCTTTTCTGAAAGCAAATATTTTCGAGCATGAGAAAAAATATATTATAATGTTTCATACGGAATGGAGCGCTTCATTATGAACCGAACAAGAATACGAACAAAGTGCACAATGCCGTGGATTTGTATCACAAATCTGCAGTTACATATTCGCTACCATCTAGTGTATAGAAATGCAACTCTTTTGTATGCGACGTTCGCAGACGGTAATGATCACGAGCTTGTTCTGTAATGAAGCGGAACGTGATTATTATTTATTTCTCTTTATTTATTTTTATTCATTATAACAAAGCAAGCCATCGTCTATAGGTAGGTAAGTAGGTAAGTACAGTCGACGTCAAAGAGATGCTTACACTTTTGGACCTTAATTCAACGGAATAAGGTAAAAAAGTGTATAAATCTCTTTTGACATCGACCCTACATAATAAATGTGAGATTTTAATTCTTCTTCTTAGTCGCACAGTTTTGACAGTGTGGTCGTGGTCACGTCACGGTCGATTTTTGCGCCACCGCAGTTCCTGTGATGCGTCGCCATGTAGCTCTGTTTTTGGCGGAATGAGAGCAATCGTTGATAGTTGTTTGCTGGTACGAATTTGATGAGGTCTGTTTGCCGTTTTGGAGAGGACCCACAAGATCTTTTGCCCTCAACTTTCCCTTGCACCACCAACCGTTCCATAGAGTCCTCGTTACGAGTGATGTGGCGGGAAAAAATAATTTGAGGATTCGCATTTGCACAGTCGTTGATATTAAGTTCTTTCGGAATCGAAACGTTTGAGATGTTAGTAGACATAAGTAATACTATTCCAATGGTGTCAGATAAAATTTCAATGTTTCTATGTGTCGTTTAGCCATACTAATATTAAAAACGAGCTGACCCGGCGAACTTCGTACCGCCTAGCAGTAATGCATGACGTGAGCTGTCAGTTGCGGTTGGCAGAAGCGAATTTTAAAATATTAGGGTGCATTTTTTTGCTATTTTAGTGGTTATTATCCTATTTGAGCGAAGAAAAATCCAAAAAAATCAAAGATCAGCGAAATCGGTTCAGCCGTCCTTGAGTTGGAGTTATAGATTCGAAAGAAACTCTGTCTGTCTGTTACTTGTTCACACTTAAACCGCGGACCAGTTTAGATGGAATTTGGCATGGAGATAGGTGAGAGATAGCGAACTGAGGAAGGACTTAGGCTAGTTTTTGCATAAAAAATGCATAGTTCCATTGAGGAACGCTATTACTGAATTCCGCGCGGTCGAAGTCACGGCAAAAGCTAGAACTGTTATAATTCTTAGACATCATTCGCTATGTAGACCGCCTGCTGTATGCCATACCTTTTGTGTAATAATTACATTATGTCTGTAACTGTTCCTTGAATGTGTGGTGTTCAATAATAGTACGTTATTGCAGAGGCCGCCAAGTAGCGCATTGCCGGACGAGTCAGTTAGAAGGCTGAGCGAAGCGAAGCCTTCTATTAGTACGAGTCCGGCAATCGCAATTGCGGCCGAGGTATATATAATGCTTTTCTCAAACAGCGAGGAAATACGTAAGATCAGTCGGGGCAAGTGCGCCAGGATTGGGTAAGTGCGCCTAACATAAATATATCGAAACCTATAAATAAATATTACTCAACTAGTAGTTGGCTGTTTACAAGGCATAGGGGCGAAATAAATTTAGGCGCACTTACCCCACATCAGTATTTACTACTTCCATGATCGTGGATGATTTGGCCATGGAAGTTGTACTTATTACCTCCATGGATTTGTCAGTTTCGGGGCAAGTGCGCCAGGGTGGGGTAAGTGCGCCAGAGTGGGGTAAGTGCGCCAGGGTGGGGTAAGTGCGCCTAACACAAATATATCGAAACCTATAAATATTACTCAACTAGTAGTTGGCTGTTTACAAGGCATAGGGGCGAAATAAATTTATGCGCACTTATCCCACATCAGTATTTACTACTTCCATGATCGTGGATGATTTGGCCATGGAAGTTGTACTTATTACCTCCATGGATTTGTCAGTTTCGGGGCAAGTGCGCCAGGGTGGGGTAAGTGGGCCTAACACAAATATATCGAAACCTATAAATATTACTCAACTAGTAGTTGGCTGTTTACAAGGCATAGATACGAAATAAATTTAGGCGCACTTACCCCACATTAGTATTTACTACTTCCATGATCGTGGATGATTTGGCCATGGAAGTTGTACTTATTACCTCCATGGATTTGTCAGTTTCTAGAGGTGTCTCAAATAGCAAGCGAATTAAAAAAAAACACACACGACAATAATGTTTTTGCTGGCCAAGGCCGGCAATGGACAGCCTCGCGTCTTCTTTTTTTGAAAGTAACACGAACATTTCCGAGCATGTTTGAGAAAAGTATATTGTATTGTATGTAGCGATAAGACCGCCTGCTGTATACCGTGCCCTCTGATGTTTTGTAACCATTTACATTTTTATATCTTTTTCATGTGTGGTGTTCAATAAGGAATATTGTATTGTAGGTATTGTATCATCTACGACAGGGTTAGAGATCTTAGCATCGTTGCTTTGGCTCAGAATAAAAGATCTGTAGGTACAATTTGTGTGTATAAGGATTATGTTGATACATCAGTTTCAGTATTTTTAATTCAATTATTTTATTTTTAAGTCGCCGAATTTGTATGTGAATCAGTTTTAATAAACACATTACTCAGTTTCAGATATTTATTGGTATAAAAGCAAAAATAATAATCGGAATATATAAATAGTCAGAAGGATTGCTTTTTTCTTACAAAGATGAGAATAGTATTGATAAATCGCAGCACTTTTTTTTTATCGACATCATAGAAGAAGTAAGGTAAACTTAGAATGACAACTTTCAAACAAATCAGTGTGCGTCCGAAATAAGTGTTAAATGCGATAATAGATGTCGCTGCCTAGGTAGCCTGTATACAAATTGAACTCCATGAGCAACATCTAGATGGCGCTGTACAGGCGAAGTATGAAAATTTGAAGCTCCCTGGCTATTTCCGATGTACACCGTAATATACGGAGATTGACAGTCTTATATACCTACTTAATTACATTGTCTCTGTCGACATTCTTTTTGATACATTTCCGTTTCACTGTTCCTCTCGAGTTACGTTGTGTCTACGTTTGATCTCAACCTGGGACTGGCAGGATCAGCGGCCTTCGGGGTTTTTCATTGTGGCGTGGGCCCCCAAAAAGAGTCATTTAGGGGGTGCTTTATCTTGAGCGATCGGAGACGTCTCGCTGCCATTAATAACGAGCTAAGGACAGCAGGCTTTCGGCTGCACGACAAATTTCCTGAACGACTTGGAACACCTCATTATTTTCAATGAAGACGAGAATTTGCGTTTATCTTGCTGTCAGGCCGGAAGTACTTTTTGAGGGGGTGTTTTTTTTACTTGCTACCACTCTAGCGCTAACTGCGAATATTGTCGGACCCGGCTTTCTATCACTTTCTTTCTTGGGTTTTACATTCCATGTTTTAGAAAAAACCTGTTACAAGGAGGACTAATAAGATGATTAAAGGCAAGGCAAAGGCAAAGGGTTGAAAATGGCAAAAAAAATACATCTGGCAAATAAGTAGCTACAGAAAAAGTTGATTCACCCAAATACTTACCTATCGTTGTTCAGTACCTATAGTACAAGCTTTGATTAGTTTGGGACTTGGTCAATTTGGGCTGAAATGACCAAAGATATTATTTTATTTATCTTTCTGTGTCGAGGGTTTAGATTTATATGTAGTAAACATTGATCTATTATAAGTAAGGCTTCACAATCAGCCGGAGAAAAATGGCCGCGTCAAAACGGTTTTACACGAAGTCCTAACTTCGTTATAAAGAGGCGTTATTAGCATATTGGAACGTATTTTCTAATGTCAGTTTGCTCCATATATTTTGACATATTCTGTTAGGCACTGTTCGTCTATATATTGCTTATTATAGGTCAATGGTAGTAAAGTACCTAAGTAAACATTATTAGATTTGACGTTGACCGTGGAGTAGGTACTAACATAGTGACCTTTTGCCCTGTTTTCTTGATAAAAAATCTGGTACCCAAGTAGAGTAGACAATTGTCCATTAGTCTCCATTAGTAAGGAAACCTTTGTTCTTCTCGTGGAAAGTAAGCACTCATTTTTTGTAACTCACAGTCCAGATAACTAATACTACAGACACGATTTTTGTAAGACTGCTTTTCCATGAACATGTTTTGTAGATTGACAGTATCTTTATTTTTTAACTAAAATAATTAAGGAGTTAAAAATATCCCTCCATGGGCTTAACATAGCATATGTCATTGATCTATTATAAGTATAAGGATTCAATCAGCCGGAGAAAAATGGCCCGTCAAAACGGGTGCCCGACCAACTCGGGCACCCGTTTGGCGCTCAGTAAATTTGACACTTAAGTCTTATGACGTTAGGTTTACTTTTGTATAAAATATTTATCTTGATACATTTCATTTTATTTATCGCTGGTCAGTTCTACATAAAAAAAATAAAAAAAACATTATAAAGAGGCGTTATTAGCATATTGGAACGTATTTTCTAATGTCAGTTTGCTCCATATATTTTGACATATTCTGTTCGTCCATATGTTATTATAGGTCAATGATATGTGGGTATTTTTCTAGGTAATTTCGGGTACTTAAAATTACTGACATTGAGGCATTCCATCCTAGGCCTCAGGGTTGGTAACGCATTCTAAATCTTACATGTATTATGTCCATGGGCTGCGGAGGCCGCCTACCATCAGGTGGTCTGTGTGCTCAGTTTCCTATCACTACTACTACAGCCTATTTGCGGCCCACTGCTGGGCATAGGCCTCCTCTCATTCCGAGATAGTTTGGGCTATAGTCCCCACGCGGAACCAGTGCGGATTGGGGACTTCACACACACAGCTCAGTGGTAAATTAAAATAGATTTTCGCACATAAGTAAACTTAGAGGTTCAAGCCGTAATCGAACCCCCGACCCTCTGCATGAGAGGTGGTAGGTCGAACCACTAGGCCACCACGGATTCTTCCTATCACTAACTTAAACAAAAACTTGATAGTATTAAACTTTTAAACCCTGCTAAGTGTATATGAAATAATACTAATATTTTTTAAACTTTGTTTCAGGTAAGAAACCTTCGTACTTATAATGAAGGCAATGAAGAGGCTACGTCATAAGATGTACAATCTGTGATTTAATTTATTAGTTACAGTTTCGATAGCATAGCACGCATGTAAGTATACTATTTACCGTTATTTCGACCTAATAAATTCGACGTACCTAATGGTAAGTTATTAAATTTTGACAATATTCTTAAGCTGGTAAACTTTTGGATAAAATATATTTTGTAATAATAAATAAGAAAGGAACTCATCAAAATGGAAATAAGAAAGAAATACTTTGATCTTAGAAGTGTCAGGCACATGGGACATCAAGGAGCTTCAAAAATGTAAATCTCCGAGTGTAAAACTCGACTTCCTGTGAAAAGATTCATTAGTGAGAGCGATTTTAACTTGTTGGGGACTCGTTTAACAGAACATTTTCATAGCCCAATGGTTTTTGACATTTTTTTTAAAAATAATTGTCTTGGGACATTTCATACGTATTGACCTAGGCCCGAACTAAGAAATGCTTGTAATATGGGTGCTAGACAATGATATAAATACTTATATAGAGAAATACATACATATATAAATACTAAACATCCATGACTCGAATACAAACATTCGTGCTCATCACACAAAGTTTTGCCCCTAGCGGGATTCGAACCGCGACCTTCGGAACAGAAGGACCAATCTGGTCGTCACCGTTGCTTCGGTCTGGGACCGTCGCGCACTTGTTAAGTATCATTATATCATTATCATTTCAAAATAGCACTACACCAAAACTATTATACGCTAATTGAATAAAAAAATAAAAACCACCTTCAAACTTCGACAGACTACGATGTCAATGTCAAGTTCACTATATGATTATCAAATGATAATCATATAGTTGACTGCGATGTCTGCGATTGTCATCGCAAGTTTTTTGGCTTTGGTCGGTTCACTTGACACCGACTTCGCAGTCTGTCGGAGTTTGAAGGCGGTTTTAATTTTTGAATATTTTTTTTCAGCTACAGTTTCCAAGCATTACATAAGTAACTCTGTCTTCGAAATTGACACCAAAATCATCTAGGTACGTGCTAGCAAATTTCGAGGAGTTCCCTCATTTTCTCATGGATCCCATCATCAGAACTGAACCAAATTAATAGGGACCAACTTGAAAGTACCACCTTTCGAAAAAAAAGAATCATCGAAATTAATCGGTTCACGTTTACTATTTATGTTTGGTGAAAAAAGATTCCGACGAATTGAGAACCTTCTCCTTTTTTTGAAGTCGGTTAAAATACCAAAGTTCCCACAGAGCGTCTCAGACGCGACGGCGCTTCACGAAACAGTTTCCTTGTCATTTTCGGTTGTATTTTAAAATCTGACAAGTTTACGGGGCGCGCTGTTGCTTGGCAGCCGATAGCAGCCCACTGGACTCAATCCAACGCTCGTAAACCCGCTGGGACTGGTTTAGTGTTAAATATTGCATTAAATAAACCCGTTTCCGTAATCTTAGGCTGAATAAGGTTTTGGCGCAGCTTAGGATTTGCATCTAAAAGTCTTTGTCGTTACTTTATTATTGGCGGAGCGACCAGAATGGTGGCATTAACTTTTAATCTAAAAACAGATTAAAATAAATAGCATCATACATTTTTTTATCAGATCTTACCCTAACGATTTGATAAGCCACACTCACTAATATTATTAATGGGAAAGCAACTCTGTCCGTTATACTTTCACGACTAAACCGCTGAACAGATTTGTTAAAATTTTGATACAATTAGGTATGGCTGGGAGTACGGGGAAGGACAAATGCTACGTTCGATTTTGGAAAAACGCAAAGTACTTACCTACCGGCGGAAACGTTCTAACCGAATTCCACGCAGATGAAATGCAAAATCCAAAACTTGCGTTTTGCTCTGGGAAGAAACATTTTAAGTGCAATGTTTTTGAGTAAATACTCAAAATTTGAAACCTCCAATGAAATGACCAATTGAAACTTCAGCAGTCATCATCATCATTTCAGCCGAAAGACGTCCACTGCTGGACATAGGCCTCCCCCAAGGCTCGCCACTCAGACCGGTCCTGTGCTACTTGCTTCCACCGGTTTCCCGCGACCTTCACGAGGTCGTCGCTCCATCTTGTTGGAGGCCTACCGACAGCTCGGCAGCAACTTCAGCAGTAATATTTTTGATTAAAACGTCTCAGATGGAAGACTCCGTTCGCATTCGGCTAGGCAGATGAAACTTCTAATACCGAGACTAAGCTTCAATTTTAGTTCTTCAAATAATTAATACTAAATATCAACTTTGATTACACTATCTTGGACTTTAATTAAATGTTGAAATTGATTGCCTTTTCCAGATATTGTACGTTCGAAGCCACTTACCGAAAGCAATTGAACTTCAAAGCGTTTCAAGTGATTAGTTTTATAAGGAGCATAGTAAAATCTGGGGACGACGCACTTAGTGGCTGGCATTGGTCTCTGGCCGGCATCCAACCGGCAGGGTTCGCAAATAGTGTAGCATCGACTCAGCAAATAGTCGTATGCGATTCGACCAATCAGCCGCGCCACGACGGAATGCTTGCTTGCTGACGTTTCTCGAAGATTTTATGGAAAATATAAGTTCTGTGGAATTAATAAAGTCTTTATCTTGCGTCCGCAGAACAGTGGCCGTAGTCGATAAGAGGGTTAAACTCAGATTCAAGATTGTTTTTCCCTCACGATATCGTTTCCTTAGCAAAAATCTGAAATGTTTTTCCTTCACCGAAAACAGTCATTTAGCCGAGGCATTATGCTAATGAGAACAGACCTATCGGTGAACCCCAAAAAAAGGATTTTGACAACAGCCGCAATTTAGCAATTCCTATTATCTATGTATCTACGGTATTACTCGTAATTAAAGGTCGTGTAATTTCTTTTGGAGAGTCTTCCTCTTTAATTAATCAAGAAGGGAGCAATGGAGGCAAAAAACCTGCAGCCAAGTCTTTCACACGTAAAAAAAGCGCGTATTTCATTCACGAATGGGATACCTGAGGGCAGGATATACCTTTGAACAAATGTACCGTTAATTGAACAAAACTTCATTAGCTAGTTTGTCTTCTGACATCCTACCGAAATGGGAAAAAATTAGATAGGTATTATATTATTTTCGCAGCAGTTATTTTTTGAAGCCGTGGTGGCCTCGTGGTTCGACCTACCGCCTCTCATGCCGAGGGTCGGGGGTTCGATTCCGGCTCGCACCTCTAACTTTACTTATGTGCGAAATTCAATTTGAATTTACCACTGAGCTTTTCGCTGAAGGAAAACTTCGTGAGGCAACCTGCAGGCATTTGCGAAGTAATTCAAAGATGTGTGTGAAGTTCCCAATCAGCACTGGGCCGCGTGGGGACTATAGCCCAAACCCTCTCGTGATGAGAGGAGGCCTGTGCCCAGCAGTGGGACGCAATTAGGCTGCAGTAGTAGTAGTTTATGAGAAACGTCTCTACGTAATTTTACAGATAGGTACCTACCTACTTGTTCCGGCCCATTTAGCTTGCGTCAAAGCTTAAATCATATTATTTGCCTAAATTACGCTTTGAAAATACAATTCTATTCGAGTTGCTGAATAGATTTTTCGTTTCAGTAGCCATCAGCGGCATTATTTAGTGAACTGTTATGAATAGAACGGCAGTTGGTGTTTGAAATAGATTTTCTCATCTATACATACGACTTTGATGGCACATTATTTAACGAGCAAATAAGCCACCTGATGGTAATCGCTGTGGCTCACGGACACTGCATGGAATGGTAATATTTTGGCTCTATGCTGGTAATTTCGAGTCTCTCTGACTCTTCTTACCGGAAGGGAACACGACAGTGTGAGCCCTTCTGTTTAGCGGCAAGTATACATATAGCGCTTAAAAGAAGTTACTCTTTTTTGTTACACTAATAATCTAAATCTGCTTATAATGCTTATGGTGGTACTAAATGACGTTGGTCAGTTTTTAAGGTTTCGTATCCAAATTACTATTACTAAGACTACGCTCCGTTAGCCGTCTGTCTGTCACCAGGCTGTATATCTCATGAACCGTGGCATAACTGCCACGGTTAACGCTAACGACAGATTTTCACAGATGATGTATTTCTGTTGTCGCTATAATAAAAAAATACTAAAAAACAGAATAAAATTAAGCTCCCATACAACAAACGTGTTTTTTTTGCAAATTTTATAGATAATGGCACGGAACCCTTCGTGTGCGAGTTCGACTCGCACTAGGCCGCTTTTTAGGGTTCCGAAGTCCACAAGGAACCCTTATAGTTTCGCCATGTCCGTCCGTCCGTCCGTCCGTCCGTCCGTCCGTCTGTCCGCACTATTTCTCGGAGATGCTTAGTTCTAGAAAGCTGTAATTTGGCATGATTAGTTACGCTGACAAAGTGGTACAATAAAATTTTGAAATATATTTTTTTATAGGGGAGCCCTACTCGTAAAGTGGGGATGTAATTTTTTTTCTTGCGTACCCCATGGTGCGGCTTATCGTTAACCCTATACTTTGCGCGTGGCCCGACACGCATTTGGCCGGTTTTTCTTTATCTCTTTTGCCAAGGTGTAGGCCGCCTTCAGCTTATGAAATCGAATAATTAGGTAGCTCTGTCTCAGGAAAACTTACCACTGTACAAATATATTAAAGTATTTCAAGATAAACAAATAGCCCGTACAGTTCTTTAAACATCGTTACACACTAGTCTTTTAATTCCATAAACTTAACAAATCAATTAATAGTACATTACAGACCTAGGGTGGTGAATTCGTAAATGTCCCAGATCGCAGGTTTCTGTGGCCCGAACCGAAGGTGAGGGCCATAAATATGCGATCTGGGGCTTTACGAATTGCCGCCCGTGGTTTGTCAAAAGTTTTACGTCTTGCCTTGGCCAAGAAGTGAGATTTTCTTTCCGCGTAGCGGGCAGAAAATTCCACTTTATGGCCAAGGGTGATGTAAACTAAAATACAGCATTCAATAAACAAACAATACTTCCCTGAAATTAAACTGATGCCATTGCTCAGAACAGAAACGGTATTGCTACAGGACAAATATTCAATAATGGCGGGTATAAATTTAGTTTGGCAACTCTAAATGGTCCCATGTGATATAGAGCGGGGAATTTTTGCGGCTCCCGCTCGCAGGACCGTTCACATCGTGTGGGTACTTTATGTAAGTCTTAATAAAATATGAGCTAGCTTGTTTATAGTCTGGTATGCTAAGCACTGCTTACTGGAATACCTTCAAACGTGAGCAATTTCAAAATACTTATGTCTTCTTCTTAAGCGAGTTAGCAATATGGAGCGTCTGCGTCTGTGCGGAAAGTTATCTTTATGATAAAAATTGGTTGTCTGTAAAGTTGGTTTACGGGCGATAATTTTAAACGTGATAACGTCACGTAACGCTACAACGCTACTATTGTGTCAGGCTTTTTGGTTGGCGGAGCCGGCGATCATCAATGGACGTTATCACGTCAAAAATGCACTCCTTATTTATAACGTTGCAGCCTGCCTGAGTCGAAATTATTTTTAATAATTATTTACCAATTTTGGTAGTAAGAAATTATCTTTTTACTAATTACAGTCTTATAAGCATTTATCATAACCAGATATCGGACAAATTTGCGTCATTGCTCGCAATAATGTGGACATGACTCCAAAATTAATCAAATATGTAATCATTTAATTAATTTCTTACTTGACTTAAATTTTAATTCCTAGTCAATAAATAGAAAAGTTTGTTAAAGTATATAGATTTATTAAAGAAAATAATCAGTATTTTTTCCAAATTTTCTGCAGTCAGTCTATTTATTTTTACATAAAAAATATAAATCAGGTCCAAAGAGGCACTTGCCAAGCTTTAATTAATTGATTAACATTTTGATTAATTTTGGAGTCATGTCCACATTCTTGCGAGCAATGACGCAAATTTGTCCTATATCTGATCATTACTTAGTAAATCGAAATCGTCTTAATACAAATGTGAAATCATCGTGTACATCAAACGCGAATTGAGATCAAAATCAGCAAACACATAAAGCAAATGTTACCAAGTTAAATATTACGGCCCAGATATCGCCGTAATATTGACTTAAGTTTTTCTTTGATTTCCAATAACTTCAATGATTCTTCTTTCGCGGTCACGGTTTGCTACGCGCCACGCTCGTAGCCAAACCTGATCGTTTTTCTGTTGCGTAGAGGGTGCTACGAAGAGAGCTCTCGAATCGTCAGTAACAGTGCTATAGTAAGAGCAGGATAGCACTATCTGTGGCAAAACGGTTATTAAAAAAGGTTTTTTCCCCACAAGTCTGTTAAAATATCAATACTCATCAATAGGTTTCCAACCTTTTTCCAACAAAACGTCGTATGAGTGACTAAAGTTTTAATTTCAAAACTGAAACAAATTAGCTTTGCAAGGATGCTAGTTTACGATGTTACAAGAGAAAAGAAAAATAAGATTTCAGGTTGATCTCCTTTATCAGTCACATTATTAGCAGGGAGGTTGGTTCTCATATCAGGATCACATTTTCTTATAGCATTTAGAAACCGAACTTTTTTCGAGCTAATTATCAAAATGAGAGAGTTTTCGTCGCTCAGTCGCTAAGCCTTTTAAATAAATTATAAACATTCCATTTATTATATCTTAGTAGAGCAATTACTTCCTAGAATCTTTATCCAGTTAAATATACTTAATTGAGCGGATTACGAAAATAAATGAAGTATTCTTAGGACCATCTTGTTTACGACCATACCACCTAAACGAGGGGTTAAGATGCTGCTTAATTTTAATTGATGACGGCATTTTGGTATTATTCTCTTCACTTAGCTACTTTCCGTTAAATATGTTAATTATTGTACATTTATTTTAATCGTCTATTTTGGTAAAATTCGTCAAAAAAAAACGACGTCGTTTACGAGAACGTGCCTTGAAAATAGAAGTGTTTAGTCGAAATATCAAGTGATAATTGTTTATTTTCAGTGAAAATATTGGTGAATAGCCAATCAATCAATCATGTATTCAGGAAACTAGCCATATAGGGGCACTTCTACACGTCAGAAATGAAATTACCAGCGATTCCTAGAGCCTAGTGTAGGTCATGTACATACCTAAATTTAAATTAGGTATACCTTTCACAAACAAACGGTCATTTATAATATTACTATCTTATGGAAGTAGGTATGGATGTAAATATTTTACCAAAAATATGTTTAAATAAAAATATCATGTAATCACTCTTATGCCTCGGCGAATACGCATGTATAAATGAAAACGTTATTTATTGCCAGATATATCGCTTTTGCCAATAACCTTCCAAATATTTGCGCTCAAGATTCGGTGGTCCCGAAATGGTAACTTTCCGTCTCGAGGGACGCATCAGCGCAAAGAAGATATTTTTCATCGTTAAACTGAATAGAATATGAGGGCGAGCCACGCGAAAATTGCGTATCTACCTAATAATAAAAAATTTACAACGCTGTAAAACTTAATTAATCTCGTAAGAATATTCTTTATCTTTATCGCTTCTTAGCTCTGAGAACCATCACTTTCTGTAACCTTAACAGTAAAAAAAAACCCCGACCAAGTGCGTGTCGGGCCACGCGCAAAGTATAGGGTTCCGAAGTTGACGATGCCCACAGTACCTTTCTAAGACTTATTAGCATCTAGCGAGCCTGAGGTATGACGTGCCCGCCCGACGCCCCTGCCGCTCGAGAAAAATCATTGGTATTTTAATCATTTCATAAGTTGGTCGACTATTACTCGTAAGTTTGTATAGCCTACTTAGCTGTGATAGTTTTCCTTTCAACTACGTTATATATGCCATAACCATGATTTTTTTCAGCCATCCAAATACCACCATTTAGCTGGCAGGGGGGGGGGACACGTGACTCTAACAAAAATAGCACTTTAAAGCTTAATCTTTCACAAACGCATCACTTAATCAAAAAATGGTTTTAACAAACCCCCAATGGTTTTTAAATTTTTTATTGTACCACTTTGTCAGCTTAACTAATATGTATATTCATGCCAAATTACAGCTTTCTAGAACTAAGCATCTCCGAGCAATAGTGCGGACAGACGGACGGACGGACGGACATGGTGAAACTATAAGGGTTCCTTGTGGACTTCGGAACCCTAAAAAGGGTAAGGGTAACTTGGTTAGTGTTCTAATATAGTTGTTTATCGTAAAATAAACATAAAACAGCACTAAACATTAAGAAAAATATATATCTGCTATGCAAAGCCGCATAGTGTTAATTGCCGCGTGTGCTTGTATTCCAAGCTTCAAGAATTCATCAAAAGGGCCTAATGAATAAATCATGCATAGATTATTTTTGTCACAACTCACAAAATTTCTTGAATTACTTAACCAAGTAACGGCTCAGTAGAAGACGGCCAAGCGCAGAGTGTTATGTCCTAAGCTTGCTTTATGTCACCATAAAAGCAAGTTATACCGCTTGTTCTGTTATATGGACTTTGAGAATAAGTATTATATCTTAACATGAGCAAACGTTGCTACTAAACAACCGAATTACAAGCAATGACTCAGATGGTGATTTATCTAAAGAGATTTCGTTCTGAGCAATACATAAATAACTAGATAGTACGTTAATATTCGACCCCTCGAACATTGTCAATGTTAATGTTAAAGTGATCGTAATGTCGTATTAATGTCTTGATAGTTAATGAAACATAAACACATTATGTTTGCGATAGTTACGTATCAAGGAGGAATATGTTGTGACCGTCTTTAGCACCGATCCGCCTAGAATAATCATTTCCGCCTTCAAAAGTAGTTCGCCGAGCATTAAACCGAATGTAGTATGTTTCATATTTAAGTAGCGTCGGAAACAAAAACATAACAGTTAAGCCGAGTTTCTAAATTTGGAGTTTGAACAATAATAGGTACCAGTAGCATATATACGATGGTATATGCTCCTGGTTACGGGCTTCAAATTGCTTCAATATAGGTACACGTATGTAGCTACTCATCTGATCGTTGTTTGCCAAACTTCTTCAGCCATAGGTGGACCAAAGTTTACCCGGTCATTACACGATTTTGCACGTAACACTGATACGAGTACCTACATCAGTTTATGTTGCAGTGGATTCGGCGTTAATTTTGGCTTTCGGCTTTACGCCCGACCCGGTTTTGCAACAACCGGTGTTTTTCCACTTTGCAAACTTTACCTTTGATGTTTTATTACTTCTTCCGGTGTTATTTCTCCATTCCACTCCAAGTACCTACACGGCCAACGTAATTTGAAATCGCAGAGATGCCTTTCAGATTTTACCTGCTGAATTTATAAGTACCTACAGATTATCCATTATGAGATCATAATGTCATCATCATCATCATCATTTCAGCCGAAAGACGTCCACTGCTGGACATAGGCCATATGGATCATAATGTATCTGGACCTAATCATGAATATTTAATCTATATATATATATATATAACAAGAAACTGACTGACTTACTGACTGACTGACTGACTGACTGAATGACTGACTGACTGACCGACTGACTGACTGACTGACTGACTGATCGATCAACGCAGAGCCGAAACTACTGGTCGTAGAGAGCTGAAATTTGGCATGCAGGTTCCTTAAAGAACGTAAGGGAGCACTAAGAGAGGATTTTTGGAAATTCCCCCTTTAAGGGGGTAAAAAGGGGGTTGAAAGTTTGTATGAAACTTCTAAACCGCTAGACCTAGAAACATGAAATTTGGCAGGAAGGTTCTTTTTATAACGTAAGTTAGCGTAATTAAAGAATTTTTGGAAATTCCCTCTTAAGAGGTGTAAAAAAGGGGGATGAAATTTTGTATGAAACTTCTAAACCGCTAGGCTTAAAAGTATCAAACTTGGCAGGTAGGTTCCTTTTATAACGTAAGTGAGCATTAATAAAGATTTTTTGGAAATTCCCCCTTTAGAGGGGTAAAAAGGGGATTAAAAGTTTGTATGAAACTTCTAAACCGCTAGGCTTAAAAATATCGAACTTGGCCGGTAGGTTCCTTTTATAACGTTAGTGAACATTGATAAAGGATTTTTGGAAATTTCTCATATATAGGGGTAAAAAGGGGGTTGAATGTTTGTATGTAACTTCTAAACCACTGGGCCTAGAAACATGAAATTTTGAAAAAAATGTTTCTTTTATGACATAAATGAGCTCTAACAGGGCTCTAGGAATTCTTCCCATATAAAAATGGTCCCACATAATGTGTTATTTGGAAAGCAATTTAGAGGGCACAGGCCTCCCCTCATCAAAAGAGGGCAGTGGGACGCAAATATGCTGTAGTAGCAGTATTTAGAGGGATACAGTATTAATCTTTATCAATTGAAATAGGATTAAGCATTTCTTGCACTTTATGATTGCCATTTACACCATGCAATTTAAATGAATATCTTAGGAGTTATCGAAAAGAAAATGAATTCAGCGCGTACTTAGCTGACCCGCAGCGGCCTTGTGGTTGGCCATCCGTTTGCGATGCTTATTATGACCAGTAGTTTTTCAATACGAGTTCAATATGAGTGGCGCGCACAATCGAGTCCTGGGGCAGGAAAAAGTTCGGTTTACAGGGGTTCAGTGTTTATCCCGGAAGAACGCTTAGATCCCGCGGGAACGCTATAACCGAATCCCACGCGGACGAAGTCGCGGGCAAAAAGCTAGTCATACAATATTTTGTAAAGTGTTGAGGTACGCTGAGTTGATTCTAAGCTAGACACCTCTATACCATTTCGTGACAAATCACACGAACTCGCCTTTGTTACTTGTTCTGTTACTTGTTTTCTTTATATCTTTTGTATGTCGTGTGTAACAAACAAATAAATGTTTCAGTTTCTTCTTCTTCTTCTATATTCTTTTCTTAATTTCTATATGTATAGGTATATAAATTGATCGCTATATCAAAACACGACATTTTCATGTATTTAAATGAGCTTGAGCATGTTAAAGGCTGCATTGGAGGATGCTTTCAAGGTGCTGGACTGGAAAGGTCGAGGCATCAATGTTAATGGCGAGTACATCTCTCACCTTCGATTTGCCGACGATATTGTAGTCATGGCTGAGACCATGGAGGACCTCAGTATTATGCTCGCTGACCTCAGCAGAGTTTCCGATCGAGTTGGTCTTAAAATGAACATGGACAAGACGAAAATTATGTCTAATGTCCATGTTGTGCCAACTCCCGTAATAATCGGAGGCTCTGCGCTCGAAGTTGTTGACCATTATGTATACCTGGGACAAACAGTCCAGTTAGGTAGGTCCAACTTCGAGAAAGAGGTCAATCGTCGAATCCGACTCGGCTGGGCAGCGTTCGGGAAGCTTCGCAGTGTCTTTTCGTCCAAATTACCGCAGTGTCTCAAGTCGAAAGTCTTCGACCAGTGTGTGTTGCCAGTGATGACTTATGGTTCCGAGACGTGGGCGCTTACGATGGGCCTCATAAGAAGGCTCAAAGTCACTCAGAGGGCAATGGAGAGGGCTATGCTCGGGGTTTCTCTGCGTGATAGAATCAGAAATGGGGATATCCGCAGTAGAACTAGGGTCACCGACATAGCCCGAAGAATTGCGAGCCTTAAGTGGCAGTGGGCGGGGCACATTGCTCGCAGGACTGATGGCCGATGGGACCGGAAAGTTCTCGAGTGGCGCCCGCGAACCGGGAGACGAGCTGTCGGTAGGCCTCCAACAAGATGGAGCGACGACCTCGTGAAGGTCGCGGGAAACCGGTGGAAGCAAGTAGCACAGGACCGGTCTGAGTGGCGAGCCTTGGGGGAGGCCTATGTCCAGCAGTGGACGTCTTTCGGCTGAAATGATGATGATGATGATGTTAAAGGCAGACTGGCGCTTTGATAAAGATGTTGGCGTAGAATTTATTTCATAATAATTAATAATAGCACCCTTGCTTCTACGATTAATTGCCATTCGGTGACTGAAGATAGGAACCTGCCACTATCTCTTTCCTTTACGTAGAATACTTAATACGAAAGGGAGAGAGCGATTTTTATGATTATGCGGTAAATAAGAGCTCAGAAAGGCTCCGAAACGATACTGCTGGTATTAAATAAAGTAATATTCATGATGCTTATTTTGTTACGAAAATACTTCCTACCGTAGTTTCCAAGAAATAAATAAAGTTAGTTTCAAAGTCAATTTAAAATTAGTCCTTCAGATGCTTTAGAACTTTCTTATCGAGGTTTATTAATTTATAATTGTAAAAGGTCTAGATAATTCGGTTCTTGCACGGGTGTACTAAAAAAACTACCCTGAATACCTACTAACAAATACGACAAAAATGAATTACGTGACCAAAGCTGTTCATTCAGCATTAACTGAGTTTTAAACTAACGCATGGAGATTGCCCACGACTTCGTCCAGCGTAGACTTTGAATTTGCGTACCCGATGAAACTTTACATATAAACAGGTCCTAAAGCTCTAGATTTTTACAAAGAAATTCCAAAGAGATTAGTCGACGTCACCAGGGACCGAAGAGCTGGCAGCCTCCTCGCTCAACGCTTGACCATCGCTATACAACGGGGAAATGCTGCCAGCATCTTCAATACCATGCCGCGGGGGCCGTTTTTAGATTTTGTTTAATTTTATGTATTTTTAAGTATTTATAAGTATTTTCGTTATTTTTAAATAGTTTTAACAGTTATAGTTTTAGAAGTATTAAAAAATTGGTTTGACCCGTGGAAAACCCGTTCCCGTAGAAATATTGGGATGAAAACCCTATGTTATTGTCCGGGACTAAAACTATCTCCATACCAAATTTCATCCAAATCGGTCCACTCGTTGCGACGTGAAGGAAGGACAAACAAACAACCAAACACACTTTCACATTTATAATATTAGTATTAGTATGGATTATTATTTATAAAAGGGGACGACTGCCTGGTTTCCAGGATTCCAGGGGCTATATTCGAAGTCTTAAAATAAGGATATCCCTGAAAATACGATGGAAAGTTTTCAGAAGATAGTACTTCCATAATCCTAAAAATTTCGTGTTCCTATGATAATTGTTGCAATCTATACTTAATGTTTTATTCAACCATAGAGCGATAATTCATGTTTTCATCAGTAATATTCAGAAATTAATGTAAACAGCGAAATATTTGACAACTATTTGCGACGTTGCCAACTTTCAGAGTAAACCCTCTCAAGTCCCAGCACGCACGGAGGCGTAGATAATTAGAGAATTACAAAACATCAACTCACCAGTGACAGATGCCTCCACAGATTATGAATGGATGGCTTCATTCGCACAAGTTTCTTCAATTATATACTTAGGCAACTCCACGGCCGTACCACAGTAGAATAATAAATTCAGTACCTTGACGCCCTTGATTTCGTGAGAAATAGGTATTAATGACTTCCGCGGGGAGACGTGGAAAAGTGTACACAATATCAAGTTGTAAATGTTAATACGTATCATAATTTCTTTGTATTATGGTATGTAATTGCCGTATATATTTATTTATTGTACCTATTACTATTGGAGTTGTGCAATTCACTTCATGCCGCTATTTACTTTTTCTCTCGCACCAACCAAATTTTTCTGCTTGACCCAATGGTTAACTGGTAGAGAATGCCTTATGACATTAAGTTCGCCATTTGTACTATAATTTTATGTGCAATAAAGCTTAAATATATAAATAAATAAAACCATATACTTAGTATTAAACACACTATCAACGGGACTTAATCGCGTAATAGTACATTACAGACCTAGGGAATAAATATAATTCGTAAATGTCCCAGATCGCAGGTTTCTGTGGCCCGAACCGAAGGTGAGGGCCATAAATATGCGATCTGGGGCTTTACGAATTACCGCCCGTGGTTTGTCAAAAGTTGTACATCTTGCCTTGGCCAAGAAGTGAGATTTTCTCTCCGCGTAGCGGGCAGAAAATCAAACTTTACGGCCAAGGGTGATGTAAAAACTATTTATATTTTACCTCGACGTTTCGGCCGCGATGCAACGGCCGTGGTCACGAGAAGACTCACGCGATTAAGTCCCGTTGATAGTGTGTTTAATATGAGTGTGTATCGCGAAAGTTCGAGACAATGCATATACTTAGTAGTTCGGGACAGCTCTTTTCCCCCTTACCGCACGATCGCTTAGTCAAGATAGCTTATGATAACTGTATAGTTTGATAATATTAATATGTAGAATGTGACGGTACAGTCAGCAGAGCAAGTGGTTAATACAAAATGATTTAAATACACTCCTATTCCCTAGACAATAAGAACGTTCAGTTTGAACTCACCGATTGGCTTAGATACTTCTGTTGCTGACTACTTTAGGTAGGTACGTTACTTAGTAACAAGTGACGTTTAAACTTATAATGGGAAACTTGATGTAAAGTTCGTTTGAACGCCTTTGTTTTGTTAAGTTTCAAGTTTAAATTGGCATGAAATAAACGGTTTCGAAAATAGGTACAAATTTGAAATTAATACCTACCTACCTGCTTAGGTAAAATTAAATCATATATATATATATTCGTCCTCTTTTCTTCATTCAGGTCATCCTACAGTCGCGATATAGTTTTTTTATGAAATTGATATGGAAACGAGTTTCAGATTGATTTCATTAAAAAAAACCGGCCAAGTGCGTGTCGGGCCACGCGCAAATTATAGGGTTCCGAAGTTTAGGATGCCCACAGTAGCTTTCTAAGACTTATTAGCATCTAACTAGCCTGTGGTATGACGTGCCCGCCCGACGCCCCTGCCGCTCGAGAAAAATCATCATTATAAGTTGGTCGACTATTACTCGTAAGTTTGTACAGCCTACTTAGCTCTGATAGTTTTCCTTTCAACTACGTTATATATGCCACAACCGTGATTTTTTTCAGCCATCCAAATACCACCATTTAGCTGGCAGGGGGGGGGGGGACACGTGACTCTAACAAAAAATAGCACTTTAAAGCTTAATATTTCACAAACGCATCACTTAATCAAAAAATGGTTTTAACAAACCCACAATATTTTTTTAAGACTTATTCAATGATATGCCGCACCATGGGGTACGCAAGAAAAAAAAATTACACCCCCACTTTACGAGTAGGGGAGGTACCCTATAAAAAAATATATTTCAAAATTTTATTGTACCACTTTGTCAGCGTAACTAATATGCATATTCATGCCAAATTACAGCTCTCTAGACCTAAGCATCTCCGAGCAATAGTGCGGACAGACGGACGGACATGGCGAAACTATAAGGGTTCCTTGTGGACTTCGGAACCCTAAAAATTGGTTGTCTGTAAAGTCGGTTTACGGACGATAATTTTATACGTGATAACGTCACGTAACGCTACAGCGCTACGTAACGCTACAACGCTACTACTGCGTCATGTTTTTTCGTGGGCGCAGCCGGCGTTCATCAATTAATGCATTCACTGCCACCGACGCATATATGCGTTTTGCTGACGTTCCCGCAGTGCCTTGAAAGCACATGTGCGTTGCAATGTTCCCTTAATGACAGATGTGGCACCTGGCGAAAGTTCATAAAACAGAAGTGGCAGTGAATGCGTTAATAAGACGTTATCACGTCAAAATCAAACTTCCGCCCGCGACTTCATCTGCCTGATTCGGTTAAAAGTATACAAAGGTAGCCTACTCCTTCTTCGAGACCCGACGTTTGTTTTTTTTTATTACAAAAGGGCTTGCGTTTGACCCTAATGCATGCTGGTGGTCATCCCTAATAGCATGTTCCACCTTAGAGGCTCTAAGGTGGAACACGCTTACCCAGAAGATGCCTATTCACTCTAGACTTGAATACACCAAGATTATAGGAACTGGGAAACACAAACGCAGGGAGGGAATTCTAAAGTTTAGCAGTGCGAACAAGAAAAGATTTAGCGCATCGCTTTGTTCGACTCATGGAGAACTTAACCACATGAGTCTATAGTAGTAGAGTTTGTTACCGTACACCGATATCTGAATGGGTATACAGTGACAAACATGAAGAGGTAACAGACAGACGGACAGATTTACTTTCGAATTCATAATGTTAGCATCGATAGTATGGATTTCACCAAATTGCCAGTAACATAGAAACAAGAAACAGTGTTAAAAAGTTGCGGTCCCTGCTGGTTCAATGCTAAAACGAATAAACTGGTGCTATAGATACTTATCCTCAACAATGTAGATCGGGTCGGGCAGCATCTGCATACTGATGTTCGTTTACCGAAAACCGATCGGTTTAATGTGAAAAATAACGCGCACTGTGGAACGAAGATCGACTCCGGTGGACAAAGAAACCGAAGCTATTTATATAGATTTTTTTGATTGAAATGGACTTGATTTACTTACTGTCGTAGTGTTCTTAATATTACTGCATGACTATTTCACATGGAAACCGATGATTAATTAACTTGTTCCGACTGAAAATAAGTACACACTGTATAAAAAAATTTAGCTTTGCCGTAATCGGATAAAAATCTAAATGTGAGAAACAACCTGTTTACCCGCGATACTATACATAATAGAAGTATAAAAAAATTGGTTTTACCCGTAGAAAACCCGTTCCCGTGGAAATATCGGGTTAAAAAGTATCCTATGTTATTCCCAGGGCCTAAAACTATCTCTATACCAAATTTCATCTAAATCGGTCCCGTCCTTGCGACGTGAAGGAAAGACAAACAAACAAATAAACATACAAACAAACACACTTTCACATTTATAATATTAGTAAGTATGGATTCGATTTCCAGGAATAGTGTATGTCCACTGGAGCCTATTTTCGTCCCACAGTGCGTGGCAATCTCGACACTCGATCATGCATCATTGTTTTGGAAGCGGCTGTTCATTTTATCTTTCGATTGGGTTTTATCGTTTATGCTTTTCATATTTTTGATGAATAAATAAACATTATTTTTAATGGATTTTTGTAACAAGAGCTCGTTTTGATCTGCAAAGATTAATTGTCAAATATTTTGCACTCGCCGGTTCCCGCGGTATAACCGTGTAGGTCCCCCTTTTCCCGTTCCCATGGGAATTTCGGGAAATCCTACATGACAAATTTCAGCTTTCTAAGAGCAGCAGTTTCAGCTGTTCGTTGTCATCAGTCAGTCAGTCGGAAGATTTTTATGTGTATACTTACATATATTGATTAGCTGTTGCCCGCGTTTTTTTTTGCGATGAATTAAAATAGGTATTTTCCAGCCGGCCTTTTCCTTCTTGCCCTCTTGGCTTAAGAGATTAATTTCACCAATAAAAAAAACTGCGACTGTGAATTAATGTGTTTGTTAGATAAAGCACACATTCACATAGAAGTATCGAAATAGTTTTTCAATACAACCTATAGCATCAAGATGTACGGCTGTATATAAGGCTGTATAAAGTTTATAATATTAGTCTTATCGATTCCGCCGAAATTATAGGAGTAAATTCATACAACAGTGACTGCTCAGTTCAAGTCTTTCATGCCGGGAAGTGAACGCTAGCCATAGACTCCCATGTAAATATCATCCACTATGCAAAACTTCTTAAATATTCCACGGATTTTGTTTGTCGTCGGATACACTAACGAGACCGCGTTAATGGGCAGGGTGGGCAGCACGGCTCTCGTAAATAACTGAATAACACTTAGTGTGGGGAAATTCGCAACATTTAGGGTCTCCCTGCGGCCTATGCCAGCAATTAAGGGCGTAAGGTCCGTGGCGTGGTCAACCAGTTTAGTTTTATAGTTGTCTTGGAGAAGTTAATGTTGATGCGGCGCCTGATTTGGGGGGAGTGGGGAGATTAATCAAGGAAATCCGCAAAATTGGGATGAAAAGGAAAAAAATGCGAGCTCGAGGTGAAGGTTAGTAGGTTTAGTGGTCCGATACTAACATCAGTGACATGGATAAATGACTGTCCGCTTTTTATAAGAATCAACTCTGCTACTGCTACTGAATAGCTTATTAAAATTAACATAGACATTAAGAGTGTCACGAAGTTTCGAAGTAAGTACTAAAGTTGTTTTCAGGTAAATTCGTTTGTTAATAACTAATCTTAAACAGAAGCCAAGTAATTGTTTCGACATTTTGTTACTTGGTAGATTCTGTGATATTTAATTTCTTTATGTAAACGCATTTTAAGTATATAAAAGGTCGATGAATAATGGAATTGACATGAATGCACAAAAGTATTTTCGAGTCAAAAGAAATATTTATGGTTTTCTCGTTAATTGGTTTACAACCTGCGGTTAAAATAACTTAAGGGAAACACGGAGTGGAAATATGTGAAACAGATATTGTATCTGAGGTAAATACTTAAATGAAATGTTCATTCCCTTCTGTTTTCAACCGTATCGTAAAAATGGATTTTACCTGATAGTATGAAGTTATAACATTTTACACACAAAAGTGTTGTTCTGAGAGTCCCAACGAGAGAAAATAATATGTTATCTAAGCCGATGTAGTTATCCGGGGAGCCGGCTATAAAATTCCAACGGAATTATACCGAACACTATACATTTGCCACTCGTAAAACAAAGTTGTACGATAAAATTGTTTTGGCATCGTGACGGCTGCCGGTTTCGGCTCTTATCTGTATTATTTTTATTGTTGAAATTATTAGACTAAGTAATTGAAAATTTTCACGAATTGTGTTATTATTTTCACTTCCTCGACTTGGTTCCATCCTTGGTCCGTGTATTCTGTTTGTCAGTTAGCGTCTAATAGTTTAAATTTAATCATATAGTTATTTTTTTCTCAGTTTACTCGTAACATTATTATAGCTACAGAGTAATCAATCCAAATGGGTCAGTACTGGAGAAGTGAGAAACTATGTGAGAGCGAAGTCGGTTCTTATGAACGGTGTCAATTTTGTTTATTAACTCTCATACATAACCTGGAATCGACCCTGGTAAAATTCTGTAAGTACCTAAGCTTTGAGGTAAGTAAGGAAAAGTCCAATGTCAAAGCGTTGTTTTAGTATTTAAGCAGATTGACAAAATATAAGTAATCAATATTAAACTTCATCACCTTGTTCACAACAAGTTCATTGATCTCTAAACCCCATTTAGTATACCTAAGCGTCTAGTCAAAAATACGTATCTACATGTAAGGTTTAACTGCCAGCCTAGCGCCATTTGGCTTCAATCGACGTAACACAAGCCAAAACATAGGTTCACAAAGCCAAGGCTTCCTTATAAAAATACGCTGTTTCTAGGTAGAATATTATTCAGATGAAATCGTCGTCATATTTCGACTTTCTTCTTTTTTATTGGAACGAAAGTCCAGGAAACGAGCTTCTCTCTTGCTTCTACTACTTTTTATTCTTAAATAGGATTTAATTAGCTCGAAAATTCACGGTTCGCTGTTGGTGCCTCCTTTTTTAATATTTTGTATAGCTGTGATGTATGTTTGTCTTCGTGGATGGCTTTTTTTTCACGTTTTCCGTACAAGTTCATGTACGTGACACTTACTGAATGGACAAACTATCTGAAATGGAATATAGGTATTAAGTCTGGAAAGAAATAGATTCAAATGGCTCCTTAATATCCCAATATTCCCACAGGATCGGCATTTTCTGTGGTAAGTATAACAGCACAGTACTGTGGCGGGGGGTTGATGTTAGCTCAGGTAGATGCTGCAGACACGGAGATCAGCGGTGGAATCCGAAGACACGAAGACGATGCCTAGCTTATTAAAATATCTAAATCTTGAAGACTGGCCCTATTAGTATCCTAACACTGGCTAACTAAGAAATGATAGATTTAAAGTTGAATTGATATTATATTTTGAGAGATGCGTTCAT
Organism: Aethes cnicana; assembly: GCA_963971205.1. Classification (NCBI taxonomy): domain Eukaryota; kingdom Metazoa; phylum Arthropoda; class Insecta; order Lepidoptera; family Tortricidae; genus Aethes; species Aethes cnicana. The sequence goes on along the minus strand of OZ020288.1, from coordinate 3,594,337 downwards.
TACAATGCATAGCAAAAGACTCAATAATAAAAGCTACACAATTCTACGCTTAAAATTACCTATTTTTGGAAGAGAATGTGTCAACTAACCGATTGTACTCGGCCAGTCTCCACATTTCCCTCCTCCCCTTTCGAGGAACCGCCTAGCTAACGAAGGCCCTACCCTACGTCGAAATTTTTCTTTTACAAAACTAAGACTGTTCCTGTGTAAGGAATAACCAACCTTTCCATCCATATTCATTATATATAATTAACACTCTTAAAAGAAAATCTGAATCAATAATGAATATTAGAAAAGGTGGATTTCGGACCAAAAACAAATTTCGACGAAAAAAAAAACTGTCCGCAGACATATCTAATCGATCTATCCTAACCTGACACAGTATTGTTCGAAAAGCTAAATTATGTAAACTTTGAAACTTCTCCTTGCAATAAAAAAATTACAGACTTGCGGAAGTCACATAATTTTCTTTTAAAGGTAAGCTTTAAAGCAAACGAGCGACCGCACAAATATATTTTAAACATTTTCTTCTTGGCGATCCATGGGGTGCAGTCCCTTACATATGAGGGGTCGTCTGCCCGCCCATGGATATACCTCGAAGACACGGTCGTAGAGTAACTTCCACAAATCGCCACGGTGACAGCACATGAAAAAAAACAAAGGTGTGAGCATGGTCTTTAAGCAACATATTATAAATCATAGCTAGGCAGGTTCTAAAGAGAGAAAATAAAAATTAAATTATTTAAAATTAATTAATTTGTTTGAACACAAAGGCAGCTGATAGTTATTTAAAAAAAATGAAAAATAATTAAAAAGGGATCTCTATGTTTATTTATTACTGACTATGACAGAGGTATCATAAATATTATTATGAAACCGTTTATTAATAACTAATCATTGCCATTTATTTATTTAAATTCACTAGGCAATATGCTCGATACAATAGCCTATAAAAGAAAAACACTAAGAATAGAATCACTATGTCACTGAAAGAAAAAGTCATTATCCTAATAATTATAAAAGACACATATATACACATACTACACACAGGTTACGCTTTCTACATCAAGAAATTCTCAATAATTATACACTATACACTATCTACATTATCTATATACATTACATACCTCAACATCTTCGCTACGTATACCTAACTGCCTAACTACACTAATTCCTACGTAATATCAAAACCTAAGCAAGACGTAATATTTTCGATGTAAAAAAATCATATAAATGCATATCAGCTTCGGACTCTGCAACAACATACCCAATCCACTGGTAAGCAACGAAGCCCCCTCAAAAGCCTATGGCATAGATTGAGTTGTGGTTGGTTCTGCCATCGCGAAAATCTTACACCAAACACATTACACAACTACTTACACCTACTTTTATCACAACCAATGATAATCATTGCTACTTCAACTTCAATACTTCTATATACTCTAAGTACCACTTTTTAATTATTATAAAACTCCTACCTATTCAAGCACTGCATATTCAATTATCTTTAATTAATATAAAAACTTCCTACCTATTCATATTCATTACGACATTATTTAATTCATGAGTATTTGTTTACATATAAAACCATTTATTATCATTTGACAAATATGTCACAACGTCATGTCAAAGATTTACTCTTCATTCGAAATCTTTTTAAATGACAACTACAAAATTCGCCATAAAGGTTTCTATTCACGAACATCCTATCACAAACTTTATTTATTTATCCTTCATTCACAATACCTACGAACTATTTGTTCTATGAATGAAAATATTAACCTACCTTAGCCATATAAAATATTAATGAGAAATGTTTTGAAATATGACAAAGTCAATCATATATCAAAATAAACGTTATTATAAAAGTAATTATATTCAATATAAAATAAACATTGCGAGTATAGAAAACTTTACCTGCCTCTCACGAATAAAGAAATATTGGGGAGAAATACGTAATAATAAGAAGAAAAATTATGATCACAACATAAGAGAACTTTGAAGAAGAAATCTTTCGTTCCTGACTGACGCAGCATGAAGAGTCGCTCCAACGGATTCTTGCTCCAGAAAAGTGATCGAAGTGAATTTATTTAGAATTATAAAAAAAATATTTATAATATTAAATTATTCCTCTTGAATTTATCGTTATTATTTATAATGTAGCAGAAGGCCAGTAAAATATTGTAAAAATAATTATTGCGATTCTTATGGGGCAGCCATTTTCTTTAAATAAATGAACGTGGTGCATATGACAATGGATGAAAATTTCGAGTAGTACAAATAAAATCGGTACAACCGTGTTTTTCGCCATGTGGTTGTCCATTCCATCATTCCTTGAAAGCGCTTCACCATCATCTTCAAGAGCGCGACATCCATTCCATTGTCGATTGATTCTCGTTCCGCACGTGTTGTTCCGTCCATCGAGAACGGCTCCATTAAATGTAGATGTTCTCCTTTCCACTGAGAGCGCGTCCACCAAATGTAGATGTTCTCCTTTCCACCGAGCGCACCTCCACCAAATGTGGCGGGGGGTTGATGTTAGCTCAGGTAGATGCTGCAGACACGGAGATCAGCGGTGGAATCCGAAGACACGAAGACGATGCCTAGCTTATTAAAATATCTAAATCTTGAAGACTGGCCCTATTAGTATCCTAACACTGGCTAACTAAGAAATGATAGATTTAAAGTTGAATTGATATTATATTTTGAGAGATGCGTTCATTACAATGCATAGCAAAAGACTCAATAATAAAAGCTACACAATTCTACGCTTAAAATTACCTATTTTTGGAAGAGAATGTGTCAACTAACCGATTGTACTCGGCCAGTCTCCACAGTACGTAATATTATAATTATATCGCTTCCATTCTTATATCGTAATCAATATGCTCTCTAATTTAGTTAAAAATTGCTTCTGCCCGCGATTAGCGTGGGATCTGTGCGTTTTTTTAATGGTAAAAAGTACTCTATCATCTGCTTCGACGGGACTCAAACTATTGTTATACTATACTTAGTTTCTTTCTAAGCCGTGGTGGCCTAGTGGTTCGACCTACCGCCTCTCATGCAGAGAGGGTCGGGGGTTCGATTCTGGCTCGCACCTCTAAGTTTACTTATGTGCGAAATTCACTTTGAATTTACCACTGAGCTTTTCGGTGAAGGAAAACATCGTGAGGAAGCCTGCACGCATCTGCGAAGTAATTCAAAGATAATAATAATAATAATAAAGATAGTTTATTGGCCAAATATTATTGTACGTACTTACAAAAGTGTTACAATACATAAAACTAAGAAGTAGAATTGTTAAGGCAAGTACATCAATACAGCGATCCCTGGCTCCCAAACTAGGATTTAACCTGTATCTTAGGAGACAGTGTGATTATAAAATACAAAGTATGTGGTGTTTCTTACAGTGTTGCTGATTGTAGTGTGCGGAGAACCTTACAAATTGATGTTACTGACTTCTCAGAATTTTGGTTGTGAGATATGCGTGAAGATGTGTGTGAAGTCCCCAATCCGCACTGGGCCCGCGTGGGGACTATAGCCCAAACCCTCTCGTGATGAGAGGAGGCCTGTCTGTGCCCAGCAGTGGGACGCAAATAGGCCGTAGTAGTACTTAGTTTCTCATGAATACATTTTTCATGGAATTAGTAGGCAAACGAGCACACAGGCCACCTGATGGTAAGCGGACACGGCGGCCCTTGGACACCAAAATAAGATCTCAAATACGTTGTCCACCCTGAGGCTTAAGATGTAACTAATGCTTCTGTGCCAGTAATTTCATTGGCTGCCTTAAGACAACACAGTGCGAGCGCTGGTATTTGTCGGCAGGTTAGCGGGTAAGACGGTGGTGTACCAACTCGAACGGATCTAGAAGCAGATCGGTTGAGGACGAAATGGTTCTCAATACTTAGGAAGCTAGGACTCCTACCACCCTGAAATCCACATCATCCACAAACGAAGTATTCACCTAGGGAGTCTCATAATATACCCGGAAGAGTTACAGAGCATCACCGACCAAACCTCATACCACGCATCTATAATGATATCCCTTTAGATGAACATAGCACTATACGGAGATTTTTTTTTTTTTTTTTTTTTTTGTATTTATGTTTGCAATGCTGTCCCGTAGACATTTAGCAAATTGTCAGGAGAGTGGCTTTGGTCTTGGAGGGCATGCAGTCCAGTGACACATGTCCCTATATCATTTTATCCCTCTATTAGGTCTCTGGGGGCTTTTCTTTTCAGACGAGTAAACTTGGAGCTGCTTTGCATGAGCTGTGTTGCTAATCTGTTTGGGTGGTTTTGCAGACGTTTTTGGTACGTTGTTATGGAGTGGCTTATTTCTTCCGCGACAGTCCTGATTTTGAGATCGTGATGCAATTGATGGTTGGTAATGTACCATGGAGCCCTAGTAATCATTCTCAGGATTTTAGACTGGAATCTCTGTAGGATCTCTATGTTTGAGTTGGATGCGGTGCCCCATAGCTGAATACCGTATGCCCAGATAGGCTTAAGTATACACTTGTACAGGATCAGTTTATTATCAAGTGACAGCTGAGATTTCCGTTCAAGCAGCCAGTACAGATTTCTGAGTTTTAGGCTGAGCGCTTTTCTCTTTGTAAAAATATGTTTTTTCCAGATAAGACGGCGGTCTAGGTAAAGTCCGAGATATTTCGCAAAGTCTGACTGTGGTAGCTGTACTTCATTCAGTGTCACAGGAGGGCAAGTGTCATGCCTTGTGGTGAAGGTTACATGCACTGACTTAGTCTCGTTGGCTTTTATACGCCATGTTCTTAGCCAGTTCGAGATGTCATCTAGGCTATCCTGTAGTATGCTGCTGGCTTGATCCGCATTTTCATGTATGGCCAAAGCTGCGGTGTCGTCTGCAAAAGTGCCGATTATGACGCCATCTGTGATGGGCAAGTCAGACGTAAACAGTAAGTACAAGGTCGGGCCAAGGACACTTCCCTGAGGTACTCCTGCATGTATTTTGTGTAGGTTAGTTATTTCTTCACCTTGTTTTATATAGAAATGTCTGTCTGTGAGGTAAGATTTTAGAAATATAAAGTAGTTTGCTGGGAGTTGTGTCTTTATCTTATATAGTAGTCCCTCGTGCCAGACTCGATCGAATGCCTGTGATACATCGAGGAATGCTGCGCAGCAGTATTTTTTACTTTCAAAGGCCTTGTGAATTTCTTCCACCAATCTATGGACTTGTTCTATCGTACCATGTTTCTCTCTAAAACCAAACTGGTGATCGGGAATTATATGAGCTTCAGCTATTTCTGCATTAAGGCGTTTTAAGAAGAGACTTTCCATAACCTTAGATAATATTGGTAGGAGGCTGATGGGCCGGTATGATGATACTTCCTCAGGCGCCTTTCCTGGCTTCAGGATCATTATTATCTGAGCTACTTTCCACTGCTGTGGAAAAGTTCCTCTTGATAGAATACTATTGAAAAGCTGCGTTAGAAATAGTACGGCTATTTCCGGCAGTTCGCGAAGGATTTTCGCTGTAATGAGGTCGTATCCTGGAGCTTTCTTTTGATTTAATTTTTTGATAGTAGCCATCACCTCGGACTTTGTGATTTTCTCAATAGGTAGGTCAAGTTGGAAAGGTTCTTCTAGTCGTTTAAAAATTTCCTCCATATTAGGACCAGATGAATTCGATATGTTGTTTGGTATGAACACACCATCTAGATGAGTGGCAAAAGCTTCACCTTTCTCTTTGTCACTTTTAGCCCAGGTACCTTCTTTTTTGCGAATAGGTGGTTTAGATAAGGTGGGTCTGTTGAGTTTCTTTGTTGCTTTCCACAATGAATAATCGCTAGATGCTGTGGTATCTAGCGTTTGCAGGTAATGTTGAACGTTTGCATTTCTTTCATTGCACAGTAGCTGTTTGAGTTTGGCTGCTAGGTAATTAAAGTTAGTTTTGTGACCGGGGTATCGACTTTTTTGCCATAGTTTACGAGCTTTACGTTTTTCAACAACCAGCTCTTGAACAGACTTTGAGCAGTCAGTTGCATCACGAGTTTTGGCGACTGGAGTGCTATTCCATGCAGCGCTTTGTACGCACTCATTGAAGTGTTCTACTGCAGTCGTCACATCATCCTCACTTTTAAGGGGTAACTTGGTTTGTATCGAGCTTTGCACCAATGAGCGAAATAAATCCCAGTTGGTTTTTTTGCTGTGAAGCCTTGCAGGAGCAGGAGCACGGACGAATGTCTGACTGACTTCAATTAAAACGACACTGTGGTCTGATGACAAATCTGGTGATGATGTGCAGCAGATGCAAGTCGTGGGGATTCCCTTTATTACGCAAAAGTCCCCTAAATCGGGAATTTTTTTCGGGTCTGTGGGCCAATAGGTTGGCTCTCCACTTGATACTGTGTTTAGGTGTTGGTCTGTTATTGCCGCCTGTAATTGTCTTCCCTTTGATGTAGTTAGGCGTGAACCCCAGTTTGTGTTTTTGGCGTTGTAGTCACCCCCTGCAATAAAACTACTACCAAGTGTTTCGAAGAAGCGAATGTAGTCTTCTTTCTTGATTGCATGCTTAGGAGGAGAATACAGTGCGGTGATCTTTAGTTGGCCTCTCCCATCATCAATAATTATGCTCGTCGCTTGTATTTCTGCGGTCCTGTACTGTTCTGCTTCAAAATGTTTGATTTTGTTTCTCACTAAGATTGCAGATCCACCATGTGCTGTACCATCGGGGTGCATCGTTTGGTAAAACGAAAAGTCAGTCATTTTGAAATAGTTCTTTTGTGTAAAATGGGTTTCAGATATAAGCAGTATGTCAATGCTATTTAGTTGTAAAAAAGGTTTTAGTTCGAGGACGTGTTGTGACAGCCCATTAGCATTCCAGAGGGCTATTTTAAGTGAATCGAATAGGTCAATTTAGACATGAGATCCATTAGAATGTTGGTCATATTAGTCATTTGTTGCATTAATTGTCTCATGGTATTCATCATTTCCATTATTTCACTACTGTTTGTCCGATTTTCTTTGCTGCTATACAAATTTGGATTGGTTGGCGCTGATTGTTGGGATAACAGGGCTTGCTGGTATGAAAGGTTGTCATTACTTGTCTTTTTGTAAGTGGGGTCTGCAGCGGCACTCACTATTCTAGGGCTTACAGGTCTGGTAGCTGGTTTTCGCTTTGGTGGTGGAGGTGGATATTTGATTTTTTGGAGTTCTTTGTACACTGAACATCCTTTATAGTTGGCAGGATGGTTACCTTCGCAGAGAATACATTTGACTGTGTCAGACCGCCCCTTGCGTTCGCAGTTGACTGAGGCGTGGTTACCAGCGCATTTTATGCATTTGGGTTTTCGGAAACAGAACTTTCTCGTGTGTCCATATTGTTGGCAGTTGGCACACTGAGGAATTTCTTTTTTGGGCCTTGGTGGTTCAATTATTATTTTACAGTGTAGAAGACTTTTTATCTCATAAATGAGTTTATTACTGCTGGGGTCCGCTTCGATTTCTACAAAAAATATTGGCAGTGGTTTTTTGGTAGACCTTTGTTTGACGTTCCAAATATTAGTTACTTTGTGGCCATATTCTTCTAATTCTGATTTTATGTCCTCTAAGTCAGAGGAGGGGTGTAGGTTCTTAATTGCAACTTTGAACGACCTCTCTTCTTTGGGTTTGTATGTATAAAATTCCGTGTCTTTATCTTTTAGGTTCTTGACTATTTTTGAGTAAAGCTCTGGCGTTTTAGGTTGGATTCTGACCTGTTCATCCTTAAGGACTTTGATAATGTAGTTTCTTTCTGCTACTTCATCTAGCATTTTTAGAAGTGGTTTAATATTACTAACCTTGTCCACATATATAGGTGGTGATTTTGCAGGCTTTTCAGCTGCGGAGTCATTTTCTTGGGCATCATTATCAAGGATGGTGAATCTATTTGATGTTGGTACGGCTTGCATACTGAGCCAGTAGGAGCTAATTTTTGTTTGTTTGTATGATCCTCTGTTATCAGGACTTTCGAGTGTTCTTTTTTTCGCTTGGACTTTTATCCAATCTTCTCTTTCAGTCTCAGATGCATCGGGCGGAGATTTAAGAATAGTTTAAAACGGCAATAATTTAGGATAAAATCAGTATTTACTAATACTTATAACTTAGACTAATCTAACATATTTTGCACAGTGTATTTCATAAGTGTTGAGTGTTATTCTTCGCCAACAAACTGCCCTGCAGTTTGGCGAAAATAAATCTTTTGTAATTAAACTGTGTAAAATTCCAAGTAAATAAATAAAAAATAAAGAATCTGGAACTTCTTATAGATCAGCAATGGCCGAGACGACACATATATGGCTCACAACACCCCAAATAATAATAATACCACACCGAAAGCGTAAAGACAGTGTTACTCGCATACCTATACATACATATATGTTGTATTAATAACGATTTCGTCATCAACAAAGGTTTAATTAGTGCTCACTAACGAATACAATAGAGAAGTTGACAATAATATGTGCTGTGATGAGAAACATCAACTCCAATTAAGATTAACACTACGCTTCGTTTTCCCATCACTACTACATAAGTACTATCCGCAAAAAAGTATTTGAAAATTATTTTAATAAAAATCAATAAAAAAAATCACTTTCTCCCTATACGCTGTATTAGTATATCCGTGTTATATCTATGCTTCCAGTTATACGCTATCTCCCTATTTAGCAAAAATATATATGTATATATACAGTAGATATACATATATCTGTTACTGAATCGTCGGAAAATGCACTCTTATTTAGGGATATAGACGCTCTCTATTCCTATTTACCGTTTCGAGTAGAGCCCCTGGTTCTATTTACCACCAACTTCTTCCTGTTATACTTAAAAATAAGTCGGACGTTGCATTTGGCCGCCAGCTTAAAAATCTTTGTTGAAGAGACTACTCTACCTCATCTATACCTATACTAATAATAAGTCTGTAGAAGAAGTCGCGTCTGTAACTTGAAAATTAAAAGAAACTATCACGTCGAGAGAACTATATAAACGACACTGAACACAAAATAAATTTTTTTGGAAAAATCGTCTGTATGTATGTACATACATATGTCCGGTTTTAACTCGATTGCAACAAAATTTGGTATGGTGGAATTTTATAACACTGGTCAATATATAAGGTGCTAACAAATTAGTCACGGATATTTTTACAGCTGATAGTACTCGGCTCTCGAAGTACATTTAAGTATGAAACATCATTGGTTTTGTTATGTTTTTTGGAGAAAAATAGGAAACAAATTTGCTAGGTACGTTAAAACACCCTTTTTCTTCTTTTTAAGAACCTGCCGTTTTCCCGCCGATTTTTTTTTTCCTTAATTATAGTTAAAAGTTAATTGTTTTAATGTAATTTATTATCTCTTAAAATATCCTTGAGCTTGTTGTTAGCACCTTGTATAGGCTACTTTTTATCGCGGAAAAACAAATGGGAACACGCGGAACAACCCGCGGGAACGAAGTAGCGAATTCCACGCAGAAAGTCGCGGGCAACAGCTATAATACAGAAGTACCAAGAAAGATACTTTGGCTATCATATGGGTTTCAATTCTGTATAATTGTTTCTTCTAGAATATGACTGAGTGACTAACAGCCTACAAAATAAAAATAAAATTTGGCGTGTATGTTCCTTAGGGAGTGTATGGGAGGACTAACAGAGTAGGTATTTCCCGAATAATGGGAGATAATAGGTAATAAAATAATATAACTGGCTGCCCGCTCCAGCTTTGTACCCGTACAAAGCCGGAGTCAACTAATGATGATTATTTTCACAGAAATCTTGGGCTATATTCGAAGTCTTAAATGGGGACAGGGAGATTATTCCCTTTAGCACCGAAACAACTATTTATGTAGGGACGGTGTGCGGTAACACCAAAGTTACCGTTGGAGCAAAGCCGACTCACATAGGATAGGTTAGGTTCTTTTTTATAGAAATTATCAGTTAGTAACCCCCCCCCCCCCCCCCCAATTTAGATAATCATCGATGTTATACAGGATACTAATTTAATTAAATCGACGAGAATAAAGGTATGCGAAAGTAGTTTCCGGCGTAACGAATTTCGGCGAAAGTAATTTTCTGCCTAAACAATATTCGAAATTCGAAAATTATGCGTGAAAACCATTCGGCGTAAATGGATTATGCGGAATAGAATTCGACGAAAGATCGTTATGCGAGATTAGTTTCGGCGTAAACACTATTATGCCTATACTGATTATGCAAAATCGAATTCTGCCAAATACGATGGACGTAGGTAGGTATACGAACTACGATGGATGTAGGTAACCTAGAGGTATAAACTTCTCTTGCTGACTACGGAATCCCAAAGCACGTAAACCTCTTTTACGTCGGCGTCGACCAAAAATGTGGCTGTAAATTTATTTTGTACGGATTTGAACGTTTGCCTGCTCGGCATGGAACACAATCCGTGAGGGAGAAATCAAACAAAGTAGTACAATGTGTTCACAATAAGAACTTAGGTCATTTGCGAACCGCTTCTCTTGTTTGTGAATTTAAGGATGAGATATGCAGCCTTCTTCGAAAGCACTGATAATCCAGTATTATACATGCGAAAGTAACGATGTCTGTCTGTTACACTCTCCACGTCGTATTAAAGTCGCGAGGAGGGATATACGCTACTTTTTATTCCGGAAAAACGCATAGTTCCCGCGGGAACGCTATAGCCGAACTTCACGCGGACAAAGTCAAGTGTAGAAGCTAGTCTATACATATAATTATAGGTAGGTAATAATAATAAGGCTGTCGAAAAATCATCAATCATCAAATGTATGTCATCAAAATATTCCCACTCATGGGATAGAGTTTAAAAGCACGTGGGTTAAAGCTAGTTTACTAATAATAAACAAACATTTCCCGTAAGTAGTTACCTAACAAATTGACAGCGCCAATATTTATAATACAAAGGGTTAAAAGCTGTTGATTACATTCACCATTATCATAAATAAACTAAACTGCATTTCATAATGGGTTGGCTACCTCAATGACAGGTTGAACAAACAGCTAATAAAAATGATTTGTTGAGTTGAATAACGCCCGCAAAACAGTTTGTCCGGTTATTCTGTTGACACTACGCGTAATCGATACCCACGTTAATGAACTATCACTCGGCGGTGTGGTGTTCGCAACAAATGATACTCGTCGGTTAATTGGATCTCTTCCTTGTTGCAGGCTAGTCAGTGTCATGTGCTACGATGTTTTCTCTAACAAGATTGTAAAAAGCTTTAGTAAGATATATTGGGAGGGTTTTCAACCCAACCTATATTCGTACGTACAGAAGTTCAAGAAAACATAACGATAATCAACCCATTCTTTTGAACAAAGCATTTTAGTATATTAAAATTTTAGGATCTCAAAATGTTCATGCTAATTAACGGGATAAAATTCAAACGACCATTCATTTATTATGATTCTGATTTCCCTACAGCAGAGAAAAAGCGTAAACAATTTGTTTGAGAGAGTAATTCGTAATTTCTTTCACTAGGCTTGGCAGGATTAAGGGCGACGTTGCTAAGCCTTCGTCCCTTTGCGTTTTTATTTTGGTCAGATTTTCAACAGGACAACTGTTAGGTAAAATGTCTTCAGGGTAGAGTTAAATGTAGTTTTAGAAGGTACCTATTTTAAGTAGATTGAAAAATTGCTTTTGTATCGTACATGAATGTGTAATCAAGTTTAGGGCGCGCCTCTCATGTCAAGCAATATGAACCTTATCTCGCAAACTAAGATATTGGGTTTCTCATATCGCATTGATTTTCTTATTGCCTAAGTACTTAATCAAAACTGATCATAAAAAGTGGAACAATAAAATGTTTTATTCGCTTCACTAAAAGCGCCCATTATTTGTTAACTATATGTATATCGATATTATATGGGGGCCCCTATATTTCTTGACTTAATTCAAAGAGATCCTCTGATGTGCCATTTTTGTAATTTAGAGTGACTTAGAGTAATTCTTAAACTGTAAATAAGTTCAGTGCATTTTTCGGTGCGCTAAATCCAGAATCAGTTATTTCTTTGTTAACAATAAACCGTCCGAGGCTCTGTGTCATTTTTATTGCCGTTATCGGCATGATCGGCAATGTCGTTACCTACTGCGCTCTTATTTCCGATTAATGTATATTTAAAACTATCGTTTCTTTTCATATAGTGGTATTGTTTTTAAAGTTTGCGTCAGAGATTATTACGTTTTCCGTAAATGGTTTTTAATTTAGAATACATTTCATTTAATTGCTGTGCTGGAAGCGAACAGCCAAAGCTTACGAAAGCTAAATTATGATATCGTTTCCCTTTTTTAAAAACGAGGCGAACTTATTATGACAACTGCCTACTTATATTCTTTCAGCTGTGATAAAGTAAAGCAGGCTGACTAATGGAACGATATGCTTATTCAATTTCGTAGACTGGGATTTAAGTACAGTCCCCATCAGATCATAAATATGCACTCTATCGTCTTGATAATAACATCGTGTTTAGATATTTATGATCACCTTGTTTGCTGATATATATCTGATGGCAACTGTACTATGACACACATACTCACTTACGTTAGTGCAACAGTTGCGGGGACGATCATAAAGGCGGGTCCACATTTGTGACAAACCGCCGAACCGAACACTGTGACGTCGCCGCGGACTTGTTACGTATAGTGTGGACGGGTGAAAGTTTGCATCGGATCGGACGCTGGTGGTAGCTCCGTGACCGTGACAAAGCCCGATGTCTGTAACGATAGTGTGGACGGCATTTGTTACGCGTACAAATGTCCTCTACAACCGATGAATGCCATTTTGAAACTTCATTTTTTAGAATTTTGTTAAAGTATAGTTTATGCTTAGGATCCCACAGTAGTTCCTTATTACGATAAAGTTCTATAAACTTCAAAACATTTTCCTGATTCCACTGCATATTTTATGAATCGAATCGTTTCAATGCCTCGTATTAATACTTAAATTAAATATCTATCAACACAAATTGCCACTCAACTACCTTCAATGTATTGTTGCAATGATTTCGCGGGTACGTGCGAGGGGCGGGGGAGCGGGTGTTGTCTTGTCAAGACGACCGTGCATTCGCCCGATCCATCAATCCCGTGTAGGTACCAGCCTGATGACACGCGTGCTTGTACGCGTGACAAAAATCGCAGTGTGGACCTCTCCCGCACACCGAGACAGTACCGAACATCCTTTGAAAAAGACCGACTTTGGATGGATCGGCCCGTACCCCGTGTCATTTGACCGTAACAAAACCAAAACATCGTCCACATTTATCACAACCACATTGTGGGAGTACGTACAATGTTTGGCTGTATGGATATTTTGTTTGGAGATTTGAACGGATAACTGATCGTAACATTTGTTCGTGTAACAAATTCCGTCCACACTATCGGTACAAACTCCCGAGTCTGTCACGGCCACGGTGTTCGGTTCGGCGGTTTGTCACAAATGTGGACCCGCCTTTAGTCTCCATTTAAGAACCGATCTTCGTACTTGTTAGAGGCAGGCGATGTTCAATGGCTAGGTTGGTAGTCATTCGACAACAGAACCTTTGTCTCGGCGTCTTCAGAGTTTGGAGAGACAAGGGTGCAAACAACGGAGCTCTGTCATGTGCGAACGTTTACGAGGACTACTTTACAGAAACAGAGGCGGCGGTCGGCGCGAAACTGCTCATTATAATTTTCTTTTGAGTATTGTGGATCTAACATCTACCTGACTACGGCAAAGCCAAAAAAGGGTTATGATTTTAGCACTCCATGTACCGTATGTCTATGTTTTCCATCCTAGCGCTTAATCTACTGACCCTATTTTGACGAAAGACGTGTCAGTGTCGAATCGATCGATTCGTTACAAAATGACAGATTTTCAATTATTCCCATTATAAAATATATTATTGTGATTATGGATATGGATATTGGTATAGATATTGTGCGACATCACAATAGAGCGATGACTATTACTGCCAGGTTCTACAGATTTCCAACATCTCATGTCATTGTAGCTTTTGAATCATTCTTCATTTTAGAAAAAGTGCTTCGTTTTTAAAATAAACCAAAAGTTCGTTCTTTCATTTCAGCGTGAAACATTAAAAGCGGATTATCTTCTTTCCCACAGAACAGTCGTGTTCTCGGACTCAACTAGCTTCCTGGGAAATGGGAATGTAGTTGGCGAATTATGTGGTTTAGCGTTTATCGTTTAAACGGAGCTTGGATTAAAATGCCAACTGAGTTAAGCGAAATTAAAGTGATGTTTTTACATAACAAATACAGCCACATGGATTGATTGAACTGCGGAGGAGGGTATAATATGTTTCAAAATAAGACATATGAGGGTTACAAGATAAACAATTATGAATATGAAATATTTTAATATTGGCATAAAGGTACATATAAACTTAAAATAAACTGGTCTACGAAAGGATGAATAATGAATGGACCCATAATAATCGTCCTTAAATTAAAATTACCCTTTAATTATGGTATAGATTAAAATATGTAATCGTATTCGTAAACATTAAAATTATTTCAAAATAGATCCGAGTACCTACTAACAAATTAAGGAAAAATTGTTTCCTTTTATTTGCCTTAATAAAATATACACTTAACAGCAATGTAATCGGGCCACTTTGTATAGGATTTTCCATACAACGTGACCCGATTCATTGCTGTTGAGTGTGTATAATGGGCTTACATAATGCCTAAAGGCATATTTTAAATTTTTTGAACAGAATAATAGTGGCGTATTTCCTTTTAAACTAACAGAGAATGAAAATTGTAACAAGATAAACTAAATTTCTAGCATACTTCAGAGAACAAAGGTTCTGTAAGCATTCAAGTTGGCGGTTCTACTTAGATTGTTTCATCTGATTTTGACGAATTGTTATGTTCAGGCGGATTTTGTTGCTGAAACTCGCAGCACTTTGGAACGACGAACGATGTCTAGAAGTATTCTAATCTAGAAGATGGCTCTGTTGAAATAACGATTGCATGCCGAGCCAGTGCACGAATGTAGCCCAATACACTTCCTGAAATCTTCTAACGCAATTGAGATTTTTAATTTAGAAACTTTTAATTTGAAAAATCCTGGGTGTCTCCGAATCCATATCCATATTAATATTATAAATGCGAAAGTAACTGTCTGTCTGTCTGTTACCTCTTCACGCTTCAACCGCTAGACCGAGTTGGATGAAATTTGGCATGGAGATAGTTGGGGTCCCCGGAAAGGACATAGGCTACTTTTTATCCCGGAATAACGCATAGTTCCCGCGGGAACGCGATAACCGAATTCCACGCGGGAGAAGTCGTGGGCAGAAGCTAGTTGATACTAAATAGGTACAACGTCAATGTTTTGCACAAATCTTCCCAAAACAATAATGTAAGTCTGGTAACTAGCAGCGGCGTGTAAATTTACCGTAAATACGCAACTACTAGTACTTTTTTTTACAAATTACTATTATTTTTTTAGCGGTGCCTTTTGAATTTTCCCGATTTTTTTTTCTTTCAAAATCTTCCCTGAATCCCAGGGGATAAAATAAAAAAAGAATCAGCCAAATCGGTCCAGCAGTTCTCGAGCTTTAGCAAGACTAACTTTGGAGACTATACATCTCTAAGATCTTAGATTTAAGTTTAAGTTAGGGACTATACATCCCTTCAATGTAATTTTAGTACGTACGTATATGTATATTGTATACATGTAATGTAAATGTAAATTTTGTAACTATGTGGAAATTTGAAAAAAGCAATGGGTCTAGGAAGCGCTGGTAAATTAAGTATTTTTCTGACGTGTAAAAGTGCCCCCGTGTGGCCAATTTACTGAATAAATGATTGAATTTGAATTTGAACACACGGCGATTCATTTTTATTATATATAAAAAGACTAGCTTCTTCCCGCGACTTCGCCCGCGTGGAATTCGGTTATCGCGCTCCCGCGGGAACTATGCGTTTTTACGGGATTAAAAGTAGCCTATGTCCTTTCCCGGGACCCTAACTATTTGCATACCAAATTTCATCGCAATCGGTCCAGCGGTTGAAGCGTGAAGAGGTAACAGCCAGACAGACAGACAGACAGAGTTACTTTCGCATTTATAATATTAGTATGGATAATACGGATTTCTTCCGAACATTCAAACGCCTGCATAAATTGGAATAGCAAACATTATAATACACGTATTGCTACTACTACTTAAGTGCATAACTTATCGTGGTATCCCGGATTTCATCCCGTTAAGGGTAGAAATCCGGGATAAAAACTATCCTATGTCCTTCCTCGGGTCTCTAACTATATCTATACCAAAATTCAAGTCAATCGGTCAAGCCGTTTTAGCGTGAAGAGGTAACAGACAGACAGACAGACAGACAGACAGACAGAGTTACTTTCGCACTTATAATATTAGTATGGATAAGAAGAAGATTACCTACATATGCTGTTGAAGCATAAACGTTCATAAAACGTTAACTTGAACTTGGGTTATACGCGTTGGTACTTTCCTACGGTTACTTTTGTAGGTACTTGGTTTAGCAAATAATGCTTGTTCAATCACATAATTAGACTCACTGCGTGACAGAACTATACGAGCCGAAATACCGTAACGCAAAATAACGAAATCTTCCCCTTTTGCTTCAATTTGCTAATAGGATATCAACGGAACGTTTCACGGAATCCGCAACATGCTTTCCCTAATTAAGTGTGCCGGTCAGGCGTTTTTCCTGGTCTCTGAAACCTGGGTATTATTAGCTGTTAGGGATGGTAAGCTCAGGGTGAGGCTTCGAGCTGTCTTAGGAATAATTGAGGAAAAGGTTCCAGTGGTTTGCCATTAGGCCGGTGGAGTTCAGGCGTTCCACCATTTTCAGCGACGGGCGTCAGTTAGTTGAAAATTGGTCATCACTACGAAAGTCGAGTGAGGCACTTTATTAAATACACTTGTTTTTCAATTTGTTGTTGGTATAAATAAGTACTTCAACAAATTGTTGTAGGAGATATACTCGTAAATGTCAGTGAGTTGTTACAGGTTTTAGGGCAGCAATTATCGACGCTTTCTACTTTAGATAACTTATTTGGAACGTGTTTTGTCGTATGCCTTATTTTGTTCATGATTTTTTCTTTTCTTTAACTTTTTATTGAAGGTGAATACCGAGGTGCTCCTCGGCTAAAGCTGAGTGGATTCCATTTTTTTTTAAACTTGATTTTAGATAGCGTAAGCCCAAATGTATAACCTACTGTTTATTTTATTTTTCAAAATAAATACCTATTCTATTCTATTTGGCTATCGGAAACACGTTTATTCTGTATAATTATTTCAGGAGGATAAATGAATTTGGAGCTTAGTTAATATAATTTTTTGCCAGTTAACTGGGATATTTATTATGCAATCGGTAAAAAATCATCGCGCATTTGTGTGCAAAAAATCAAAGGGGAAAAGCAATTTGGCTTTGCATACGGGTGAGTACAGTAGCGCGGACATACCGGCAATTCATAATCTCATTCAATGTGTACGAGCCGCCGCAACCGATTGCTTAAATTTTGGCCGGCTCTACGGTAGGTATATTTATTTATTCAATCCTTTATTCATATTTCATTTGAATTTTTCTACTCAATGTTTTCATTTAATTCATTGAAAATTTCAAGTAAACGGATTTAGAAGAGACAACGCATGTTATACCGCTGGAGGCGGCTAGGTTATCCGTACTTACGAGTACTAATATTTTAAATGCGAAAGTAACTCTGTCTGACTGTTTGTTACCTCTTCACGCTTCAACCGCTGGACCGATTTGTATGAAATTTGGTATGGAGATAGTTGGAGTCCCGTGAAAGGACATAGGCTACTTTTTATCCCGAAAAAATGCGTAGTTCCCGCAGGAACGCGATAACCGAATTCCACGCGGGCGAAGTCGCGGGCAGAAGCTAGTTTTTTTATAATTTAAGATACAGTTCCCTATATGAATACCTTTCATAGCTGACGCATCTCTTTTAGCATCGAAGGATTCTAATAAAACAATTATAATTGTTTGTGTTCAAATATGGCCGGATATCGGGGGCTCGACCCTTCCGTGGTCCGGTTTTCCGCCGGCCGTGCGTAGATAACTTCAATTCATTTATAACTAGAAGGCGCGCGGATTAAGCAATAACAGACTCTGCGTTAACGGCTTAAGTGCTTCGCCGCGCGCCTTCTAAGTTGTGTTCTGCTATACCCGCAACGAACCGCGGCCAAGCCCGGTTGGCCAATTACCACTCATGTTTACATAATAGCCAAATCCGGCTTGCCTGGAGCGTAAGGATCCAAAGATGACATGGCATAGATATGCCTTGGATACAGATTGCCGCAAGAATGAGGAATGACGTTACTATATCATTTTACGATAGTAAAATACTAACAAAAGTAGGTTTGGAGGGGCGAATCGGGATAATTGCACAGGTGGGGTAAGTGCGCCTAAATACATTTTTTTATCCAATACTTCATGGATAGAGCAAACTGATTGTTAAATAGTGGGATTGTGTTATTTTTGTTGCATGTGCGGAAGTAATGATTAGTTGAGTATTAATTTTATCGTTTTCGATCAATGATTTTTATACTTAGGGATAGAGGCCCATCCGAACATTCAGTCGCCATTTTCTTCATACAACGAAATACAGCGCCGTCTGGTGGTCAACTGCATGAACTACGAGAATGTTTTGCGCGCTATAACCTCGCAGTAACGTAACGAGAGGTGCTGCTGGCTTTTTTTATTTTATTCAGTACAAGCGACGTGAATGCTGTAATATCCTTTTTATATATAAAACATGATTCAAAAATCAACTTTTGTTTATTTATTGACATAATAATTATTTATTTATATTTTCTTAGAAGTCCGAATTAAACATCTCACGTGAAATTCTTCATGTGTAAAAATGACGTCCTTACAATTACAAGGTTACTTAACAAGCAGTCTCCGTAACTATGGCAACTCCGTAACATGGCGTCAATATGGCGACTTCGTGTCATAAATTTATTGTTTACAAAAATATTTCCATTGATGGAATAAACACAAAGTAAGGTTAATCACCTGCAAAGGCATTTTTTATATGTTGTTTGACATCCGCACTCGCCGGTGTCTCGCTGAGCCCCGATTGGTGACCAAACATGGATTGGGCACCAACAAAGTGGGGTTATATGTCAGGTGCGTAGACCCGGTCTATACGAAGTATAATATATGTCTGTGTTTTCGATATATTTACGGCCTGTGTGTTGCAAGTGGTGTATTTCTAGTAATTCATTTCTGTTAAATTCATTTAAAAGTGACGTGTAAAAGTGCCCAGATGTGGCCTATTTGCTGAATAAATATTTTCATTTTCATTTTCATTTTCATAATCCCCGACCCCCGATCCCGGCGGTGGATGCGAGTGGCACAGGACCGGTCTGAGTGGCGCGCCTTGGGGGAGGCCTATGTCCAGCAGTGGACGTCTATCGGCTGAAATGATGATGATGATGATGATGATGATGATGATGATGAATCCCCGACCGCCATGTATCCTGTAAGTGTTTCATTAAATTATAACGTTAATTTGTTTTTAACTTGCCTTTAACCCATTTTGTGAGCTTAAACAAGTAAATGACAATTCTAATGCACAAATAATTTATTTTGCATTATAACGGCAAAAAATATTTCCTTCGTTTTTGTTTTATTACAATAAGGTGGCAACTCGACTTTGACGTAAGGGTGACACGTCACCCGTATCGGCATACCTTGTTTTCTGACCATAGTTTTTCAGTTTATTTTCAAGGTAGTATACAAATTGAGTGCGCGCGTAGATGATTATATCCTGTGCCCGTATCCCTCGACTATTCTGCCGATCCGATCCCGCATTTTACGACTCCGGGAACTTCTCGGCAATTACTGCCGACGGAAATTAAACACGGGCTTGACCGCGGTAAGGACGCAGTTTTATTATACGGGGCCCGGCAGCGGGGTTAATTGGACGAGATGGACTATGGCGATTCTTCATTGAAGGCGATTTTGATAAGGTTTCGACGCATGATGATGGTCTCGTGGTGAAAGGAGGCCTGTGTCTGCTGCGATGGTGGAGTGTGATAACGGTTCTAGTTAGAAATCTTCTTGGCAAAGGACTAGTAGTACATATAAATCAAAATGTTTGAAAAATGAAAATCCCTGTCTGTTATCTCTTCACGCGTCAACCCGGGACCGATTGAGATGAAATTTGGCATGTATAAAGTGGCCCGAGAAAGGACATAGGCTACTTTTTATCCCGGAAAAACCTGTAGGTCCAGCGGGAACGCGATAACCGAATTCCACGTGGGCGAAGTCGCTGGCAGAAGCTAGTAATATATATAAATCAAAATGTTTGAAAAATGAAAATTCTTGTCTGTTTACCTCTTCGGGCGTCAACGGCTGGATCGACTGGAATGAAATTTGGTATGGAGATAGTTGGAGTCCCGGGAAAGGATGGGCATCTTTTTATCCCCGAAAAATGTGTAGTTCCAAACGATAACCGACTTTCCGAGCAGAAGCTAGTGGATTATAATAACTCAAACTATCATTAATGTCGTCGTAGATCGTGCATTTTTTGGGGTTCCGAACCTCAAAAGGTAAAAACGGAACCCTTATAGGATCACTCGTGTGTCTGTCCGTTCGTCTGTCACAGTCGATTTTCTCTGAAACTACTGGACCGATTAAGTTGAAATTTGATACGTATATGTAAGTTTGTGACCCAAATACGGACATGTAACGAAAATAAATGAATTTTAAACATAGACCCTATTTTTGGGGGCTAAATAAAAAAAAAAATGAACTTTTTCAAACTATATCGTTTGACATATCAAATGAAAGTAATTTTTATGAGGATTTCAAATATTTTATTTTATTTTTGGTTAATACTTTTCGAGTTATTTAAGAAAATAGGCGAAAAATGACTATTCCCCCCCTTATCTCCGAAACTACTGGACCTAAAATTTTGGAAAAAATACGGAGGATAGTTATTGACCTATAGATTACAGGAAAAATAATTAAGAAGTCCATGGTATTCGAAATCTATCATATAAAAAAAGAGCTTATCCTGTCCTGTGAAACGGTTTGAAAATGACGTCATTGAAAATAATCAAGAGTCGGAACCATCTCCACGCGAGTTTAACTCACTTCTTGACCGGTTTTTAATAATAATTATACTATTTAGGCGTCTACGAATAAATAAATGCAAAATCAAATTCAAAGTAATTAAATTAAAATTAACTTTACAAATGAGAAGCCAAAAAAGCTATACCATGGTTACCCTAACCTAACCTTCATCATTTGACTTCAAAATGTTGATGTGAGAGACGGTATGCACAATATGATATTCGCTACACTACACCACAATGGCCACGGAATCTCCCGCCTGAATCTAGACCGCGCGCAACTCACCGTGAACTCGCCTCACCTCAATCCGGAGATGGTGAGTGAATCATTGGCCGGCGTAGTGGTACATTTACCATTGATCTATTATACGTAAGGATTCACAATCAGCCCAAGAAAAACGGCCCGTCAAAACGGGTGCCCGAACAAAGCAGGCACCCGTTTGGCGCTTAGTAAATTTGACACTTAAGTCTTATAATGTTAGGTTTACTTTTGTGTAAAATATTTATCTTGACACATAATATAAAGAGGCGTTATATTATAAACATATTGGAACGTATTTTCTAATGTCAGTTTGCTCCATATATTTTGACATATTCTGTTAGGCACTGTTCGTCCATGTTATTATAGGTCAATGACATTTACAAGTGTACACACGTCCTCGCACGAACACATTGACACTGCCCGGCTTGCTGCATTCGAGTTGTGATCGAGATCGTGTTTTTTAAAGGCCGTGTCCGCCGTGTGACTACACCAAAGTTCTGAACAATAAAAATGCTAATTTCATCAGAATCATTTAAATAACCAAAAAATATAGATTACAAATGGAGGTAACATTGTAGATTAAATGGTAAAGCCTTTATTAAATCAGACAAAGGAATTATGACGAAGAAAATATTATGTGCCTGACATTTGTAATTCAAATATGTATTTTTAATTTAATAGAATAAAATACCCTCGAATACGTTTGGAATATTAACCAAACGAGTGACGGCTTAATACCAAAATTTTGTGATATTCTAACAATATTTTGTTCGTTTGAATAATAAAAACTTAAATTAATAAATTTTGCCCTGAAAATAGCTGAAAATGAGTCTGCCCAGTTATGAGGTCTAGCTTAGTCACTTTTTCGGACCCGTAAATTCCTAATCGCCATTTTCGTCAAATTCATTAGAACCGTATCTGAGTATTTTGAGTGCAGTAAATACAAGGTTAGCTCGTTTAAAGTACTTTGAATTGTATAAGTAAAACAAAAAAAAATAGAGTAACGATTTGACAATAAGGACATATGTATATAATTTAATTGAATTTAATATAACTATAATTATTATTATAATACACTACAATTTTTTTAAGTAATTAACCTGAAATTAATATTTATGTATAAATTATTTATATGCTATTACACCTACTTATTATTTATGAAAAATCAGTGTAGTAATATAAATTATCGCTATAGAACAGTGTGTCTAATACCTACCTATCAGTACCTAATAACGACATTTACATCTAAGTTTATTATTTAAGACATTGCACATGCTCTGACAGGGTAACATGGAGCTACTTAAGTTACCTAATATTAACATCCTATATATCTGTAACACTAACGTGTTCTGCAATTGAATAAAGAATAAAGAATGAAGTTTTAAAGTACAAGATAATAAAGATGGCCGTCGACGTTTGTTGCACTTCCCCAATTTTACTCAGTTTATCTACATTTATTGTTTTTACCTTACACTGCTCGGCCCACACTTGGCCGAGAACCTTGAAGCCTTGAATCAAACAAGTACCTACGTGAATAATAAAGTAAATAGTAGCTGACCCCGCGGACTTCGTATAGGCTTAGAATATGAAAAATAGCTTACGTCCTATTCTCAGACCTACCGAACATACACTCCAAATTTCATAAGTATCGGTCGAGCCTTTTCGGAGGAGTTTGGTTAGAAACACTGTGACACGAGAATTTTATATATTAGAGATAGAAGATTTGCAACAATCAATTAACAATTATATTATTTCTTTTGGCATTAATAAATTTAATAAATGAGGTTTCTTTCTCTATTGATGGCGAACAAACCTTTTGGGTAGTTTAAAATGACTATTTCAATGTTTCCACTTTAAATATGACTTAAGTTTTGTTCGACAAGCGCTGCCGGACGCAGGCTTAATTAACTTTCTAAATAAGCGAGGACAAACTGCTGCATTATTATTTTATATACACAGACGTTTATGAAATAATAATAGTGCTCTTACTAAAGTTATTTAAACGTTGGATGTTAGTCCAAGAACAAGGAGGACTCAACCATCCATTTTGTATATCCAACCATCCACTAGCTTCTGCCCGCGACTTTGCCCGCGTGGAATTCGGTTATCGCGCTCCCGCGGGAACTATGCGCTTTTCCGGGATAAAAAGTCGCCTATGTCCTTTCTCGGGACCCCAACTATCTCCATACCAAATTTCATCCAAATCGGTCCAGCGGTTGAAGCGTAAAGAGGTAACATACAGACAGACAGACAGAGTTACTTTGGCATTTATAATATTAATATGGATATATAGGTAGTTAGGGAGCCGCGGATGATGAAGAAGCTCTCGAAGATAGGTATATAAAAAAATGTGACATGGATATACTCTAGCGCGCCAAATATTTATACTGTACTAGCTTCTGCCCGCGACTACGCCCGCGTGGATTTTGGTTATCGCGTTCGCGCGGGAACTTTGCGTTTTTCGGGATAAAAAGTAGCCTATGTCCTTTCCCGGCACCCCAACTATCTCCATGCCAAATTTCATCTCAATCGGTCCAGCGGTTGAAGCGTGAAGAGGTAACATACAGACAGACAGACAGAGTTCCTTCGAATTTATAATATTAGTATGGATTTGCCCCACGTGTCCTCAGACATGAAAATATGCTAATTTGCCTATGGTAACGCACGTAAAAAATGCTCGAGCGCGTCTGATATTTAGAGGGATTAAATGCCCGCTGACGAAACCTCCATTATTTAATGGACAATTCGGGAATGACACCGGCTTGTGGCAGCGTTTTGAAACTGCTCTACACGCGCGGCGCTACCTATATAGAATGTTGAGATTTGGTAAAGGTACCTACTAATAACCACTCGACGGTCGCGCGCTGTAAAACATCTTAGGGGATGGAATGGGATGTGTAGATTACAATTTGTACAAGTTGAACAGGGACAGGGAGTATTTTGTGACTTTAAAATAACTAATAAATCAGTTGCTTGCTTGTCTCCAGGGAGCATATAACCATTCGAGTGATTAAATTTTTTAGAGCAACCTGAACCGCAACCTGTTAGTTGCCACGAATCTCCCATAGCTTAATCTGACGCGCTCGAATCATTTAAAAATCCCCTCTGGGCTCCCGGACTAATTACAAAGAGCGAACTCAGTCACATTATGGCGTGGAGTTCGCATCAATAAAGCCCATTTGTACATAATTATTGTGCAAAGTACCATATTAAATTAGTATGTTCACAACAATCTGAGGCTTTACACACGCACTGTTCCACCTTTGAAGTAGCGTACCTAATTAATTTGTGGGTTTTCGACCGAGAACACGCCAATAACAATAAAGCATGTAATGATAATCTTCACTTACTAATGGGTAATGACCTGACTCCTGTAATCTACAAGGATTTAATTCAATTATGAACTTATTAACTTCTGTTCGCGACTTCGCTCGCGTGAAATTATCGCGGTTATCGCGTTCCCGCGGGAACTATGCGTTTTTCCGCGATAAAAAATAGCCTATGTCCTTTCCCGGGACCCCGACTATCTCCATGCCAAATTTCATCTCAAACGGTCCAGCGGTTGAAGCGTGAAGATGTAACAGACAGACAGACAGAGTTACTTTCGCATTTGTAATATTACCTAGCTTCTGCCCGCGACTTCGCTCGCGTGGAATTCGGTTATCTCGTTCCCGCGGGAACTATGCGTTTTTCCTGGATAAACAGTAGCCTATTGTCCTTTCCCGGCACCCCAACTATCTCTATTCTAAATGTCATCTCAATCGGTCCAGCGGTTGGAGCGTGAAGAGGTAACAGACAGACAGACAGAGTTACTTTCGCATGTATAATATTAGTATGGATTATAGTAACTATATATTCCTGTTCGGTGTTTTTAATTTTAGGTATATGTTGTGTGCTTTGGAGCGAATTAATGTTTTTTTTTTCTTCTTTCTTCTTTTTCTACATAAGGACCCAAGCAAGCTAATGGAAATTATTCCATAAGTGGACCTCACTTCTGGCCTCTTGATATCGGCAAATTGGCTGCGGTGACCGAGCGGGTACGCGGCAGTCGCTCGCACGCGGAGGGTTTGAGCGAGGAAAATTAAACTCCAATATATTATTGATTTGGAGACCAAACCACTCATGTGCCAGGCAAGTCTATTACGGACTAACATACTTATAAAATAGCGTATTGACATTAGTATTCTTACAATACTTTTGCTCAGTCAAGTAGTCAAAGGGTTTGGAGCTTTATATAGACGATTCCGATTGAGGGTTGATCAAGTAGCAGAGTATATCTTAGCAAACGAATAAGTTGCTTTAAATTGTTTTCCATTATGTATCTGTGGGTTTCATCTGTCAATCGTGTAGGAGGTGTTGTCGTCCCAGAATTGGGCTGTTACTACAACAGCCTATTTACGGCCCACTGCTGGGAACGGCCCCCTCTCATCACGAGGGGAATTGGGCGGTATATCCATCAAAAGAAATGCCTCAGATTCGCCACATAAATCGTCTGCGAAAGACGTATACGGCCAACGATTATGTGTACTTGACGTCTAACATATTATTATGATTGAAAGAACATTATAGGATTTATAGGCCATCTATATTTAAAATAATCAACTTTTTAAACGTACATAAATGTCACTTCCGACACATATTAAACTAGCTAAGCTATTCATCTTAATATCGCAAATAAAGGGAAATTACATTTCCCAAGTAAATATTCGTCGTGACAGATTGATCTCTATTGTTAATTAATTGGATTAATTATGAAGTTCCCGCAATTAATCAAGAGGTGAAGTTACTCCCTAGGGGGTTAAGTCTCGGAGTCGGAAAGTGATACCACACGGCGGACACGGCTTATAAAAGCACGATTTCGAACACAATTCGAATGAAGTGTCAATATTTGCGTGCGATGACGTCTGTGTGCGTGCGAGGACGTCTGTGTGCGTCCGAGGACGTCTGTACACTTGTAAATTGTGAGTACCTACCACTACGCGGGCCAATGATTCACTCACCATCTCCGGATGAAACAAATGACGGTAAGGGCGAGTTGCGCGCCGGCTAGATTCAGGCGGGTGATTCCGTGGCCATTCTATATGTAGTAAGTAATATTAAATATTCTGTGCTGATATCACGTTAGAATGAAAATGTCCCAACATTTTTTTCCAATCAAGGAAATTTTAATCCATCGAGTACAATTCACATTAAGGTACACCGTTGTTTACTTTTTGGCTTTACCTTTTATAACTATACTAGAAGTGCCCGCGGCTCCGCTCGCGTGACATTAATAGTGGTTTAAAACGGTCCGCCTAAAGCAAAAGGAGTCCATAGTAAAGTTTTTTGCGTAATGAATAGAAATCAATAGCTCTCAAAAGTAATAGACAGTCAATATAGAGTGCATAAAATAGTACAGGAGTTATAAAACTTGAAAATCATCCAAATATTCCTGATTTCATACTAATTTTGTTTGAATTATTTTGTGTTGCCTAGTTTTAGCACTTAGCAGGTTGGTCTGGCTTGCGTAGCTTGTCCAAATACGTCCTAACCCTAACCTAACTTTCTGCTCGGTGACTACTATGAAACTTTTCGATTTAATATATACAGAAAAAATCCAAACGAAACACGCTTGTTTTAATTTTTTAACCGTATTCTACACGATAAAACTAAAATGTTCATTTGTTGATAGTTTAGTTTACTTTTTACTCAGTATAACATGAGATTTAACGATATTTTAAAAGTGACTTTATGAACGCATCTTTTTTTAAGTTCAAAAATTATCTGTGGTCAAGTACATACATCTGTGACATCTGTTGAAAATTGACATTTTAAAATTAGTACACCTATCTATAGGTACAATAGTATCTCTTAGTTGTCTGTGGCTATAGGTATGTATGTTTGGTATAAAGGTATGGTTATGTATGTGTGAAATAGGTTTGGGGACCATGAACCTAGATGGCGCTGTACGTCCTAAGTGAGTGACAACTCTATCTCAGTATGTATAATGTACTCTATGAAATAGAATAAATAGCACAGACTACTTAGAAGATACTACGCATAGGTACTACAGACGGCTTACTGTGTAATATACGGCTTAATGTAGTTTTCTACCTTCATTTAAAGTAACAAAGCACAAAATAAAATAAGTACCAACATAACAAACAGGATGTGTGCTTTCAACTGTCAACCTAAAATTTAGGCTACTTGAACCGACCGACCGAGAGCAATCATATACTCTGTGCCGAGCGAGGGCCGAGAGTTCCCGAAGGTAAACGCGAAGATACCCGATCGTTCGGACGAACGAAAATTAATGAATTTTCTTTAGCTGATTAGTAAAATAATACTTGCAATTCTAGGCATCGTCGAAAACGGGAGGGCGGGTGAGGTGAGGCAAGTGTGTTGCTTATCAAATCCGCACGTTCACACTCCATAAGAGATACTATGAAATAGAACATGGGCTTTTCACTTAGTACAGTCAAGGGCATTAATATGCGTACACTTTTGCATCCTATTCCGTTGTGTTAAGGTCCAAAAGTGTATACATATTAATGCCCTTGACTGTACATTCGCTTTTTCCTTTGAGAAGGGACTGCGTAGAATAGTTTGGGACCTTGAAGGTAGGTGGCGTTGTTTTAAAATATTTAAAGTGCTGCAATCACAATTTATTAATTTTTGATCATTCGAATTACTGGAAATACCGAGTTTAAATATTCGTAAATATTCTAAAACGCATTTTAAAATATGTAAATCAGTTTTTAACTCAGTAAGTATAAGGGTGATTCTTAAATTGTGTCCAGATATTGTAAAAAAAAAACTTTTTTTTTTTTACGTCTTATAGCGATGTGCATCAAAAGTATATACCAAAAGCATATTTTTGATGCATGTGAACAACCTTAAAGCCCTCAGGAAAGGTAAAAAAAATAGGTACATAAACATGGCTGTGACAGATTGTGCCTCGGTCGTGACGTTACTGAACCAGGCTGTGACACTGTATGACGGTCTTTTACTTTTGTTTCCTCATATTAAGGTGATTTGACGGGATCTGCTTTTATTTTGGCGCGTCTATTTCTTTCGTATTCACGCCTTGCTATTTTTTTTCTTCTGGGTTGTATTTCTTCTTTCGTGGCATCTACAGAATCATAATAGCGAAAAATCAGTATACTTAATAAAAGGGATGTTTTTTAAAAGTACAGATGAAACCAAAGAATATGTATAGCAGTCAGAAAAACCATTTAATTGACAAAATATATTTTTTACATGGCTATTTTATTAGCTAGTAAGTAGGAAAAAATTAAAAAGACACGTATTTTTTTCATTTTTTTTCGTAAGTCGGCAATATCATACATAAAACTAAAATTTAAAAACTCCTCATCCTAAAAGAACGTAAGTCAAAAATGACGTAGTAATAAATTAGCTCTTTCTGCGCATATACATAGTTCTGCGCGTAACGCCCGCTCTTTAGCGAGAGTGAGTGAATTGAGTGAGATGACGTCACGCACCAGGTACAACTAAAACACGATTTTATCTAAAAAGCAATGAAGGAAAAAATCTGAAACTTTTTTAGATTGAGATACCAAAATGGTTTTCGAATTACGCCTTGCAAAAATTTTGAAATGTTGTCAATTATTAAAATGAAATACATATGATGTCACGACCACGCATTATTATGTCACGACCGTGTACTCAAAAAGTCCGCGGTCGTGACATTTTTTCCATACCATGGCCGTGACAATTTGAAACGTGTTCAATATAACCGAAAAACTACCCATGATTTCGCAGATCTTAAGTAATTATCTTAAAATACGCTATATGACGTACATATTATATGTCAATCAAAAGGGTGACACTGGTACTTACCTTCAGAAATACTACACGGCGTTGACGTGTTAAGGTTGACCCGTTTTCAAATAAAATGGAAAACAATTTTTTGCGAGACACTCACTACGTTCAGAACTTTGCAAATCTGACAAGAAGACAGTGTTGCTGTTCTAAAAAAACTTAGAAAGGGTTGTCAACATCAAAGATAGTTTTCTACCGAGTAACGCATATTTATGTTATCGCACATGGTCGTGACACTAAAACTACTCACAAAGTTCAAGTTGTTTAAAATCATAAATTGTCATTGATATTTATATATTTTTTATGTAGTCTTATAGAAAATAGATTATTCTTTCATAATTGCAGTAATATTTAAATAAAATAACATGCCATCTCTACAGAAAAAAATATTTTGTTTTCAAATCCGGGAATCTCACACGACACGGTCCGTGACATTTTGGACTTGTTATTTTTTTTAAATATCTTTCTAATAATAGTATGATAAAAAAATTATTCATACATGATACTAGAGGTACTTTACTAGGTAAATTAATATAAAGTTTACTGATTTTCCTCAAAAATATATTGAATTCTTACAACTCACACAAAAAAACGTAAGAATAAGAATCACCCATAACATGAGATTTAACGATATTTTAAAAGTGACTTTATGAACGAATCTTTTTTTAGTTCAAAAATTATCTGTGGTCAAGTCAAGTACATACATCTGTGACATCCTTGTGACATCTGTTGAAAATTGACATGTTAAAATTTGTTGTTGTTTGTGAATTTCGTTGTGTGAGCGTTTTGGTGAACTTAAGCGGTAATATTGTTGATGAACTTTGATAAACCTTGGCATTGAATTGGACACTGATCTTCCCTTAACCTGTTGACCTGGCTTGAAACTGGACTCCGATTTCTCTGCATGCTATTTTAATGGGAACAAAAGTGATTTAATATTATTGTTGTGTATTGATAAATAAATATCTAGTCAATCACGGTGTGTATTTATTTCTAAATTGTTATTAATTCTACCATTGGTTTCATACTATGATGTGTGCTTTCAGTTGAAAGCAAATTAAAAATAAATAAAATAATTTTAAATTTTACGTTGACAGCAGTTGTCAACGTAACATTTACCGACCGACCGAGAGCAATCATAGGCTGCGTTCCGAAACGCGCTCAGAGCGCTCACAGCACCTTGCATCCCTTTTCCTCTTGAAAGTCGAGTCGTAAGAGGAAAAAGGATGCAAGGTGCTGTGAGCGCTCTAAGCGCAATTCGGAACGCAGCCATATACTCTGTGCCGAGCGAGGGCCGAGAGTTCCCGAAGGTAAACGCGAGATACCCGATCGTTCGGACGAACGAAAATTAATGAATTTTCTTTAGCTGATTGTTGAATAAATACGTAGCTAAAGTGGTAGAAATTGGTGTCTTGTTCTATTCTGATGTATGGAGGACAGATTTCAATAACTTGTTCCCGTGGTACGTGAGTTGTAATTGAGAAACGTGTCAACAAAGCTGGTGCAATTTTGTAAGGCGCCATCTCCCTCCTTCCCACGTCTTACGTCCCTTTCTGATTTTTCACTTTTATATAATATATATTTACTATACCTACTCGCGTGGAATTCGGTTACCGCGTTCCTGCGTTCCCGCGGGATCTATGCATTTTTCCAGGATAAAAAGTAGCCTATGTCCTTTCCCGGGACTCCAACTATCGAATCCAACTAAATTTGAATGTCATTAGCAAATGGAATTCGATCTTGTTAAATGCATTTTCTGTATGATGGGTGTAGATAAAAAAGTAAAACATCGGACATTGCATAGACATAGACATAGACATAGACAAAACTTTATTTAACATCCCAAAAGGTAGGTACATTTTTAACTTAACCCAAACTTAACATTGTTTCTATGTACTAGGACTATGTTGTTTACAACAACTAATTCCATGCAGGTCGGCCAGACCAATGATTAATTCTAAATGGAATAAAGATAAATATACAACAGACAGTCTCTGAGACGAATGAATACATTGGCTTAGCAGAGCTCCATAGAATAAAATTAATATGTAGTTAACTTAAGATATAGAAATGTGATATTGTAGGTAGGTAGTCATCGGTCTGAAATTGTGTTCTGAAAATTTGTGCGTTTATAGGCGACGGTTCCTTCTTACCACCAGGAGAGCGGTATTCTTGATTGCTTAGTGGTAAAAAAAGCTATTTCAATTTGCTCAAAAATGTCATTAGGAAATTGTTAGTCGTTTTAAGCAGCGGATATAGGCGTTTAGGTCACAACTTGAAGTCTGGAGGATCGCCAAGACGCTATCTCAGGACGAGATGGGCCGTTTGGCGCTCGGACACACTGGTAATTAACTAATCGTCTGGATATATTGATAACGATAATTTATAGCTCTAAATACATAGACCGCTAGAAAAAATGGATTAGATGTGAATCTTGACAATTTTTCTCTTATGAAATGTAATTTTGTTGTTTTCTTTTTGACGGAGCGAGCGAGGCGTCTAAGGCGCTTTCAGCTCGGGTAAAAAGCTCCATATGTGCGGATGACCGGATGTCCGGCCGATTTCCGGCTGGTCCCCTCTGCACTCAACTAAGTTCCAAAATTAATATAGCTTCTGATCGCGACTTCGCCCGCGTGGAATTCGATTATCGCTTTCCCGCGGGAATGCGTCTTTCATGTGAACATTCAATATTCAAATTTAATATTCAATACGTAAAATTCTTTCAACTACTATTTAAAAAAGTTTTATTACAAATGACTATATGTCTTCAAACTTATGAAATACTAGCTCCAGCCCGCGAATCCGCCTGCGTGGAATTCGGTTATCGCAATCCCGCGGGAACTATGCGCTTTTCCGGGATAAAAAGTAGCGTATGTCCTTTCCCGGGACACCAA
The DNA here is from genome assembly GCA_963971205.1 of Aethes cnicana. Taxonomy (NCBI): domain Eukaryota; kingdom Metazoa; phylum Arthropoda; class Insecta; order Lepidoptera; family Tortricidae; genus Aethes; species Aethes cnicana. Next base: position 3,562,236 of record OZ020288.1, on the reverse strand, counting down.
CTATCTCCATACCAAATAGGGCTCTAAACGACTTGATTGTTACTATTACTTACTACTACAGCCCATTTGCATCCCACTGCTGGGCACAGGCCTCCTCTCATCACGAGGCGACTTGATTGTTACTTCCACAATATTCCGCAGCTTCCATCGGTGAAGGCGGCGCTATGTGAACTATCCTTTGTCCCATCCTTTAACCGCAATAACCGGAGTGGCCGGAACTAGGGATTGTCACTTACAAACGAACCCATTTATTGCATTACTTACACTGATCCGGCTTTAGGCCGTTAGTGGCGAACCGCCCTTAACGTCGGACTCTCCAATTATAATCCCTGCAGAACACGGCGATAGAAAATGTTCGGTATTAGAAATTCGTGGCGTCAGGGAATCCAGATGACATAAGAATATTGAGATAAAAAAATAGAAAACGTTGTCGTCGTGTGTAACTTGTATACGAGTTAAATAAGATAAAAACAACGGGTGCACTCCGGGAGTGCCGGTAGAAGTGAAAACTTGCACAGGCATACATTTTCGCCGCGCAGTAGAAAGAGAGGGGACTTCCTCTCCTACGCCGCGCCGGCGGTCTACTGGCTTCAATGACATTGTAACATTTTTTCGATTACGTCTTACGGTCACTTGATCTGTCGCGAGTTTAACTTTTTTCCCCATCACAAAAAGTGCACAGCGCCGCTGACAAAGATTTCACTTCAAAAATCTGTTCACTATAGGTACAGTTAGGGATTCCAAGAGTACTGTAACTGACATAGGTACTTACCTACTACACATTTTACACCTGCAACAGGATTTTCATTTCATAAAATATCACGCAGTATGATTTTAAAGTAACAATTAATTTTAAAATGGAAACTTTGTTTACATTGTGGCGCGTCTTGCCAACTTAAATAGGCTCAGTCCTCGTTCCGACGCGGCATAATAGAAATGACAATAACGAATGATCCGAATAAATAAACCTACAAAGAGCTAATTAAAGAATTTTCAATGTAACAATTAACGTCAAGATGGAAACTTTGTTTACATTGGCACGTCTTGCCAATTTCAATAGAGTCAGAGTCCTCGTTTCGACGCGGTTTAATAGAAATGACAATAATAATGAATTATCCGAAGAAATGCCTACAACGGGCTAATTAAAGAATTTTCAATGAACCAACTCGGAGGCTGGCCTCTTTTTAAACAAGTCAGGCTTCGAAACTTCGTCACAAATATCAGTAAAATCGTAATGACTTTACTCGTATAATCATCACAACAAATTGTAATAAGAGACCAGAGTATAAAATAGTACCTCATGCCTTTATGATTACTTATAGTAAGTTTACATGTGATTTTTTAAAACCTAAAGCAGACAAAGGAACATTTTGAACGAGCAAACCTGATGTCAAGGACTCAATGCTCAGGCCATGGACACTAGAAAGAAGAACTGCCAGTGCGTTGCCGACTCTACAGTTCACGGTACACTTGGCTCTTAAAGAACATAAGTCGTATCGGAAAAACCAGATGGTAATGACGACGGCGCATATATTTCTATGGTGGAACTTCGCACATTTGACACTTTTGACTTATGAAAATGTGCACTCGATTTCATAGAGTTTCTATCTCATAATCATCAGTCATTTCAGTTATCATTGCTGACCGCGAAGTTTGAAGTACCAAATCAGGAATCATTGTATTGTACTATTCAAAGCGAATATTAAACGTATTTCTAAGTAATTTTAAATACAATCGTTTGAAATAAAGCTTGATTGTCATGGTTTGTCTTTAAAATGTCTATCAGACCTTGAAACGTCGCGTCGTACTACGGAATCCTCTTCGACCGAACATTCTCCAAAGTGATTTAAATTTATAACGAGCGCCGGTTTCAATTCCTAATTGGCCTTCTTTACTGTTCAAACAATTAATCGAATAGATTGTAACTTAATCTGAACTCTGTTGAAAATTTTAATGAGGAGAATAGTTACTCATACCTACTTCTCTTCATTAGACTAACAAATTAGGTAATCCTTACGACTCCTAACAGAACCCATTGAAAACCTCAGACATCCCAACAGACTTTTTATTATTTTAAATTTATCTAGCGTGTTTTTGTGTTTCTGTATGTTTTTTCGTCATAGTTCTATTTGATTAGTACCTATAGTACTTGTGGTATAGTAACTCTGCATTCATTTAACATTTGGTCTGTCAGCGACTCGTTGTCATTTCGAGGGCGCAATAATAAAAGATAAAGGATGGTTCACTCGATTCTAGTCTTGATTCCGAATAAATAAACTGTTTTTATGTTGTTTCATACCTACCACCCGAGATCTAAAACAAAAACAATGTTCTAAATAATTAGACTAGAAATTCACAAGTACAGGGGCATGATATGAGGGTATAATATATTCACGAAATTCCTTTACTACGAGGCTTGTCGTGAAGCGACAATTAAGGGATGAAGGTGATAAGAGGAAGGAAAGAGTATGTATATACGATAAATATATTTACAATAAGGGAAAGAAAACCTATTTACAATTATTAAAAAAGGGAAATGGAATATTGGACGAAGTGGTGAGAAGTGGTGTTATGAAGAGCGGTGTGAAGGTAAAGTTGAGTCAGGGTGTGGGAAGAGTGAAGGATGATGTGAAGGTTGAAGGAGCTCGAGGTGGAGAATGATTAAGCAGCACGGCGTAGCGGAAGGGCGGCACAGGATATTGGTGATGACGTAATCAGGAACAGCGGCACAGGTCTTTACTGGACGGTGGAGGTGTGCAGGGTCAGAGCGACGCTTCGAGGTTCAGCTGGTGGCTGGCACGGGGTAGTAGTGCTGCAGGGTGGATCAGCGTAGTGGTGACGTCGCAGTGGACCGTCTCTGAATGGCTGAGTGATGCCACAGGTTCGGTACCCGTATAGAGCGGCACGGGTGATAGTGCAGCGGGTAAAACGTCAGAGGAGATGGAGCCAATGGCTATCACAACGTAGAAGGTGAGTCTTTGTACGGATATTTTTAAAGTTGTCCGCACACCAACTTGAAGGACTTTGTGCGGATAGATTTTAGAGGCGTCCGCACACCAACTCAGAAGATGAAGTAAATTATTAACTTAGCACGGCCAAAAGGTTGCCAGAGGCTTTGGGCCTTCTTTGCAGGGTCCTGGGGCTGGTCGACCCCCATCCATGACAAAGGTCTTATAATTTCGACTGCTCCGTTTGAGAGCTGAAGAAGAATCGATAAGGAATTTTTAGAGGATTTGAATAAAAATAGAAATAAAACATCAAAATCGCCCACCAGCGAGAAACCTAACATGTTACAAAAGGATTGATATGTTGTGGCCATAGCAACGGGTATCAACAACATTGTCAACTACGTCAATATTATCAAAAACCACAATTTCACCGAAATTATAAAGGCAAAACTGTAGTGTTCAAGTAATTCAAGAAGGAAAAATAATAACAGGTCACGACAAATACATTGCCACGACGTAATTTGAGTGTTGTATAAGTAAACGCGAGACAAAGAAGAAGCTTGGATGTACGTGAGATTATGGTGTTATAAAAATGTGTTTGTGTACAAGGGATCCGAAGTAATGTTATGTTTTTAATTGCAGGAGCATGTTAATGATGAGTATAAATGAAAGTGTAACTTAAAAGGTAAGTAATATTATGATATCCTATAGGCTACGTTAAAAACACTCCAACAATGCCTCATAAAATACGAGCTCGGAAAAGAAACGAAATAATGAGAAAGGACGCGTTCCAAATCGCGGGCCTTCACTAGTCTGACCATTCAGCAATTCGCTCCACATTGTGGAATTCTTGGCGAATTTTTTCACTCTTTCCTAGACTGATTTATGCCTCTGTGGTCGGGCTTAATTCGAAAATAGCTCTTGTATTGTAGCGCTTTGTATCGCGCTCCGTAAGACGTTTTTCCATGTAATGCGTTCAAATTTGGCGCAGTTATCTGTCTTTGGTTGGACGTTTTTATTGAAAAGGGCAGGTGAATTTCCAAGAAGTACCTACAGTGTTACTTCTATAGAAATCTCGTTTGAATGAACTGTCGTGTATGTGAAGAGATCAAGCTCGTGCGAGTTCGAGTAAAACCAAAAGCAAGTTCCTCGTGAAAATTTACTGCACGCTTCGCGTTGGTATATTAACTCTGCTTGATTTTTAGTTTCTTTGCTAAACACGTTAACTATTATGACGTCGGGCTATAATTAAGTAATATCCGCTTTAAATACTAGTCTGATAAAAATATGCACATATTTTTATTGAAATAATAGTACATTATTGCAGAGGCCGCCAAGTAGCGCATTGCCGGACGAGTCAGTTAGAAGGCTGAGCGAAGCGAAGCCTTCTATTAGTACGAGTCCGGCAATCGCAATTGCGGCCGAAGTATATATAATGCTTTTCTCAAACAGCGAGGAAATACGTAAGGTCAGTCGGGGCAAGTGCGCCAGGATGGGGTAAGTGCGCCTAACAAAAATATATCGAAACCTATAAATATTACTCAACTAGTAGTTGGCTGTTTACAAGGCGTAGGGGCATAATAAATGTAGGCGCACTTACCCCACATCAATATTTACTACTTCCATGATCGTGGATGATTTGGCCATGGAAGTTGTACTTATTACCTCCATGGATTTGTCAGTTTCGGGGCAAGTGCGCCAGGGTGGGGTAAGTGCGCCTAACATAAATATATCGAAACCTATAAATATTACTCAACTAGTAGTTGGCTGTTTACAAGGCATAGGGGCGAAATAAATTTATGCGCACTTACCCCACATCAGTATTTACTACTTCCATGATCGTGGATGATTTGGCCATGGAAGTTGTACTTATTACCTCCATGGATTTGTCAGTTTCTAGAGGTGTCTCAAATAGCAAGCGAAATAAAAAAAACACACACGACAGTAATGTTTTTGCTGGCCAAGGCCGGCAATGGACAGCCTCGCGTCTTCTTTTTTTGAAAGTAACACGAACATTTCCGAGCATGTTTGAGAAAACGTATTTTTTACGCATATTAATACTAGTCTTGTTTTCTACCTAAATGACATAGCACTCATGGCAGTAATTTCTGTAGGCCTGTGAATAATGAAAAAAGTAACATTTAATGCAAATATTTGCGTAAGTATTCGAGCTCTCGACACGAGTATCGCGGGTAAAAACCAACGACCAATAAAAAGTATTACGTGCCGCCTGTAGCTTTAACTCAAACTGAATAATTAAAAACTTTATCAAGTAAATTGAGTGGTTGCATGATTTAACTCCACCATCTCCATTTCATCACTACAGGTCTAGGCTGCTGGATTTTTTTATCATGCGTACAGCTAAGAAATAAAAATAGTCTTTCCGCTAACCTTTTTCCCGAGCTTTACGATACCTACAACAGGTAATATAGTACCTAGTGCTAATTTAGATTCCCATGTTTAATCTTCGGTTACATCGTTACTATTCCTTCAGATGAGATCGTGGCCAATAGCTTTACTGTATTTTAAAAAATAGCTCAGCACGTAGTCAGTAAAATAATGGTTAGTGCTCCAAAGCCCGAAACAAAATTGAATATAGGCACGTAATTATCTACTTTGCGTATTCTATTGGAGTTTGATTTGGTTTGAAGTTTTGGAACTTATAGAGAGACGCTTAGGAAAGTGCGTAAGCAATGAACTTCGTGGTACATTTGACTTTCGACTTCAGCGCCTTGCAAAGTTTAGAAAGAAGAAAGAAGAAAAAACCATTTATTGTCATACACAAAATACACAACTGTTTGAAGACAAAATAATGCACATGACACAATGAATACAAAAAAACCATAATGATAGTGCTTAGGTTGGTATGACAAAAGGGACGGACTCAGCTTGTGCTGTGACCGCAGGCCCCGAGGAGCACTGCTGTCTCACAGCGCTGGTACGCTCAAAAGCTTTTTTAGCTCAAAAGCTCAAAAATTTTGCTAAATTTCAGCTCGCTACGGCCAGTAGTTTTGGCTGTGCCTTGTCATCATTCAGTCCAGAAAAATCTGGAAAGTCCTATATCCCCGTTTGCAAAGTAAAATAAGGCTCCAGGTTACTGGGAAGTGATGCGGCGTGCAAAGTGCATCTGAGGGAAACACTTTACCGCCCGTTTCTCGCCGCTTACACTACTCACTCCTAAGATCTATTTAAAGGTTAAAGCAAGTTTGAGAAGCGTGGTCTTTAATTACTCTCAGAAGGAACTCAAACATAAAGTCAATTAAATTGAAGCGGCATCTGGGTCAGAACTTCTTAAACGCGAAACTCCTTCCCAAACTTTTCAAAGGCGTAACATTATTTAACACTTACATTTTAATTGTCATTTATTTGCATACCGGAAATGTTTATTAATTATGATCTCTCTCTCTTTGTTTCAGGTACGAGCTGAGTTTTTGATTATTAATTTACATTTACAAGGTTTAAGTATAATGATAAATGGAATGTTCAGAATATTTGCCTAAAAAAATTGTTTGTTTGATGATGTTGAGCAAATTTTTTTGGTGATGACAGTCATCTGTTAGTGATCACTATTTTTTTATTTTTAACCAATATTAGGATTTGATTTAAATGACACTTAAACACATATACGAGCTTTTACAGGAACGGTTTTTCCACGGGTCAAAGCAGCTTTTTCAATACTTCTATAACTAACTATATGTATAGTATCATCGAGTACGCAAATTCTATGTTTACGCGGGACGAAGTCGCGGGCATCGACTAGTACATTATAAGCAAACTAGCTTTTCCCCGCAACTTTGTATGCGCAGAAATATTAAAATGAAAATTCCCATTTTTTCCGTTCCCGTGGGAATTTCGGGAAATCTTCTCTTAGTGCTCCCATACGTTCCCTAAGGAACTTGCATGCCAAATTTCAGCTCTCTACGACCAGTAGTTTCGGCTCTACGTTGATCGATCAGTCAGTCAGTCAGTTTCTTGTTTAATATATATATATAGAAATAAATTTTGTTATAGTTATAGGTATAGGGTAGGTTGCTAAACTAACACAATTTGCGTGCCTGATCCATAGTTGTCATATAGATGGTTATAGGATTTTATTTTGCAATTTCTCGTTGGAAAACATTATGCACTATATCTGTACCTACATAATATCATGATGGAAATATACATAAGGTTACTACAGCCAGGCTATCTATATATGATGAGAGGTGGCCTGTGCTCATCATTGTTTTTTTTTAAAGCAGCAGAGGGCATTTAAAAAAAAAAGGCCTTCTGCTGAGTTTGTTGCGGCGCTTCTTCTCAAGCAATGTGTCTAGGCAGCGCTGGTAAATTCATTTCTGACGTGTAAAAGTGCACCTATGTGGCCATTTCGCTGAATAAATGATTGATTGATTTATGACTGAAGCTTAAATAACAACTTTCTTTGATATTTATTCAATACAACTAATTAATTATCGAATGTTGCTAACTATAGACTTACTATTCGGTTGATTACACCGACAATGTATCGATAAACGATGGCACAGCCAAACGAAGGGGTCATAACACTAAATTGTAGTTCGCTTAAGCTAACCACTTGGCGGCAAATAACGGATTGGCCTGGGCGGTGCGAGGCCGGCCGGCGTGTAATTGCTTGCACTTTTGTTACTTTTATATGGACTCCTTTATTTAACCGTGTTGTTTACATGTTCCTATAGTGAAATGGTTTAATACAATCTAGTGTTCTTTGCAATAGTAAACTGCAATGACTGAGCAGCTTACTGACTTAGCGACTGACACACAACGCGCAATCGCAACTTATGGTTGAAGAAAGCTGGAATTTGGCATGTAGTTTCCTTGGGGAGCTCTAAGAGAGGTTTTCCTGAAATTCCTACGGGAAAGGGAAAAAAAAAATACCTACGCGGCTTACACCTCGGGGGATGACTAGTCCATACTAATATTATAAATGACAAAGTAACTCTGTGTCTGTCTGTCTGTCTGTCTGTCTGTCTGTTATCTCTTCAAGCTTCAACCTCTGGACCGATTGAGATAAAATTTTTCATGGATATAGTTGGAGTCCCGGGAAAGGACATAGGCTACTTTTTATCCCGGAAAAACCAAATTCCACGCGGGCGAAGTCGCAAGCAGAAACTAGTAGTTTATAACTTTCCTACAAGTAATATTTTTTCTTAGTTCATGGCAATATTGCCAGTGATAACACTGAAGGTAGGTAAAGGGAAAATTAATGGGACACCAATCCGAATACACAAATTAATTCACCTGGCAACACATGCTCACGCCGTAATTGCTGACCGCAGTATCCATTAGCATGATTAACACCTATTAGCGGGAATTTGAAGTCTTTGAACGATCTCGGGAATCGGGATTTTCATGTATAGAGGTAGTCTCTACCTAAATTAGTAATTTAAAGAGAGAGGTAATATTGGGATTAGTTTAAGAGGTAAGCACCTATAGATGCTTGAAATGTGAGGCAATTCACAGGAATCACAATTCACATAGTTTTGGAATGTTTATGCTTGCAGTTTTTTTAATTAATTTAATATTATATTTGTATTATTATTTATTTATATCCATATCCATAACCATGTTAATATTATAAATATGCGAAAGTAACTCTGTCTGTCTGTCTGTTACCTCTTCACGCTTGCAGTTTTTTACGTACCTAATTTAATATCATATTATATATTTTTTGTATTATTTTTTTTATTTTGTCCGGCTGTTGTACACTAAGTTTTCTTTATGTGCAATAAAGTTTAAATAAATAAATAAATATTTACATCCATATCCATCCATATTAATATTAATCCATTATCCATATTAATATTAATCCATAATCCATATTAATATTATAAATACGAAAGTAACTCTGTCTGTCTGTCTGTTACCTCTTCACGCTTCAACCGTTGGACCGATTTGGATGAAATTTGGTATGGAGATAGATGGAGTCCCAGGAAAGGACATAGGCTACTTTTTATTTCACGCGGGCGAAGTCGCGGGCAGAAGCTAGTAGGTAAAATAATATTGAGTAGAAAATTATCGATAACCTTTCTCTCATGCTTAACGATAGTCGTAGAGCGTACCATACATTGCGTCAAATTTGTATGCCGAGTCAAACAAGTCAAAACAAGCTGGGGCTATATTCAAAGTCTTAAATAGGGATATCCCTGTTCCCTATAGGATCGCTCACGCGTTAAGTTTAACTTTAAACCTAGCTGCCTAAAGTTCACGCGACGCATGAGCGATCCCTCTAGGGAACAGGGAGATCCCTATTTTAAGACTTCGAATATAGCCCCTGAACCTACTATTAGCTCAAGCTCAATATACATACCTACTTAAGTATATTCGGATACAAAAAACAATACAAATCCTATGTAGGCGTCCCCTTCTGACCTTGATATGAAATGACACGAATCAGGCTCCACTTTTTCGGCCCGCTCGGATACTTTCCCGTTTTTAGCACTGGACCCTTGCTGTCATCAATCACGCTGTATCATACAATTTTATATTTATATACATGTATATTATCTGGCACAAAATAAAGGGTAAATCAAGCTTTCGACCCTTTATGACACCGGTTTGTGAACAAGAATACTGTAGGTAGAGGAAAGCTTTAGAAAAAACTCCGTGACACTTTAGGTGCATTACCTACTACTTATTGGGTCTTTAGTCTTTTGGGACTTTAGTTTCAACAGTAGGTACTTACGGAGAATTGCTTGATAGCAAACTCATGTTTTAGGCATGTCTGTCCCCACCAGTTTCGTCCCAGCGTGTCCCTTACGACCACGTATAATCTAGAAGAATGCTAGAAGACGATGAGTCCTTCTTCGAGACACTTTATTAAAGTGATCTAGATAAAAAATGCTTTATCTATTTCATCACCACGACAGCTTATTTACGGCCCACTGCTGGGCACAGGCCTCCTCTCATCACGAGAGGGTTTGGGCTATAGTCCCCACGCGGACCGGATTGGGGACTTCACACACATCTTTGAATTACTTCACAGATGCGTGCAGGTTTCCTCACGGTGTTTTCCTTCACTAAAAAGCTCAGTGGTAAATTCAATTTGAATTTCGCACATGAATAATTTCAGAGGTGCGAGCCGGATTCGAACCCCCGATCTTCTGCATGAGAGGCGGTAGGTCAAACCACTACGCTCCCACAGTTTCAAAGTTTATTCATTCACTATAAGTTTTTTAACCTACACTTTTATATACTCGTATAATATTCGTCTATAAATAATAATAATAATTGGGTGAAATGGTTCCGAATGGAGGACCGATCACCCGACTGAAACCAGGCAGTCGTCCCCTTCTATAAACCTACACTTATTTAATTTACTCGGGCTAATTTTTCAAACTTCAGATAATCTGTATTCTTCAGATAAATAGTCCATTTAAATTAGATTCGAATTTTGTATGGGCTATCTGAAGAACAAATTTTATTGAAAAATCAGCCCTCAGTCACGTAATTTTACTCAGTACCTATAATTGTCTAACAAAGCCCGTTAGCCCGTTAATAGACGAAAATATCCCTAAAACAGCTATGTGACAAAACAAGCTGCCAGAAATAATAAAAAATCTGTAGTAACACTAGTAACCTAAAGGAACTTCTAACCAAAAAAAAACCGCCTATTCCACTTATCCCTACTGCGATATCCCCACCAGTGCGGACATATGGAATATTTTTCCATTTAGTTCTACTGGTACGGATATTATTCCATTTATCCCTACTGAAATCCACTGCGGTAGGGACTCGCGGAATTATTTCCAACCATCTATACTGGCTTCCCCCCTGGTGGGGACTCGCGGAATTATTTCCAACCATCTATACTGGCTTCCCCCCTGGTGGGGACTCGGAAGGAATAATACTAGGAATATGACTGGGTCGACGGGTCCCCGCTACGCGGAGCCCCTATTTCTAGGTAGTTTGCCCTTCGGGCGTATATAGATGACTAACAAACCTAACCTACATTCACACCTTTGACCTAACGGACTGAGTGGACTATTTAATATTTCCTTACATTGGGATAAATGGAATAAATTCCATCTTGCTCTACCATTAAAAACTGGGAGGGACAGATGGACGACTCGATTCCATGTATCCCTACCAGTAGAACTAAATGGAAAAATATTCCATATGCCCACACTGGTGGGGATATCGCAGTAGGGGGTAGAATAGGCTAAAAAAACTTACTACTTACCATACCCTTTATGACAAAATAATTTAGGTAAGTATGTACTTACTTAAATAAAAAACTAGTAATATACTACTAATAAAATAACCCACACACACACACAGATTCACACACAAGAGATCAAAAACCAATCGATATAAGCGCTAGGAGTCGAGACGATTAATAGACCTGTTTGATTTGACGATAATGTGGCAAATAATGTGTTTGGAGAATGTTAAATCCTGGTTAGCCCGCATCGACACAAATATTTTTAACCAATGATTATTCACCAGTTACTTATACAATAAAGAAATCCTACTTCTAGGTAAGTACTTCCAATAGTTTCAAAGTTCATTTCGTATTATTAAAAGTATAATTATAAATTAATGTTGTTAAACTTGTTAAGAATTAAGGCTCCCTCCTCGTGATTGATAATACTTTACTTCTAAACGACCCTCGATCTTCATAAACGTTCAAAATAAACAGAACAAACATTTTGTAACTCCCTAATGTTGGGACTTAAAAACGTGTCCAAAGAAAATTATTCTTTGAGAGTTTAAAAAATGTGTCGAATAAGGCAAATGGAAGCTGTTTTCTGTTAATTCGAGGGATCTGCTCTTAGTTAACTAGGGTTCTTTTTTAATTAAAACAAAATTGACAAATTAGGACGAAGGTTTTTAGGGTAGAAAGTGGGCGACGTGATATTTATCAGAGGCTGGTGAATTTACCTCTACAATTCATACCTACCTAGAGATTTTAATAAAACCGTGTTAGTCAAGTTTTTTTACCTATCGTTTTCAATATAGATAGATGTTGAATTTATGAACGTACACAATTAATAATCTGGTAGAGATTTATTAAACTATAATTTACTGGAAACCGAAAATTGCAGTCTTCAGATGAGCCGCTTCTCCACAGTACAGAGTTCAGTGGTTCAAGAGATGCAACTGAACTTACGAACTCCTAAAAATAGCTGCCTCTAATTCAGTTTACACCTATCCATATTCTTTATTCATAGCGAAAATGGCGCTTACGCGCGTAATATCGTCCAAGATTACCATTTCAAAGCGCCAGCGCGAAGACAAACACCGAAGAGGCACTGAAAAAACCAGTGACGTCACAAAACAGTCACTCGAGCCGCCTTTGAGGCTTCAGCGGTCTCATTCGCCGTGATGGCGCTCGCAAAGCGTTTGCGGCTTGGTGATTTAAATCACTTAAGACGTTAAGTGCTGCCAATTTACCGTTCTCTCGATGGACTTTTTTTAAAGAAGATTTTAGTTATTTCCCTTTAAATTCTGCTTCCTTCTAAAGTCATTTGAAATCTTGTAATTGTGTCTTTTGTCGACTAACGTTAACCGTTCTAAGTTTAATGCGAAAATACCTACTTTTGCGTCCACGTCAAAGCTTGGGTATGGTCAGCTTAGTCTGATCACTTAATTAGTATTATAAGTGGTCCAAGAATATAAATGCAGTGTAGAGTATGAGTACAGTATGTTAACTTATACACAGTCGGTTGACACCCCTACTGTGGTGTAAATATTGTGATGTCATTGTTCTTTATTGCACGACTGAACATATGATTCGGACACGAATTATATTAAATGTCCATCCCCAAAGCTACGAGACAGCAATAACGCATACTTGGATCACCTTAATCGTCCTGGAGAAGACAGGGGTCTCGACTCGACCCACGTAAATAATGTACAATAACGCCACACAATACATATGGCAAAGGTTACTTTTCATAAAATAGGTAACGGTACGAGGTATTTGTTGGTAAACCTCTGAGCTACCTGCACTGTTTCCTAAATATTAAATATAGGTAGGTACCTAAGTATTTAACCCTTGCGCAAGCTGTTTGATATTGTAATTCCCATACAAACAGTACCTATCTAATTTTTGTGTTATCTTGCTTATGTATTCAAATGTAGATATTACAATAATAATGTTTTCTCGAGCGTAATTCTTAGAGCACAATATTTTGAAAAGGCACTAAGCTCAAATCGATTCTTTTCCGAATCCAAGGCATAATAATAAAAAAAGAACATCGTTGAGGATAAAGTTGCCCTGAAGCATGTAATTGGGGCCGCTCGCCTTAAATTCTTTGACCACCAAGCCAATTACAAATGTAAACCAAGTTTGCAGTAAACGTAAACGACCTTTTGTATATTTTACGTGAAAGCTTTGACGTCTGTGGCCGACAGTGGCGAGCGGGCGGGCAACAAGCGTTTTCGACATGATGACGTATTGACAATACGTCATCATGTCGAAAACCCTTACTTATGCAATGTAAGTCGGATTTAGCCTCCAATGCTAAGGGTTTCTCCGAGAAATAAAACGGACGCGATTGGATCATTTTCTGACACGAAATAAACAGCGAATTCCTTCTTTGAAAAATATCGTTCTTTTAAATATTTCACGTGTCAGACAATTCCGATTTGGAAGCACTCTGGCTATGATAAAAGCTTTTTGTCATGTGTAACTAAGTGTATAAGGTAAAGTGTAATTTTACTATCTATTGTAATAGATATATAGGTATGTATAGGTAGTTTCAATCGCTAATTAATGATATTGAAATGCTTTTAGAAAATTACCCCAGGTCGTATGCAATTAGCCTATTGAAGGACCAAAATCTGTTGATAAATAATTAAAGCGGTGATTATAAATTGTAAACGTTTCACAATTTGTGAAGATAATCTGGTAGGTACTTTTTTTAATGCAAATAAAAAGAATCTTGGGATATTTCGAGATATTATGTTAGAGCGGGGTACCTCAAAATGAGTAGTGTTTAAAAAACAATGTGTGTTTGAAATTTATCTTCTTGTTTACCTACTACTAATTCTTCTTCCTCGTTTCAATATGTAGGTTCATTTTCAGTCTATTAAAAATTGTTCTTAGACTCTTATTCCCTGTTCCCATTTCATTATTCATTCAATAGATATTCTAATCCGCACTGGGCCCACGTGGGGACTATAGCCCAAAAACCCTCTCGTGATGAGGCCTGTGCCCAGCAGTGGGACGCAAAAAGGCTGTAGTAGTAGTAGTAGGTATTCCAATATTCAGTGATCTCTATTGTCACATTACACTATCTTGCATGATTTTTGAATTTTTGACAAGGAACCTAAAATTGTATATCTCGAAAAACACATAAATGGCTCATGGTTTTGAACTGGTTGAAAAATAAGGTTCATTTTGGAAGCTAACACGGAGAAAACCTAACGGCTATAAATAGTCAATTTGTTTCTATTTACAACCTAGCGACTTGGTTCGGAGGGAGCCTGCAAAGTTTGCAGCTAAAACTAAACACGTCAAGTTTGTTAACGCATGTTGGTAAAATAAACCCAAATAAGTTTGTTAAAAACTGAGTAACCTGGGTTGGTTACTTCTAACATATACACTTAGTAAATTTAGTAAATCCAAAATTGTTACTGTGAACCGAATGACTCGGTTAATTATACCCAAGCTTCCTAGTATTAGAAACCAATTTAATCGGTAACTATAGCGAATTAACTTGTTTATTACTAATAACACACAACTGTCACCACAACCAACGAGCTTTGTTGTGTTTAGGAAACTAATTCGGTAGGCACAAATAAGTTGCTTGGTTATACCTAGCCATGTACTTAGTACTTTTAATCGTGTTCAATGGGTAGCCACAGCCAATCTACTTTGTTCTTCTAGCAAAGTAAAATTGGTACAGGTAGCCTTGTTACTAAGTAATTTTAATCTTGTTCATTGGGCACCCACAACCAATCTGCTTTGTTACTTCTAGTCAAATCAAATTGGTACATTTTGATAAGTTACTCTGTACTGTTAATCGTGTTCATTGGGTAGTTACAGCCAATCTACATTGATCTTCTAGCTAAGTCAAATTGGTACAGGTAGCCTAGTTACTGGGTACTATCAATCGTGTTCATTGGGCACCCACAACCAACCTGCTTTGTTACTTATAGTGAAATCAAATGGGTACACCTAGCGAAGTTACTCTGTACTGTTAATCGTATTCATTGGGTATCTACAACCGATCTGCTTTGTAATTCTAGCCATGTTACTTGGTATTTTTAAGTGGGTTAGTTGGTTAACCACAGCTAAAATACTTTGTTGCAAGGACCAATTTCAGATGACACATTAAGCTATACATTTTCAATATAAGCTGACCTCTCATTGTACGGCAAGCCTAAGAGAGGTCAGCTCATACTGAAAATGTGCAACTTGATGTGTTGTACACACGACAACATATTTATCAAGTAACACATTTTCTGTAGGAGCTGTCCTCGCCTACGCTTTCCGTACGATGAGTGGTCAGGTTATTATTCTGAAAATGTATAGCTTAGTGCGTTATCTAGAATTGGTCCTTGTGTCCAATATTTGAGCACTTTGGATGTTATCTTACGGTACGCCAACTGTACATAGCTGGTGGTTACCTGCAGTTGGGAAAAAAGTCAGCGTGTCGGAAATTAATAAAGATCGTTTATCTGGCAGTAAAGCTAGTTTTTTTGGTAAATTTATTAGATCTGAACGATCTTATGCTTAATTTGCCGACAAAACAAACTTGAAAGATTATTAAGAGAAAGTTTATGTAATTAGAATAAAAGCTTTATTCATGTTATGAGTAGCGTAAGGTAAATTATTTAGACAATTGTACAGGTGTTTCATCAACTAAGGGTTTCTGTTTCAGCCGCGTTCTCACTATGTAGTAACGACAGAGATTGTCATCCACTAGGACGTCCCAGCTAGGACGATAGTCGTTCAAAGATTTACGACATAGTGGGAACGCTGCCTTACCGTAAAACCATGTAATTATTAGTATTTTTTACATGAACTAAAAACAATTACTTTGCTCACCTGCGACCACACGTGTAAGAGCTATGTCCATGCAACAAGTGTATGTCTTCATGCAACGCCTCCCCCTCCACTGCTACACAAATCAACACATGTCACATAGACTCAACTATCACCACCACCACTACACTATACGCTGACGCGCGTTTCGAACTCTCTACGAGTTCATTATCAAAGCACACCAAACACCCGTTCTACGTGCAACCTGTTAGACTACTGACAACAACAGACTGACTGAGTCCAACAGGTTGCACGTAGAACGGGTGTTTGGTGTGCTTTGATAATGAACTCGTAGAGAGTTCGAAACGCGCGTCAGCGTATAGTGTAGTGGTGGTGGTGATAGTTGAGTCTATGTGACATGTGTTGATTTGTGTAGCAGTGGAGGGGGAGGCGTTGCATGAAGACATACACTTGTTGCATGGACATAGCTCTTACACGTGTGGTCGCAAGTGAGTAAAGTAATTGTTTTTAGTTCATAAATATGGACCTCCGCAAAGTAACGCCTAATTCAATCAATTTTTTACATAATAAATTCACTATGTTCTTATATGCTAACAATGATATTTTTATTTTTTTATAATATATCTAAATTTCTTTGATAATGTTAATAATAAACGATATATTTATAACAATGTCGATTTAACCAGATAATATATAACAATGTCACTTTAACCAGACAATAAGGAGTTTATAGAGTTCTAAAGTCTATAGAAAAAAATAGTCTCATTGTACAGTCGACGTCAAAGATATGTTTACTCTTTCAACACCTTATTCTATTGTAATAAGGCGAAAACTGTAAACATATCTTTGACGTCGACTGTACTATGAAGAAACAAACTTTACTTCCTTGAGAACACTAATACCACCCTTTCATTTAGGTTTTATTTAGTTACTTACGCTACAGTACAGTTACCAGAAATAATATCTTATCCAACATAGGGCTCAAACATATGAGGCTCTAATGCCTCTGCTGATAATGTCTGATATTTTTGACCCCGATGTTGGATAAGATGTCACTGCAACATTATTGTTAAAGTGACATCTTACATCTTATCCCACATAATACCATATAAATATATACCATGTAAATAGAAAAATCTTGATTAAATTACACAAGATTAAGATCAAGATTTTTCTATTTACATGGAATTTATTTATATGGTAGTATTAACTACGTCATTCATTTCAAATAGAAAAATCTTGATTAAATTACACACATTCATATTGGACTTCTTAGAATTACATATTGTTCACCATTGAATAACATACACAAAGTATTTGGAATTGGTGATAGCAACGATTTTAAAAATGTAGTACAGTATTCATGTGAGGCCTTTACATGATATGCAAAGTAATGTTCGTCAAAATCTGTTGCTTCCAACACATTTCCAGAAAAAATTAGTTGCTCACGATTATACACATAAACATTTTCTATAACTAAAAACATGTAAAGATAATCATCTTCATTTGAATCATATACAAGAATATTTCCTTTACTATAATGTATAGAACACATCGTAGCCCAAGTTACTTTAATCAGGGGTTTTGAACGATCCAATGTTAAACGACTTTGAATGCACTCAATTTCTGATGCTAAAATATTCTTTATGGGTCCTAATTTTAAAATACCGTCAAGCATACCTCGATGAAAAACGTCATTTAATTGAAGCTGATGTTTTATAGCCAAACTACGTGGGACATTGATATGGTTGCTGGATATTTTTGCTGCATTTTTTGAATGTCTGTGTTTAGCTTCAAATCTCATTGACCAAAGTGAATAAATAGGGCCATATTTCAATAGAGCTGAATGGTAATGTATCATGTTATGAAATTTAGGTTTTAGAGAATCTTTTGTTACACTGATGTAACATTCGTTAAATTCCGCTACTAATACTCGTAATAAATCTGGTGTCCCTAAACTAATTTTTAAACTGAAAGAAACGTCAATAATTTTTCTTAATTTAACATATAGTATCCATATTTCATCATCTCTAGAAACAAAATCTCCAACAAGTATCCCCAAAAATCGTAACAATGTTAGCATCTCTCCAGAAGAAATTCGCAGTGCACCCCGATTAATATGTTCTTTATCTATTTGACATGGTCTATTTTTGTTGTCCGGCCCAAAATTTAAAGCTCTAATTTTTTCATTTAAAACTGCCAAAGAAAATAATTTTAACTTTTGAGTGTACTGCAATAGCATAAAACATACAACATATTTTCCTACTCCCTCTAGTATATCGTGCATTACGTCAACGCCAACTTGCCGAAATATGTCAAAATAATTGATGTCTAGAAATACACATCTTTCTTTAATGCCAGTTAACGTTGGATTGTTCAAAAGCAAATCCCTGTTATACATATCTATATCGCGAAGTAGAGATCCATCTTCGTAACATTGTTCTTTTAATACGCTTTTTGGCACTTTACAAGTTCGACAGGAAAAGTTTGCAGAAAAGCTTTCGACAAATCCTATAAGTGAATGTAACCCTAAGTTATCACCCAAAATGACGCCAAGTTCAAAGTATAATTTACCTTTAAAAGTCGGAATATCCAAATTAATGCCAATTTCACTTAGATAATTAAATTCATTTATAAGTGAACGAAAAATAATATGATTCCCAAACGCAATTCTATCTGATGAATGAAATAGTAATACAAGGAATATATTTGTAAGAGCAGTAGAGCGCCAGGGTGGTAAACATGGAATCGAAACGTAAACTGCTCCTAATTTGTGAACACCAGCATGACTACCTAAGACATTTCCTGTTTCATAGTCATCAAAGTACATAAACAAAGGAACTACTGTTTTGTCAAAATGTTGACTCATTCTGTTTTTCCAATAGGAGCCCTGGACAAAATTTTCTTTTGTTTCCTTTAAATTTAGACTATCCATGTATTTTAAAGTTTCAGATAATATATCATTTAGAGAGAAAAAAGTCTTTAATATTTGTCTTAAGGGAACAAATTGTGCATAACATTCTACAGGAATCAAACGGGATACTCCTTGATTTTTTACTCTGTCAAATCGCTCGCCAACAACTACTGGCTGAGGTTCAATATAAGATCCGAACTTTTTAAAGTAGTTCAATCGTTTACGTTCCGTTGTAAAACTGTTCAATGATAATTTTATTTTACACCCAATTTCCTCTGTTACACTTTTTGAAATATCAGTTGGAATCGATTTTTTAACGCAAATATCTGTAATAGTTTTTTCAAGTATAGGAGCCAACGAAGAAATGCAGTTTCCTAAGCCGTCAACTACATTTTGTACTACACATCTTGGCAGCAATGTGTTTCCATAAAGTGAAGCTATATATGTTGAAAGAACATTATCAATGGATATGACCTTGTCTTCTAGAACAGTAGGTGTAGTATAACAACTTGTAGAACTGGAACATGAAGCTACATTTTCTATAGGGGTACAACCTGTATGTTCTACAGAAAATGAAGGCTGTGCAACATTAATATCCCTAATATTGGTTATTTCCAAATTCCTAGGGTTACATTCACTTCTAGGTAAATGACATTTTTCTAAATGTCTTTTATAGGAGTTGTATAAATTAAATGATCTAGCACATTGATCTTCACAGCAAAAGTATTCAACAAACTCATGGTCACTATGTTTTAATTTGAAATGATTTCTTAGTGTTTTGAGATCTAATATATGTTTGCATAAAAAACACACCACCATTATTACTTTAATCTAAGCAAGTTGGTACAACTAAACATATCATAAACAACGATTATATTCGGTATGTATGAACGCTCGTGGGTTGCAGGCATTAAATTATTCTAAAAGTGCAAAGGGACTTGATTACTTTTATCTAAACAAGTTAGTACAATTAAACATATGATAAACAAACGATTAAAATCGAGTATGTATGAACGCTCGTGGGGCAAAATAAGTTTCAATTTCGTTTGCAGGTATTAAATGATTCTAAAAGTGCAAAGGGACTTGACCAAATTATTTGCAATGTGTAGTGCTATTTATTTATTCTATATAGGTAATTACTTATTGAAATTAAAACAAAATTCACATTCGTCATCGGGATAATGATCATAAATGCTACAATTCAAACAATTTTTGCACCAAAAAAAATTTAAGTACAATACGCTTTTCACATATTCTTTGTTCTCTATTATAAAATGTGCTGGCTGAGCTTCATTACAAACAGTCAAAAAACCACATCCAAAACATTTATCAGATAAAATGAAATGTGTGTTTGTCCAAGGCCAGTTGCATTGTTTCAGCAACTGAAAATCCTTAATAGTTAAAAAATTGTCAACATCAAGGAATACCGGCATGTTTAATGTACTGTATTAATGTTCAGTATCAATGCCTAATTCGCCCAAAAGCGTTAAAGCAGAGGTTGAGCTATTATCAAACTTAGTCCTAAATTTGAAAAAAGCGTATTGTATAAACATCCGTGCTGTGGCATTCGACTGGGTACTGAGCATTTACAACCCAAGTTATTTTAAAACATAGACTTACTGCAGACAGTATATTTGAGACGTCATAAAATACTTCATTGATCACTACGAAATAAGTTTTGATATTCTCAAGAGATTCCCCTACAACAATAATAAAAGGTTGCACAGTGAGCCCGTACTCTTGGAATTTGGTTTGCTTACTTGTGATTGCACTTTGAATATCAGAGTCATTTTTGATATGCAGAATGAAACCGGCCGTTGCCTCCGCTTTAGAAGGCCGCCAGATCTTTTTCGTTGTGTTCTTCAGACGAACGCTTGTGACAGCCAAGAGAGATGGTATCAGCAGCAAACTTGCGATGTTGGATGTTTCCTCTGAACCTGAAATTAATGTATGTAATGAAGTACGATTGTGAATATATTAGTCAAAACAAAATAAGGGCCACTTGATAACTTTATGTTTCGTTTATTAACAATAATAAGGTATCAAATCTACACTAATATTATAAAGAGGAAAGATTTGTACCTATTTTTGTATGTTTGTAATGAATAAGGCTCAAAAAGTACTGGGCCGATTTAGATGAAATTTGGCAAAAAGATAGATTACAACCTGGATTAAAACATAGGATACTTTTTATCCCGATATTCCCACGGGATTATCCTGCGCAGACGAAGTCGCGGGCACCAGCTAGTTATTTATAAAATAATAATAAAGCGTTTAATAATAATAGTTATAATATCTTGGGTTATTTTTACCCAACTGCCCGAAGGAGGGTTATGTTTATTTCAACACAGATTGACCTAGTCCCTAACTAAAGCACCACACATACACATAACACTTTAGTACTTTGCCTCAAGAGCTAAATAATTATACAGTGAAGTTTGAATCGTACCACGTTAGTAGATTTTTTATTTTTATAAATACTTACTGTAACGTGAATACAAAGAAAACCAGAAAAATATGGCTACCCCGGGAATCGAACCCGGGTCCTCGGCATTCAGTGCCGCGTGCAATACCCCTACACCACGGTACCACCACCACCACCACCACCGCCACGGCCACCGGTGGCTACCGTGGTGTAGGGGTATTGCACGCGGCACGGAATGCCGAGGACCCGGGTTCGATTCCCGGGGTAGCCATATTTTTCTGGTTTTCTTTGTATTCACGTTACAGTAAGTATTTATAAAAATAAAAAATATATTATAACGGGATGACCGAAAAAGTAAAAAATTGGGAAAAAATACAAAAAGATTTCTTCCTAAAATAAAAATACCACGTTAGTAGAAGTGACAAGCTACTAAAGTGTTTGGCTACTTCTGATTCTGACTGTATCTGTACTATACTAGACAATGGATATACATATACATACATATATATACAATACATACTTAGATACAAATAACATCCAAGACCCAGGTACATACAAAAATTCATATTCATCACAAATGTTTACCCCTTGTGGGAATCGAACCCACGACCTCTAGCTTCGTAGTTAGGGTCACTAACCACTAGGCTATCCAATCATCGTTGATGTTAGGAATTCTTTGGCATGTGAACTCTTATATAATAATTAACATATGTAATAAAATAACATACTTAATATAATTTGCATGACAACATATTTAGTAAGTAGGTACAGACAGTAATGACTCAAAAATATGTAGCGGTGACCTTATTACGATAGCATAAGTTCGTTTGGTACATATTTTCGAGACGTTGAATGTACCCATACTTTTTTCACCCAACTGTACCCGGCTACTTTGATATAATATGGTACCTGCTATATAAATATAAAAAATAATACCTACTCAAATAAAACATTTTCTGTAAACGTTATGGGTAAAGTAGGTAAGTAATAAATACATATTTGAACTAAAATACTATTCAAAAATTACATTAATGAAAATAAATTACCGTGCTCATAACTTATGAGAAGGTTTAAATTTTTATCTTTGGTGCTGTTCTTGCGCGTCTTAGCCAATTCGAAGATTTTTCCTTTTAAAGCGGGGAAAGTTTCAGTTATCTCGACATATGATCCTGTATACAGGTGTTCAAAATCTTTTTGTAGCTGTGAACAAACAAAATAATGATTAGTAAGTAGGTACTTATCACAATTAAAAAGAAAAAAAAATGGTTGTGGGTTGGCTTATCAAGGCATGAAACTACTAGATAGTAATATGAATTGTAGACTATTTAAAAACTTATTTTTATTATTTTCTTTCTAAATATTGCCATTTAAATTATTCTCACTTGAAAAAATAACTACTGTACAATTTTCATCATCGTTATGAACAAAATAATAAGAATTATACAGGGTTATTTGTAATTCACTAGCATCCTTTTAACAATAAACTCCTACCACTTAAACAAATGTTTTTTTGTTTTACGGCTTTTGTCATAACTTAATATTTTTGGTGTAATAACGTTTTGAAAATTTTAGATTTCCTGTTATTTTTATGATACTCTGTGTATTTGTATGGGAAAAAAAGTACTTCATTTTAAAAAGTAAAACAGAAAACATTTGTTTGAGTGATAGGAATTCAGGGTTAAGAGGATGTCAGTGAATTAAAAATAACCCTGTATACTAAACAAAACATGTTATAATTATGGAACTCACCAGAAGATAACCCTTAGGTTTTTTTAGTGCCGTGTACTCGCCAAAGTATTGGGCTATTGTTAATTCTTTAGACTTATTTAGTCTTGCTTGTGTGGTTTCTTCCCACTTATGTTCTACTGCTGTCCAAGGCTCAGTAGAATTCTTGAGCCACAAAAGTTTTTCTTCAGAGTCTTCCTCATCAGTTATACCATCCGGTAAACGTAAGCTTGGAGCTGGTGATCGCGAAGACTCAGAAGATCCTGAAATTCTGCGGCGCTTCTCCACTACTCCGGAATCTCTATATTTTCGCTTGAGATTATGAATTTGGTCTGGTAATTTACCAGCCAATCTTGTAATAATACCACGTGTAGATTCTACAACTTTGGTGTGAAAGTATACGGAAGGCTTTTCCTGGGGAAATACACGGACAATTGCATGTGCCCAACTAGCATAGACAGAAGATCGAACTACTTGCTCAGGGTTCTGTCGTAGTATAGATGTTCCAATAATTCTGACTAAACTTAGACGTGCCGCATTATTTAGAGGAACAGTTTTGTCTAGATTCAACAGGCCTTTTCCTTCTAATGTACTGTTCAACAGCAAGCGCAAGTCCTAAAAATAGACAAGGTATAAGTTGTAGTATAATAGCTACATTGATTATATTATATCATAATATATGTATATATTTCGAAAGCATGCAAAAAAAAATGTTTAAATGTAACATACACTTAATTCAGAGGATGTTGAATCTTCAGTTAAAGAATTCGTGACCGGTGGATTTGCAGGTAAACAAATAGGTGAATTTGGCGTAGGCGTGCTAGTAGCGGCAAATGTTTTAGTGCACGAAGGGGTTTCATAAAGCGGGAAGGTTAATAGGTCACCGATTGAAAAATCATCGCCAATCTGCAAGCAATCCATATTTACATAAAAAGGAGTTGAAGCTTGTAAAGTAGCAGCACACAGGATCTATCTTTTAGTATAATATTTTTTATAAGTAGGTAACAACTTACAATTTGATTGTTTGTACTAGGATGCATGCTACTTTTATAAACCTCTAAGTTTTTAGAGAATATTGCCCTGGGTCCGATGAGAGGAAATAATTCGTTTATCATGGATTCGTTTAGCAAAGGAAGAGCTAATGATGTTATGGAATTTTCTGTAACACACACAGATTTATGTAATGTTTAACACATAGGTATGCAATCAATTGATATTACTTTTATGAGCTGTCAAAACGCATACTTTCATGGATTTTGTACGACAATTGTGAACTTTAACATCACTGTTCACACAAGTTTGACTATTTGTTGATTTAAAAACAACTAAAAATCTAATTTTATTGTTATAGGTAATGCCATTTAAGTTGAGGTGAATGATTATACATACAACGGAGACATCTCGTGTCTGTAGCGGATTATTTTGTTCGAATTTTAAAACTGCACAGCACTGTGTAGCTGTGTGTGTAATCAGTAATCATTCACCTCAACTTAAGTATAAGTAATGGTATACGATATAAATAATGCACACAAGTATAAGTTGTGGGTAAGCGGGCGGCGTCCTTTGATGTCGCACCGACATGCTTTGACTAGGTAGGCCGTATGGCCGGTGGCGTTTATAAAAGCGCGACACTAAGCGAATGGACAAAAAGTGTTTACTGTTTTTTACATTTTCCGATAAGTACCTATAATACTTACCTATCCAGCTAGCCATTTATACCATAAAGCAGTTCGTGTATGTTTATTGTTTAATGTAGGTACTTGTTTGAACAACGACGCTGACCTTAGGAACTACCAGTCCGATCAAGAATAAATATTTAAAAGCCTTATAGTATAAACAGCACGGCATATACATAAAGTTAAGTCATCATTTTAACGCAGGTGAAATAGATAAACAATAATATTATAATGTTGATTACTTACGTTTAAAAACATCGATATACTCCTCCAAACTCCATGCGGTCAAAAGATTTCGAACTTCTTCGTCCATCCTCCACAGAATAAAATAAATAACACTTTACTACTATTGTATGCGGATTGCTTTACTTTTAGAATAAAAAATGCCTTTATACGAAATTGAAACTTATTTTGTCCCTGTGCGGCAGGTCGCGTCCGTCTAGATCAAGGGTAAGGCGGTAAAGAGAAAGAAAGATGGCGGGTGCGCAGAGTCGACTTAGATTACATTCGCAGCTAATGTCACGTTCAATTTTAAATAAGTTACTCGACGCTGGTCTAAAATTAAATAACACGCTTGGCAGTAAAAAACAATGTGTGCGTGTCTATTTTTAAGCAATTTTTTTATTATTTGAAAATAGATAAATAAGATATTTATTTTTTAACAAGTAAACACGGTCATTTGCATCATAGAGATTTATGTAATTTTAGCCAAGCATATTAATACTTTAAAATTAAATAACATCTAATTGTTAGTAAATAACAGTGTATGCTTGGTTCTTTTAAGTGAAATCTTATTATTTAAAGATAGATTGGTAACTTGTATGGTTTTACACAAGTTAGACGGTTATTTGCATTATAGCGACTTATTTAATTTTAGCCAAGTATTATTGGTCTAAAATTAAATAACATCTTCTTGTAAGTAAATAGCAGTGTACACTTTGTCGTGTTCTAACCGAATAATCATTATTTAAAGATAGATGAGTAACTTGTGTGTTACTAACAATTAACACGGTTATATTCATCGTAGCGACTTATCAAATTTTAGCCAAGTATTACAGATCTAAAATCAAATAACAAAATTGTTAGTAGATAACAGGGTACGCTTGTCTATTTTGAACCAACTGCGGTAAGGGTTACATTTACTGAGATGCTAATTTGAAAAGAAACGAGTGCTTTGTTTATAATACCAAGAAGATTTAGCAATACTTGCTTATCCAATTTTAACACACCTATTTTGCGCGTTTTAAATAAATCTTGGTTGTATATTGCCAAATAATTTTTAACCTAGCCAAATGGGTACTTTGCTAAAGCTTCGTTTTCTCCGTGAAGTATTAAGACGATATGTGACAGTAAAACGGCTGATCTGGCCTTATCGTTTGTTTCAAACCACATAAAGGAAGTTGGAGCAGCCAAGTTCCTGCCCCCGGAGCCGAGATAATGTTGACGAATGAATTTACACTCCCATTGTGTATCTGTGCAACTTCGCAAGTAAAGCGAAACGTTGTTTAAAAATTTCGGAGATAGCCAAAGTTGAACTTTAAATCTAGCTGCTTAAAGTTCGGTTGCAATGCCGCGACGCGTGGGAGATCCTATAGGGAATCTCCATGTCCCTATTTAAGACTTCGAATATAGCCCCCGGTGTTCCCAAAATATCTTAATATACCTACTTATCGATAAGTATGACTAAATATAAATTTTGTTGAACTTAATTATGGGTGCGGTGGGATGAAGAGCTAGGATTGTCACTGGTATTCCCAAAACATCTTAATGTATCTATTGATAAGTTTAATTAGTTCCACCGTTGCCTTTTCATCACCGGAAATCTAGACGGGGGGAGAGTTTGCATTCTTTTGTAGTCGATACTCCGTTCATTCGAAAAAAACGCTTTGCATCATCATTTCTTATGCGGACTGCTGAGGAATGGAACTCTCTTCCCTTCTCTGTTTTCCCAGACGGTTACAATATAGAGGTCTTCAAGACTAGAGTGAATAGGTATTTACTGACCCAGTGAGCTACACCTTTGGCCTCATCGTCATTTTTCATCAGGTGAGATAGAGGTCAATTACGCTTGTCAGTCTTAAATAAGTAAATAAGTTGACCTACGTACATCGGGCTGCAAACTCTTTAGTGCCATTTACTTAATTGATTCTTCACAAAACCACTTTTTAAAATACTGATATACCAAGAAGATAATTGAAAAAGGTTTCGAGTGAATCCCTAGGGGTGCCCGAAACACCTACAAGGTAAGTCTGGTCAAGGGGCGAAATTTCAGTTCACAAGTTTCATCCCCGTAGATCTCATCGAAAACTTAGTTGGTAGTTGAATTTCATTCTCAGCGGGATTGGATCGGGTCCGTCTTATAATGTATATATTATAGACAAATATATGTAGATAAAGGTAAAGATATTTGTCTGACGAGGTATCTTTAAGTTATAATACAACAAGCTGTATTTTCATAAAAAAAGAAGTGAAAATGCAAGGAAAGAAGAAAGAATACGTTACACACGTTATTTTCATATGAAACTTTATTGGTCAATGTCAAGATACCATTGAAGTACACAATATGACAATGATAGAATAAAGTTATAAAGTATAGTTTAGTTATAATAAATAATGGTAAATTCATTTCTGACGTGTAAAAGTGCCCAGATGTAGCCTACTTGCTGAATAAATAATTTGATTTTATTTGATTTGAATATAAAATAATAAGTTTCATAATAAAAGACATACCTTGACAAAGTTGGACAAAATCCGGAACGAATATATTCGTGGCAGTTTCAAGATCGCCCCGGATAAATTAAAAGAAAGTCGCTTGCGGTGGTATGGCCACGTGATGCACAAAGATGAAGAATAATTATGTCGTTAATAAGGCGTTACGTTTACGTTACACCTGCCGGAAAACAAAAGGGGTCGGGGACGCCCCCCGTCTACGGATGGACCAGTAAACCAGTATGGACCGACTACTAAAATTAGAAAACTTACCCAGAATGACAACCCAAGATGAGAACCCAAATTAGGAGAGCCGACCCCACTTAAAGTGGGAAAGTGCAAAGAAGAAGAGAATAAAGGACATACCTTGGACATACCTGTCGAACATTAAATTCGCTAAAAAATTTACTGCAGGTGTAGTCGTCGGGCTCCCGAAATATGCCGATAGAAAATATATATTCACTGCATCTTGTACCTACTAAGATTCGTTTTACAGTAAGAATCAAATTATTTAAGTGGGTTGTTACTTGGTTCTGCACAAAAGGAGACTCGACGACGTTCTCGCCTAGAACTAAAGTGGCATCGTTCTAAGCTGAAAAATACTTCACTACAAACTACAAATATTGTTCAGGTACCTAAAATAAATATCTCCCTAAAATGAGCAAAGCCTGGTGCTCCACAACGATATAAATACTTACAAATAGAAATAGGTAGGTATATTATATCTACTAAACATCCATGACTCAAGTACAAGTACAGTTTTAAGAAAAAAAATTTAATAAAAAAATAAAAGCCGACTTCAATCTCCGATAAGATTGTCATCAGCTTTGGGTCTGTCCACTTGACATCGACTTTGTAGGCTATTTTATAACTTTATTAAAATGAAAATTTTCGGCTACAATTTCCAAACATGGGTACGCTGGGACGTAAGACTCACTGTAGTCTTTGAAATTGATGCCAAAAGCATACACGTGCTTACAAATTTTGAGGAGTTCCCTCATTTTCTCATGGATCCCATCATCAGAACTGAACCAAATTAAAATGGGATCAATTCGGAGGTACCACATTTCGATTAAAAAAAGAAAATCGGTTCACAACGGAGTAATCGCGGAACATACATTTAAAAAAAACATACAGATAAGAATTGAGAACCTCCTCCTTTTGAAGTCGGTTAAAAATAATAGCGAAGTACTTTAAAGAACTTTCTAGAGATAATCTACTATAGGAAGTCCCGCGCCTCCACAACTCAAAACGCTTCAATGTATTTAGAAAGTATTTAAAAGCACCATCAACATTCTCAACGTATGTGTGCGTGCTGAGACAGCCGTCAAACATGCGTTGAGAGTGTTGTGAAATACTTTAAAGCGTTTTGAGTTATGGCGGCGCGGTACTTCCTATAGTAGATTCATCATCATCATTTCAGCCAAAAGACGTCCACTGCTGGACATAGGCCTCCCCCAAGGCTCGCCACTCAGACCGGTCCTGTGCTACTTGCTTCCACCGGTTTCCCGCGACCTTCACGAGGTCGTCGCTCCATCTTGTTGGAGGCCTACCGACAGCTCGTCTCCCGGTTCGCGGGCGCCACTCGAGAACTTTCCGGCCCCATCGGCCATCAGTCCTGCGAGCAATGTGCCCCGCCCACTGCCACTTAAGGCTCGCAATTCTTCGGGCTATGTCGGTGACCCTAGTTCTACTGCGGATATCCTCATTTCTGATTTTATCACGCAGAGAAACCCCGAGCATAGCCCTCTCCATTGCCCTCTGAGTGATTTTGAGCCTTCTTATGAGGCCCATCGTAAGCGCCCACGTCTCGGAACCATAAGTCATCACTGGCAACACACACTGGTCGAAGACTTTCAGATAAGATAAGATAAGATAAAAAACATTTATTCAAGTAGGATTTTACAATCACTTTTGCATCGTCATTATGTGAGTACAGTTTGATGTAGTTATCATTAAAAACATACCGTTATCCGCTGCAAGCTTCGTCATTGATTTAGGTACCTACATCTTCTACTTTGTATCACACTTTTTTTTTTAATCACACGCACTATATCGAATTTTAACTAAGTCCTTAAGCGCACACATATTTATTACTCCAATTCAGGCCAGGCATTCTTGTCACTTAAATAATCTTCTACACAATAGTAACCTTTGCGCAGCAGAGCACTTTTTAAATATTTTTTAAGTTCCGGGAGGGGCAGGTTCATGGCTTCTCGGGTCAGTTTATTGTAATAAAGAATACATTGACCCATAAATGATCTAAAAACTTTTCTCACACGAAATTTTGGTACTGCTATTTTATGTTTATGTCTCGTGTTGATCATCTTTTTAAAGGAATTCATATTTTTTACGGCATAGATAATGGTTTCGTAAATATATTGTGAGGCCACAGTTAGTATGCCAATCTTTGGAAAAAGTTCCCTTAGAGATTCACGTGAGCCCATGTTATAAATTGCTCGTACTGCTCTTTTTTGTAAAACAAAAATTACTTTTATAT
Organism: Aethes cnicana; assembly: GCA_963971205.1. NCBI lineage: Eukaryota > Metazoa > Arthropoda > Insecta > Lepidoptera > Tortricidae > Aethes > Aethes cnicana. The sequence continues at coordinate 3,532,366 of OZ020288.1, read as the reverse complement.
CAGCGGCTTTACCCCAAAGTAAGATTCCGTATGACATTATGCTATGAAAGTAGGCAAAGTAGACGAGACGAGCCGTTTCTACATTGGTCAGTTGTCTGATTTTTCTAATAGCGAAAGCAGCTGAACTCAACCGGTTTGCTAACAATGTTATGTGTGGACTCCATTGCAAATTTTTGTCCAAAGTTAAACCCAGAAAAAGAGTTTTATCAACTAATTGTAAAGTCTCTCCATTCAGTATTATATTAGTACTCGTAGGTTTTACATTAGGCAGAGCAAACCGTGTACATTTAGTTTTTTTGGCATTTAGCATCAGATTGTTAATTGTGAACCATTTTAATACATTTTCAAGGGTTTCATTTATGCTGGTGTAATCTGGCGTATTCCTTTGTACTTTAAATATCAGAGAAGTATCGTCTACAAATAACACGATCTGACAATCACTTTCAATAAAAAAAGGTAAATCATTAATATATGTAAGAAAGAGAAATGGGCCCAAAATAGAGCCTTGCGGCACACCCAATTTTATCCCAGTACCATTAGACTTACTCCCATTTACTACCACAGTTTGCATTCTATTACTTAGATAAGATGAAAGTATATTTAAAGCTTTTTCACATAAACCGTAGTGCTTTAGTTTCAATACTAATGTCCTATGATCAACGCAGTCAAAAGCTTTGGATAGATCGCAAAATATTCCAATAGCATCACAAGAGTTTTCCCACACATTGTGTATGTGTTTAATAAGCATAGAGGCAGCATCAGTTGTAGATCGGCCCTTTGTAAATCCAAATTGCTGACTGTGCAGTAGTTTATGTTTATCGAAATGTTGCAGTAACTGATTTAAAATTATCTTCTCGAAAATTTTACTGAGCACTGGTAAAATTGATATTGGACGATAGTTAGTTAGGCCGCTTTTATCACCAGACTTAAACAAGGGTATAACTTTAGTGTACTTCATCGAATCTGGAAATACTCCTTCATTTATACAGTTATTAAATATCGATGACAAGTAAGGAGCGATAACATCTATTACATGGCTTACAACTTTTACCGAAGTTCCAAACAAATCTTCAGTATTTTTTAAACTAAGAGTTTTATATGTTTTAATTATAGTATAATCATCAACTTCATTGAAAACAAAAGAAAAATTACATTTTTGGACGTTTCTATATAGCATAGATTCCGCAAAAATAGGAGATGATTTAAGATCTTTTGTGGTATTAACGGCAATGTTAGAGAAAAAATCTTCAAATGCTAATGCCACTTCAGCGTTATTACTAATAACTTTATCTTTATGTAATATCTGGATCTCAGAATCCCGCTTTTTCAGTTTACCACTTTCTTGGTTTATAATATTCCAAACGGTCTTTACTTTATTATCAGACCCTTTAACCCTTGAACTGAGATAGTTGGATTTGGCTACTTTACAAACATTTTTAAATATTCTTGAGTATCTTTTAATGTAATCTAGAAATACTATATCTTTGTTATATTCTCTCATTCCATAAAGTTCATAAAGCCTATTCTTACTCTTGTGGATACCCATCGTTGCCCAGTCACTAAATTTAGTTTTACTTTTTGAGCCTGTAACAGTTTTCAGCTTAAATGTGGTATTAAATTGTTTCAAAACGATATCAAACATGTCGTTATACGAATCGTTGGCATCATTGCGTGAGATACGTGAGAAAGATAAATTGTAATGAAGATCATTTTTAAAATTTTCTAACCGAGTACTCGTAATTGGTCTATAGGTATTTGTGTGTTGAGTATTTTTTACCCGACTGCGCACCGCAAAGGAGGGTTATGTGTTTACCTGTCTATGTATGTATGTATGTATGTATGTATGTATGTATGTATGTTTGTTCCTTTGTGGCACACTAGAGATCAAACGCGTGGGTCGATTTTAATGAATCATACGTCAATCGATTCGTCTGAATTGCGCGAGTGTCACTGAAGATATGAAATTTATCAAAATTCAAAATGGCGGCTACCAGACGCCATATTGTACAAAATAAAAAAATAAAAGTCAACCAACTATGGCATGTGAGGTATCGTTGAATAGGTATTTAAAAATCATTATTAGGTTTCTTTGACTATTTTTCAGACAAAAGAATCGTTTATGATTTATAACGATTCAAAGTTCCTTTACTAACCACGTAAAGTAGGTACCAGGTACCAGTAGTAAATCCGTTCGAATTAGCAACACAGGAAATAATCTAGACCAACGAGTCTTCAAGCAGGTCACGACGACTATAAAATACTTAATAATAATGTTTTTCATAAATCTCAAACTTCAATCAAGTACGTACGCATGTGCAATGTAGTGTACCAGTAGCGTCATCTATCCGTTGACTTGAAGACTTTTAGTTTCGTTATTACATTTAAAGTGTCAATAGTGTGTGTGATACAGTGAAATATAACCTAATTGATTATAGGTACCAATTACACTAGTCAGTACTCAGCGCTCGTAAATAAATAAAATAGCTACCTAATACTCTTATGTAGTACCAGTAGCGCCATCTATCGGTTGACTTGAAGAATTTTAATAGGTTCAGGCTTATGTAGCGTTTTGAGCCGGGTTAGGTCTCTAGAGGGATTAATAATCAGTAATTTAGATCATCGCAAGCTACTTAATAATCCCCACGATAGCAACTCTCTCCATGAAATGACAAGATTGCGGAATTTACGGTCTTATAATCCCTAACTAAAAATAATAAAATAAAAAAGTTAATTAAAAAAAACAAAAAACCCGACTGCGTAAAAACTAAAAAGAAAAAAACAAGACTACTTAGTTCAGTAGTAGCTAGGATTATGTTAAGTAATTGATTGCTATTGAGGAATCTAAAGATGCCTACAGTCGGGACCCATTTAAAATCTAGGTTAAAATGTTACAAATAATGGGTCCCGATAGTAGGCATCTTTAGATTCCTCAATAGCAATCAATTACTTAACATAATCCTAGCTACTACTGAACTAAGTAGTCTTGTTTTTTTCTTTTTAGTTTTTACGCAGTCGGGTTTTTTGTTTTTTTTAATTAACTTTTTTATTTCCCAATTATTTCAATTGTTACCCTCTGTCCACAATGATCTGAGTTAAGTCTATTAAAGATTTCCTTTTCACCTTTCGACTTGAGACACTGCGGTAATTTGGACGAAAAGACACTGCGAAGCTTCCCGAACGCTGCCCAGCCGAGTGGGATTCGACGATTGACCTCTTTCTCGAAGTTGGACCTACCTAACTGGACTGTTTGTCCCAGGTATACATAGTGGTCAACAAGTTCGAACGCAGAGCCTCCGATTATTACGGGAGTTGGTACAACATGGACATTAGACATGATTTTCGTCTTGTCCATGTTCATTTTAAGACCAACTCGATCGGAAACTCTGCTGAGGTCAGCGAGCATAGTACTGAGGTCTTCCATGGTCTCAGCCATGACTACAATATCGTCGGCAAACCGAAGGTGAGAGATGTACTCGCCATTAACATTGATGCCTCGACCTTTCCAGTCCAGCACCTTAAAAGCATCCTCCAATGCAGCGGTGAACAGCTTCGGAGAGATCACGTCTCCTTGTCTGACTCCCCGCTGCAGTGGAATAGGCTTCGTGGGCTGGTCCTGTAGTCGGACGGACATGGTGGCGTTTTCGTACAAACACTTCAACACTTCGATGTACCGGTAGTCAACTTGGCACCTCTGGAGAGACTGCAGCACAGCCCAAGTCTCGATCGAATCGAAGGCTTTCTCGTAGTCCACAAATGCAAGGCAAAGGGGGAGGTTATACTCTTCGGTCTTCTGTATAACCTGCCGCAACGCATGTATGTGGTCTACGGTACTATAGCCCTTTCGAAAACCGGCTTGTTCGGGAGGCTGGAATTCGTCAAACCTGCGCGCGAGACGGTTCGTAATGACTCTCGAAAACAGCTTGTAAACATGGCTCAGAAGTGAGATGGGTCTATAATTCTTCAACAAGGTGTTATCACCTTTTTTGAAGAAGAGCACCACTGCACTTCTGTTCCATGCTCGCGGCGTTCTCCCTTCGTCAATGACGGAATCAAACAGCGTCTGAAGGGCCTTAAGGACTGGTTTACCACCCGCCTTCAAGAGTTCGGCTGTAATTCCGTCTTCACCGGGGGCTTTGCCGTTCTTAAGCTGTTTGAGAGCCATACTAATCTCGTACAGGCTGACGTCCGGGATATCTTCGGTATAGTGTCGGGTTAATCTAGCTCTAGGGTCTTTAGCTGGATCAGCGACGGGTGTTCGGGTTGTCGTGTAAAGCTGCCCATAGAACTTCTCGACTTCTCCCAACAGCTCGGGTTTGGATGAAACGATCCTGCCGTCTTCGGTCTTCAGCTTTGTCAATTGGCTTTGGCCAATAGACAAATCTTTGGCAAATACCTTCGAACCTCTGTTACGCTCAATAGCCTTTTCAATACTGTTGGTATTGAATCGGCGTACATCACGCTTCAGAGATTTCGAGATCTGCCCATTGAGCTGCCGATAATGACAAGCCTCCAACAAGATGGAGCGACGACCTCGTGAAGGTTGCGGGAAACCGGTGGAAGCAAGTAGCACAGGACCGGTCTGAGTGGCGAGCCTTGGGGGAGGCCTATGTCCAGCAGTGGACGTCTTTCGGCTGAAATGATGATGATGATGATGAATGACAAGCGTCACCTGCAGACTGCAGAATCATTTCACGTCTCACCTCCATGAGCTTTAGGGTTGAGTCTGAGATTTTCTTGGTTCTTGTACGGCGGGTCTTGAAGAACTTGGACCCCACCGTATGAACAGCTTCTACAAACCCGTCGTTGTAATCGTCCACGTCACTATCTAGGCATTCGAACCGGTTTTGAAGTTCGAGCTGAAAGCTCTCGGGGTTTTGGAGCTGGGCCGATGCCGGGCGGAGCGTAGACTTTATCAGTCGTGTTCTCTCAAGCTTAAATTGAATATTCAGTGTGCCTCGTACCAAACGGTGATCGCTCCCAGTTTTAATTGCATTGATCACAGAGACATCACTGAATATTTGCTTCTTCGTCGACATGATAAAGTCAATCTCATTCCTCGTTGCACCGTCAGGGCTCATCCAGGTCCACTTCCTGTGCTCACGTTTCTTGAAGAAGGAGTTCATCATATAGAGTCCCTCCTTCTCCATAAAACCGGCCAGTAGGTGGCCCCGGTGATTTCTGCGCCCTACTCCAAATTGCCCCACTCTCAGCTCATCACCGTCTCGTTTGCCCAGTTTAGCGTTGAAGTCCCCCATAACAACTGTGAAGTGAGTTTTGGAGCTATGCATGGCTCTGGAGATATCCTCATACATAGCCTCCACCTCATCGTCGGAGTGCGTCGAGGTTGGAGCGTATACCTGTATAACCTTCAACGAATATCGTTGGGTTATTCTGAGTACAAGGCACGCTACCCTGGTCGACACACTCTCGATCCTCACCACGTTGTTTGCGAGGGACTTGTGGACGATAAACCCGACACCGCCCTGGGACTGTTGGTCGCCCTCCCGGAAATAGAACAGGTTACCGGACTTCAGGGTTATCATATCCTCCCCCTCTCTACAGACTTCTGATAACCCTACGATTCCCCAACGTAACCTGCTCAATTCTTCCTCCAGTTCTAGTATCCTTTCATCAGTCCGCAGCGTACGGCAGTTGTAGGTTGCCAGGGCCAGGGGTCGTCGATTTTGGTAGCCGGGTTTCTGCCGGGGATTAACTCTAGCACCCCCTGCCCCGCCGTTACCATGGCCGCTACCGGAGCCAGGAATAGCGGGGCCGCCGGGGACTGGGGGTCTGTGTTTCGTTTGTGGCCTCATGTGTCCAATTTTATCCCTTGGGGGGGATTGCCATAGTCGCCACGCTTGGCAGGCGGGTTGGCGACCGCAGTTAGATTTGCGTAGTACGCGGAGGACGCTGCTGCCCGTCCTCCGGTTTATCCCTTATTCGCCTCTTACGAAACCCACGGGAGGAGATGAGGTGGTGCAATTCTGACCCGGCACCACACGGGGGATCTATAGTAGATTATCTCTACTCAATATTTGAATATTTAAACCCTAAAATTTGAATAAAAGACTTCCAACAGAACAATTTAATTTAAACTAGCTTCTGCCCGCGACTTCGTCCGTGGAATTCGGTTATAGCGTTCCCGCGGGAATTGAGCGTTAAACTATACAAATTATATAGGTACTAAAACCTTCCTGGAATAACTCTATCTATTAAAAATAACTGCATCAAAATCCGTTGCGTAGTTTTAAAGATTTAAGCATGCATAGGGACAGAGAGACAGCGAAGCAGCTTTGTTAATACTAGGTAAGTATGTAGTGATATTTACGGAGTATGCTATGATCGTAGATTAATTTTACTTTACTGCACTATATTTACTATGCAGGATAATCTCAATATTCTCGCATGGTTGGGTACATTGGTCTTGGTATGAATATTTAAAGCCGCTTTTGAAGCTTTTGCACTACGTCTGTGAATTTAGTTCGAAAAGAGAATACGTATAGCCAATGCTTATCAAAAGCACATAGCTTTATTATAGCGAAAGAATTCTCAAAATAAATGTTTCTTTAGGAAAACTTATCGAAGAATGATTGAAAAATTTATAAAAAAATCATAAAAAAATGTTTTCATAGGTGTGTAAGGTACCCTAGATAATCAAATAATGAGGACTTATCTTATGAAAATGAACCCAACTGGGCCTATATTCGAAGTATTTAAGCAGCTATTGGTTAGTGGTAGGACCTGGTTCTGGGTCCGTCCGGGGTGGTACCACCGTCTTTCCCCGCTAACCTGCCGCCAAATAGCAGTGCTCGCACTGTTGTGTTTCGGTAGGGGGTTAAGGCAGCCGGCGAAACTGGCACAGAGGCATTCCATCTTAGGCCCCAGGGTTGGCAACGCATTCGAGATCTTATGGTTTCTTAATGGGGGATCATAGGATTTCGGTGTCCATGGGCTGCAGTGACCACTTACCATCAGGTGGGCTGTGCGCTCGTTTGCCTATACCATTGGTATAAATAAATATAAAAAAAGCTAGATTTAAAGTTCAACTTGACGCGTGAGCGATCCTAGCGTTATTTAAAGAGCGTGATGATTAATGTATTTTACGTCACACCAGGCCGAAAAGCGGGATTTACCGCCCTTGGGCGCTACGAAAAATCCCACTTCACGGCCAGGTGGTGACGTAAAATCGTATACTAACCACGGGCGGTCGTAAAGAAATCCTCAGACTGCTAGATTATAGCCCTCGCCTCCGGCTCGGGCCTCAATTACCCGCGATCTGAGACTTTCTTTACTTGACCGCCCTAGGTGTGTAATGTACTTACTATTTGATAAAACCACGTCTTTCCTAGTGGCCTATTTTTTATTAATAAAGTGTATTCCGCAATGTTCTCTTTGCACCTTTATTAAACATATTTACCGCGTCTGACGCCTGCGCAAATAAAGGGAAGTTTGTATTAAGTCCGCCTGTCGGTATCAAAGCTGGAGTTAATGTGTTTATTTAGGTTTCCGAATGTTTGAATTATGTAAATGTTGTCAAGGAATGCTAGCGAGCCCTACAAGACAACCATATTCAAGGATATTATGTAGCACAGAGGAACTCCTTGCAGGTATAAATAATAAACCAAAATTAACCACGTCCTAGGACAAAACTCTGCTTGAACAGAATATATTGAGGCAAGCAAACTATGTGGTAGGACATGGTGATATATCCGTCCGGGTTGGTACCACCGTCTTCACCGCTAACCTGCCGCCAAATAGCAGTCCTCACACTTAACTGTTGTGTTCCGGTAAGGGGTTAAGGCAGCCGGGGCAATTACTGGCACAGAGGCATTCCATCTTAGGCATTGGCCACAGTGACCGCTTACCATCAGGTGGCCTGTGTGCTCGTTTTACATCATAACACAAAACCAGTTTTTACAGTTGACATCTTGGATTATTACTTAAGCTAGAGACGAATCAATTAGCTGCAGAGCACAATCTAATTGTATGAAATACGTTAAAGAAAGGAGCTGCAAAGAATGTCTCTGCGAAGAATGGTTGCCCTCAGTTAATGGAGTCGAGACTTGAGGCAGCTTTGGGACAGCTCTTTAGTAATATCTTGCTCTATCTAGACTTACTCGAGTTACTCTTACCACAGAATATTTAATAGTACTACATACAGAATGGCCACGGAATCACCCGCCTGAATCTAGCCGGCGCGCAACTGACGCCCAACTCGTCCTTACAGTCATTTGTTTCATACGGAGATAGAGAGTGAATCATTAGCCCGTGTAGTGGTACACACACGTTACAAGTGTACAGACGTTCTCGCACGCAACATTGACACTTCATTCGAATTGTGTTTGAAATCGTGCTTTTATAGGCCGTGTCCGCCGTGTGCTCATACATATTTCAAATTTCGACGTGATAACGTCTTATAAATCGATGAACGCCGGCTGCCCACGAAAAAACCATGACGCCATAGTATAGTAGCGTCGTAGCGTTACGTAGAGGTAGCGTTAGCTCTAAAAACACGGCACCTACCGTTTAGTTTACATAGCACTGAATTGTTAAAGTAAACAAAATGACTTTACGTCACCCATGGCCGTAAAGTGTGATTTTCTGCCCGCTACGCGGAAAGAAAATCTCACTTTCTGGTCAAGGCAAGACGTAAAACTTTTGACAAACCACGGGTGGTAATTCGTAAAGCCCCAGATCGCATATTTATGGCCCTCACCTTCGGTTCGGGCCACAGAAACCTGCCATCTGGGACATTTACGAATTCACCACCCTAGGTCTGTAATGTACTATTACATCCCTGAGCTTTGAAATATTATACTTACCCTGAAACTTCTTACCTAAATATCCAATAATAATTTTATACGTTACTTAGGTACCTACTAGGGTCTAATGGAATGAGTAGTTTAGAAATTATCATTTTGTATATTTCAAGAAAATCCGTAGGTTTACTTAGTTCTCGCGTGAACACTATAACCGAATTCCGCGCGGACAAAACCTACTTAGCAGCGTAAGCGTAAATGACTATAAAAATCAAGGTTTCTAAAGGCACTATCTTTATGACTGTCTATCCATCATCGCCCGTGGAACTGTCATGGGAATACACAGTGTGGAAATGTGATAAGGACATAAAAATGTGATGTAAGGGATTTGTTAAAATGTTACATACACATTGCTGTCCTTTTCACTTCGACGAGGCTTTTAGCATTGTATTGAGTTCTATTTTTAACACAACATCCAAAAAGATTAGTGTTGTAAATTCCACGTATGTATTTATAATATATCTACTTGTGTGTTTGCCTGTGGCATCACAGCCCCAGGCAGCTCCCCTATATGTAGATAGAATGCTTTTTAGGGTTCCGTACCTCAAAAGGAAAAAACGGAACCCTTATAGGATCACTTTGTTGTCCGTCTGTCCGTCCGTCTGTCAAGACCCTTTTTCTCAGGAACGCGTGGAGGTATGAAGCTGAAATTTATATCAATTACTCAGGTCTACTGTCCCTTGAAGCTGTGAAAAAATCAAACTTCTAAGCCAACGCAATCAAAAGATACAGCCGTTTATGCCGCAAATTTTCGACACTTGCAAGGGAATCAAAACCTACAGGGTGCTTCCCGTGAACTCAGAATCTTGAAATTTGGTACGAAGCAACGTCTTATAGCATAGATAAAGGAAAAATTACGAAAACCATAAATTTTTAGTTACATCACATAATTTTTTTTTTTTAATAATTTTAACCTTACTACCCATTTCCTCATAAACGCGTAGAGGTATTAAATTGAAATTCATACCAAATACTCAGGTCTATAATACCTTTAAGCTGTAACAAAATCAAACTTCTATGTCAACGCAATCAAAAGAAACAGCAATTTAAGCTGCATATTTTGAAACTCGCAAGTACTCGCAAGGGAATCAAAACCTAAAGGGTACTTCCAGTCGACCTAGAATCTTGAAATTTGGCATGAAGCAACGTTTTATAGCACACATAAAGGAAAAATTCCGAAAACCTTAAATTTTTAGTTACATTACAAAATATATATTTTTTAAGATCTTTGTCTTAAATTTATGCTACTCCATCTTTCCCCATTGTAATGTTATGAATTTCATTTTGCAATAAAAATACCATAGTTATGACTCGATTGTCGTAAAGAACGAACTTTGTAAACCTTACAGGTTTGTACGGAACCCTCGGTGCGCGAGTCCGACTCGCACTTGGCCGGTTTTTGTGTAATTACATAATGTCTATGTGCTATACTAATACTATACTATCCATAAAATATTATTGAAAGTGTGTTTCTTTGTCCTTCCTTAACATCAAAACGACTGGACTGATTTGGATGAAATTTGATATGAAGATAGATAGGACTCCAACTGTCTCCGTACCAAATTTCATATAACATACAGTCACTCTGACTCTACTTTTGCATTTATTAGTATGGATAATTGTCCATCAAGATTTTCCATTGCATTTCACAATTTTACAAATTTACAATTGACGTCAAAGATATAGGTACAATCTTTCACTTTCGGAACCTAAAAGGTACAGCTGAATAAAATGAAAAAGTGTAAACACCTCTCTGATGTTCCTACCTTAAAATCGATTCCACAACTAGAATGTTTATAAATGGCTTTTGGTAAAGTTGTTCTTAACGGTCGCTGAAGGCAATACATAGGTAATATCCGCTTTTGATCTTCGGGAAATGCTTCGATTTCCTTTTAATTTTTCCTTATGTCATGTTCACTTATTTCTTTTATTGATAAAAGGTCTTTGACGAAAAATAATTTTCATCACTGTGTCTCACAAAAGTAAACTGAGAAAGGCAAACTAATAAATGAAGGATCTCCTTTAACAGTTTCAAACATAGACATAAATAATACTTCGTATGGACCCGGCCTGACGTAGATACATGTCATGTTTCCTCACTTCATTGGTGTCCAATCCAAAGTTAAACTTATATCGTGACACTAAAGCTGGGTCACATTTTTTCAACAACGAGACGAGTTTTTAGATACTGAGAAACAGTTTCGAAAAAAGTTTTTTTAAAAACGCTTATTGTCACGCACGCTCGGTGACAGAACTTTGGATTGGACACCATGGAAGTGGGGACATATTACGTGTACGTTAGACCGGGTCTATATTATTTACGTCTATGGTTTCAAAATGTTATTTTACAGAATGTTTCCCAAGAGCCAATGTAGCCATGTTATTCGAATTTATTAAATCCCCCTGAAGCATGCTCAATTATGCATTCGATATAAAGGTTGATTAAATTCAGATGATCGAACAGGTACGGAAAGCGGTAGAGATAAAAGAGTTAAATACCGGTAATAAAGTTTGGAATTAACTCCCTGCGTTTGTTTCCCAGTTCCTATAATCTTGGTGTATTCAAGTCTAGAGTGAATAGGCATCTTCTGGGTAAGCGTGTTCCACCTTAGATCCTATCATTACTTTCCATCAGGTCAGGCGCGGCGCACTCTTTGATTTCTTCGCGCTCGATACAAGTACCTGCCGGCTTCGCACCGTGGCGTGATGATTAGTGGTCGCCGCGCACTGCTAGCGCATGCACGCGCGCACGTTTTCTCTTCATGTACGTCGCGACGCAAGAGTCAAATGCGCTATGAAAGAATTATGTCAAAAAATATTGTATAGCAGAGGGTTGTAGTAACAAGAAAAGTAAAATGATTTGGTAAAGAGTAATATTATGAACTTTGGTAGGGAGGTAGTTCAAGACAACCCATTTTTTTATTTTTTCTATAGGAATAATAACAATAACTATTGTATGTCCAGTAGGTATAATAGTATCATCGGGTACTCAAATTCTATATACGCGGGACGAAGTCGCGGACAACGGCTAGTATAGGTATATGATAATGCAGTTGTGTGACTGTGAGTCTTTAATTTTGAATTTAGCTGATTCATAAATTGACAGATAAAGTATGTGATAACTTAATAGTAAATTACGTTGTAGCATCTGTGTAGCCGAGTGTTTTTAATAATAATAAAAATTACTAACTTAACTTAAATATATATATTGTTAATAACACTATTATAGCTAACCTATGTATGTACTAATACTAGACACATGATTTAATATGTTCTCGAGTGCGCCAGCCCTAGGCTAGGGCGTGGCCTCCGAAAGAGCGCGCTGCATGCGATAGAAAGAGATGGCCACTTTGGGGGCTTGCAGCGCTCCAAAACCGGTTTTTTGTTAGCAGTCGGCCTTCTGTACGTTAGTACTATTACTTATTCTGTGCTAGGGTCAAACTTAAGCCCATTCGTAATAATAAAAAAAGGCAATGTCCTTATGCTGAAATTCTGTACAACTTCAATTGTTTCGGTACCAGAATATCATATGATCTGCGCTGACAGTGGGCTTTTATTCAAACAATTGGCGACACAAACCGAACACACTGTACAATGATAACTTTGATGACATTCAGAAATTACACGGTTAAAATTCCGGTTTATTTGCTTATATCCGAACTATACTTAACGGTAAAACAATCGGCAATAAAGGCTACAGTTATTTGCAGTTATTTATTATTGAAATACCATTAAATATCCATAGGTACCGAATAATTAAGTATTATTTCGGTACGCAATTTTATATTATTTAAAAATAGAGTTTGAGGTACCTAATTGACTCCCTGTGAGTTGTAACTTTCTAACATCATCTTGTGTTTAACAAGATGATGTTAGAAAGTTAGTTATCTCTACATAGTACCCTGTAAATCCAATACACTGTATCTGCAGTTACAGTGTTTTGAATTAACAACGTCCATTCGATTTCTCTTTGCCTATGACACGGTCCTGCATTTTTACATTTTTGGTTCTTATAGATAAAAACTGAGATATCGCAATGCAAAATACACTGTATTTGACTAAAACTGAAGTCCTAAAATAGCAAAACACGGTAAACGAAGATGCAGTGTGTTGCTAAAATAATCCTCGCGCGCGTTCCAAGATACAGTGTTTTGTCAAAACAGTAACAAGGGCTCGTGCGTCGCGGGCGCGCCAATCAGAGCGCGGCTGAGCGACAATGTCGGGTCGTTATTGGTCGATTTTACGAAGTAGTTTGAAGCAGGCACATTGTTTACACATTGTGCACAGTGTTTCGTGTGGTGCTGGCCTAGAATTGCACCACCGTCTCTCTTCCCGTGGGTGTCGTAAGAGGCGACTAAGGGATAAACCGGAGGATGGGCAGCAGCGTCCTCCGAGCACTACCACCTTAAAACTGCGGTCGCCAACCCGCCTGCCAAGCGTGGCGACTATCGGCAAATCCCCCCCAAGGGATAGACTTGGGAAATATGATGCCGCAGAAACAGCCCAGACCCCTAGTCCCCGGCGGCCCTGCTATTCCTGGCCATGGTAACGGCGGGGCAGGGGGTGCTATAGTGAATCCCCGGGTTCGGCCAGGCTACCAAAAACGACGACCCTTGGCCCTGGCAACATATAACTGCCGTACACTGCGGACCGACGAAAAGGTACTGGAACTGGAGGAAGAATTGAGCAGGTTACGTTGGGGAATCATAGGATTATCAGAAGTCCGGAGAGAGAGGGAGGACATGATAACCCTGAAGTCCGGTAACCTGCTCAATTTCCGGGAGGGCGACCAACAGTCCCAGGGAGGTGTCGGGTTTATCGTCCACAAGTCCCTCGCAAACAATGTGGTGAAGATCGAGAGGGTGTCGACCAGGGTAGCGTGCCTTGTACTCAGAATAACACAACGATATTCGTTGAAGGTTATACAGGTTTACGCTCCGACCTCGACGCACTCCGACGATGAGGTGGAGGCTATGTATGAGGACATTTCTAGAGCCATGCATAGCTCCAGAACTCACTTCACAGTTGTTATGGGGGACTTCAACGCGAAATTGGGCAAAGGAGACGGTGAAGAGCTGAGAGTGGGGCAATTTGGAGTAGGGCGTAGGAATCACCGGGGCCATCTACTGGCTGGTTTCAAGGAGAAGGAGAGACTCTATATGATGAACTCCTTCTTCAGGAAACGTGAGCACAGAAAGTGGACCTGGATGAGCCCTGATGGTGTAACGAGGAATGAGATAGACTTTATCATGTCGACGAGGAAGCAGATATTCGATGATGTCTCAGTGATCAATTCGGTTAAGTCCGGGAGCGATCACCGTATGGTACGAGGCACATTCAATATCCAAGTGAAGCTTGAGAGATCTCGACTGATAAAGTCTACGCTCCGCCCGGCACCGGCCCAGCTCCAAAACCCCGAGAGCTTTCAGCTCGAACTCCAAAACCGTTTTGCTTGCCTAGAAAGCGACGTGGACGATTACAACGACGGGTTTGTGGAAGCTGTCCATACGTTTGGGTCCAAGTTCTTCAAGACCCACCGTACAAGAATCAAGAAAATCTCAGACTCAACCCTAAAGCATGGAGGTGAGGCGTGAAATGATTCTGCAGTCTTCAGGTGACGCTAGTCATTATCGGCAGCTCAATAGGCAGATCTCGAAGACTCTGAAGCGTGATATACGCCGATTCAATACCAACAGTATTGAAAAGGCTATTGAGCGTAACAGAGGCCCGAAGGTGTTTGCCAAGGATCTGTCTATTGGCCAAAGCCAGTTGACAAAGCTGTATTTACTGGTGAGACTGACTATAAAAAAGATATAATTTTGTTTAAAATAATGTTATGTTCCTAATAATTACTCGGTTGTCTGAATATTTAAGACTGATTCTGTTGTTAAAGTCAGTTAAAATGTTAAGTGTTTTCATTTAAGAATAAGTTTACGCAGTTCATATAAAATAATTGTAAGTTAAATATTCTGTGCAAACTTTCGCAAAGCACTTGACTAGAGTATTTCAACCCAATGAAGGACAAGCGGATGAAAGCGAGTTGGACCTGATCCTGAACCAGGATTTTCAAATGTGTTTGCCCATTAAGCCGACCTCCCCTAGAGAAATTTGGAGAGAAATAAGACTCCTAGACCCTAAAAAGGCTCCTGGGTTTGACTTGATTACCCCTCGAATACTGAAGGAGCTCCCGAAAAAATGCGTTACGTTCCTGACCTGTCTCTTCAACGGGATTTTCAGAACATCGCAATTTCCCCAACTGTGGAAGGTCTCGGAAATTATTATGATTCACAAACCTGGGAAACCGGCCCATGAGACATCATCTTACCGGCCAATAAGTCTCACGCCTGTTATGTCAAAACTGTGGGAGAAGATATTTCTGATCCGTTTAAAGGAATGCATGGACGAATTAGACATAATTCCATCCCATCAATTCGGCTTTCGCAAGTCGCATTCTACTGTTGAGCAAGTGCACCGGGTGTACAATTCAGTCAGACAAGGATTCGAAAATAAGAAATACAACTCTGCGGCTTTCCTCGATATTCAGCAAGCATTTGATAGGGTATGGCACAAAGGCCTATTATTCAAGATCAAGAAAAACCTACCACATTCCTTGTTTCTGATCATATCCTCATATCTGTCAGAAAGGGTTTTTCGAGTAAAACAGGGTGAAGCTCGCTCGGCACTGCGAGAGATTCAAGCGGGTGTCCCTCAAGGATCCGTTTTAGGGCCCGTCTTATACAACATCTTTACCTTTGACTTGCCCACCTCTGACGACGTAACGGTTGCTACTTATGCTGATGACATTGCCTGCATTGCTAGTCACTCTGATCCGTCCATAGCTAGTACCATGCTTCAGAACCAGTTAAACAAAACCTATGATTGGCTTCAAAAATGGAGAATTCGTGCTAGCGCGCAAAAATCAAACCATATTACTTTCACCTTAAGAAGAGGCAATTGTACCCCGGTTTGCCTTGGACCTGATGTACTTCCACATTGTGATACAGTAAAATATCTTGGATTCCATTTCGATAGGCGTCTGACATGGAAAACACATATAAAACACAAACGAGATGAAGTAAATAGGAGATTCAAAGCACACCACTGGCTTATGGGACGCAATTCTGTTCTGTCAGTTGACAACAAGCTACTTATTTATAACTCCATTCTCAAACCAATCTGGACATACGGGATTCAAGTCTGGAGTGTCGCCAGCAACAGCAACATACTCTGTTTGCAACGAGTTCAGAATGCGATACTGAGGCAAATAGCAAATGCACCTTGGTTTACAAGAAATGAAGAGATTCACGAATATTTAAAAGTACCAACAGTATCAGAAGAAATTGAACGATACAAGCTTTCTCATGCTGCACGCTTATCAGTCCACCCGAACCCCCTCGCTGTGAAGCTACTCGACACTTCGAGCAATACTAAAAGGCTAAAACGACGCCACATATTGTAAAAGGAAAGCAGAGACAGTGGTCTCCATCCTTGTACAAACCACATAGTCATACTCAAGAAATCCTATTAAAGTCTAACGACTGATTGAGGATTAAAAAAAGGAAAAAAAAAAAAAAAAAAAAAAAAAATATTCTGTCCAAATAGTTAGCCTAGTTCATTAATTAATCTCGGTTGTTTTATTATGGCATAATAATTAAAAGAATACCTACAATATTTTCTCAATTTTTTTCTTTGATAATATGAGTAATCTGTCGAATCCATACTAATATTATAAATGCGAAAGTTTATCTGTCTATCTGTCTGTCTGTTTTACCTCTTCACGCTTCAACCGCTAGACCGGCTAAGATGAAATTTGGTATGGAGATATAGTCCCGGGAAAGGACATTAGCTACTTTTTACCCTTCGTCAACCAATAAAACTAAACTTTCTTAGATACCTACATTGTTTGAACAAGTGAAAATAACATTGATTAAACAGAACAAAACACTGTAACTCAAAATACAGTGTATTACCCTAACAATCTCTTCGTTCGCTTCTGATGACTATCGGGGCAATACAAGTTATGTGTGTTAAATCATTGTAATTACGGTAAAATATTATTTTAATTAGGGGGGCTGAATTCCTTATAAAATTACCTTTTTATTGATATCAAACACTTAAAACTTTTCAAAGAAAAAAACGGAGTAATCCTCTGAAAACGAAAAAAAATGTTTTTGCTCGTTTTCTCAAAATCTGATTTTCGTAGTTACAGTGTATTGGATTCACAGGGTACCATAGACGACATTGTTGTGAACTAAAAACTGAAGTATGTGAAATGAAAATTAACTTTAACAAATAAAGATTAATAAGATTGTCTTTTGTATGTAACATAGTTATGTAATATCTCCAATTGAGGTAAGAAAAGCCGTGGTAGCCTAAATGGTTTGACCTACCGCCTCTCATACAAGGAGGCGTCGGGACTATAGCCGAAACCCTCTCGTTATGAGCCCATTGGGACATGTGGTGGGGGTCAAATTTTTTAAATTCCCTGCCCCAGCTCCTAGCAATCACATGAGGCATTATCGCCGGCGTGGTGGCCTAGTGGTTCGATCTACCGCCTCTCATGCACAGGGTCGGGGGTTCGATTCCGGCTCGCACCTCTAAGTTTACTTATGTGCGAAATTCAATTTGAATTTACCACTGAGCTGAAGGAAAACATCGTGAGGAAACCTACACGCATCTGAGAAGTAATTCAAAGATGTGTGTGAAGTCCCCAATCCGCACTGGGCCCGCGTGGGGACTATAGCCCAAACCCTCTCGTGATGAGAGGAGGCCTGTGCCCAGCAGTGGGACGCAAATAGGCTGTAGTACTCGTAGTCATCCCTGTACTAATAACGATATGTCTATTTCGAAACATAGTGTTACACCGAACAAAGCCGCGAATAAATCACGCAGGAGCCGTCTCGTTTATATACAGGTCTTACGAACAATCGGTTAGTGCCCGCATCAATCACAGCAGATAGCGTAATGCAATTCTGTTGTTGGCGGCAGTAATGTCCTCGCTAACTGCCTGCCGATATCTAACGCAAATTAACAGTCGCTAAAATTCATATTTTGCAGATACTAGAAGTAAAAAGTTGCCTGTGGGATTCCTCACTCCGTGAGAGTATTTGGTATGAAATAAAAACAACAAACATTTCATCAATATTTCAAAACAAATGAAATCAAATTATTTATTCAGGAAATATGCCAAATCTGGCCACTTTTACATGTCATTTTTGTGTACAATTTTACACGGAAATCCAGAAAGTATACCATACTATCAACAGTATCGTGCATCCAGTAGTTAGCACTTGAAAAATATACCTTAGTAAATATACTTTGCACTTAGCAAAGCGCATGGGAAATTTATGTTCAAGCGAAAATCAATTTTAAACCTTTTGTCATAGAGTAATATAATACCTAGAAATGGCAATTAAATAGACAAGAAATTAAGGAACTGCGGTTTAAGCGATATCGTATATCGTATTTAAATAAGTTCATTTTACTATTTATTTAATTATAAATGGCATTTGAATATATGAAATTAAGGAACTGTGTTTACGTAATGTCGTATCAGATATTTTACGATCGTATTTGAATTAAGTAAGTTAATTTTACTAAATATTTACGATTTAAGACTGTAAAATTTTGGTAGTACAATGCACGAGCGCACACATTCTGTTCAAGGCACTGTTTAAGTCCTACATTAAGCGAAAAACGCTGGCATTAGCCACGAGGCTCACTGTAACAAAGAGCAGTGAAACAGTTAACACCCAGCGTTACAGCGGAACCCTCTTTACGTTCTATATTAGCTAAAAGCGATACAAAATAAGATTTTTCAACATATTATAGTATTTATATTGAACTCTAAATTACCTACACTATTTGTAGAGTATTGGTGAATTACAAATTCCCAGCGCTATCAATCTGTTTGAACAAACTTGCGTCCCATTTATATTAGCGTTAGTTTTCCGGATAATTAGTCCGTGTGATCCATTGCGGCGTGTGTATAGCAAACTATGAGTTCGGTACGAGGAACACGCGCAATGTATCGTGGGGCGATCCGTCAGCACATCTATCCCGTGCGGATCTGATGCGGAGACAAATTGCAAATGTGTCGTGCCGCTTGATCGCGTATTGTTATTTATCGACGGGATTTTTGTGACGTTTTATAGCCGTGATTTGGAACTGCGTAACAAAACGTTTTACAGTGTTATGTAACAATTGAATTGGCTATGGGTGAAAAATGACAATGTGCTCGATTATTATTTTCATGGATAGGAATAACCTTACGTATCAAGAGAAAAAATCTCAGAATTTTCCGTGCCGTAGATTTCGCGTAAAAAATTAATTGATTTTGTGTTATGACGATTGAAATAAAGGTATTTCCTTGGTCCAAGTATGCAGCACTATTTCTTAAAAAAAAGTGTTGACACCATTGGCGGTGACAGTTCCTGCTTCATTCGTAATAACGTGTTTAAAGTATACGTCATCGTTCGGGCCAAGCAGAATCGAAAGTCCAGTAAGCAAAAGCAGTCATAAATAAGCTATTTTTCCAATAAAATTGTTAAAACACATAAAGTTATGTTCGTACGAAGGAAGCGAGAACTGTCACCGTCAAATGTCAACACTTTTTTTTTCAGAAACATGTGCTGTGCTTACTTGGACCAAGGAAAACTAACGCAAAACCAATGTTATTTTTTACGCAAAATCTACGGCACGGAAAATGCTGAGATTTTTTTCTTGATACGGAAGGTTATTCCTATCCCTAAAAAAATAATCGAGCACATTGTCATTTTTCACCCATAGCCAATTAGTGCTCATCTTTTGTGCTATAAGTTTTATTTCTAAAAAAAGCCTGCCCAAATATGGATGGTATTTTAGTAGGTACCTATAACTAATAATGTGTAAGTATTTGATAGATTCAACAAATTTAGAAAAGACTATATGTTACAGGCAACTTTGTACGCATGCTTTAAAAATGAAACCATGCTATTGTAAAATTTCGTTTTTACAGTTTTATAAAATTAAATCAATTATTTGATCCCTAGAAGCACCATAAAATGGATCTGTAATAAAATTGAATGTATACCTACCTACTTTCATTATCCAATAAAGGTAAATCCAATTTTTCCGCTGCAACATCTCGTTGTTATATTGTGAAAAACAAATGTTATGCCTTTTGAAATATACTCGTAGAATATGTAGAACTCCAAATAGTGTTATAAAAATGGTCTCAAATCAGTACCTACTTATCTTTTTAGAGGATGATTTAAACTGTTTAACATTTGGGTTTATTTTAACACTGTTTTCTGTCGCGACTTCGCCGGCGTGGAATTCTGGAAATATGCGTTTTTCCGGGATAAAACGTAGCCTATGACATTTAACAAGCACCTCCAACTATCTGTTTACCAAATTTCATCCAAATCAGTCCAGCGGTTGATGCGTTAAGAGGTGAGACAGACAGAGTTACTTACATTTATAATATTTGTATGTATTGTGGCTACGCCTAAACACGAGGTAAGTATTTTGTGCACTAGTTAGTAGGTCAGGTATATTTGGCAACAATAAAAAACTGAAACCTTACTACTATTCAAATCTGCCATGTTGTTGTTTTTGTACGAAATGTCACCAACATTTAGTCACACACGTAAAAAGGATCAAGCCCTTTAATGGAAAACACATAGGTTCATGTATGATAAATAAAATATAAACATATGTGTAAACATGTAAGTAGTAGGTATTCGCCGATTCTGGAACACGGGGTGGGCGGGTCCGTGGGGTGAAATTGGGCGGTAGGCGGACCACCATCCCCTAAAAAAAAAAAAAAAAAAAAAAAAAAAAAAAAAAAAAAAAAAAAAAAAAAAAAGGCCCGGATGTAAGTAATAAACTGGGACTATCTGGGTGTTTATTTGGGATCCGATGACATGCTTTGTCACGTAGATCTTACATGGAGAATTAGAGACTGTACTTTGGAACCTGATGCTAAAGCGACAGACAAAAGTTTATTTTTAACCCCACCATGGCAAAGCCTATAAATAAATATGCATACATGAGTAGTAGGTATTCGCCGATTCTGGAACACGGGGTGGGCGGGTCCGTGGGGTGAAATTGGGCGGTAGGCGGACCACCATCCCCTAAAAAAAAAAAAAAAAAAAAAAAAAAAAAAAAAAAAAAAAAGGCCCCCACTTGGAACGTTTGGGATAGGTCTCAGGACTCTCAGATAGCTCGGTTACGACTTACACGATGTGCTATATCTTCACAAAAAAATCCAAACCCCTTATCTAGACCACCGACCCTTTTCTATTGTCTATCCATGCTCGGTTGCTATTGTTTACCATTTCAATCCTTACCTGATCCGCGGACCCTTTTCTATTGTGTGTTCGTGCTCTCGGTTGCTATTGTTTGCCATTTCAAAGCGTACCTGACCCACCGATCCTTTTCTATTGTCTACTCGAGCTCACTTTTAATTGTCCTCTCAACAATTTGATGAATACCTAAACTATTTCTATACTACTGCCACTTTGGTTTTAATTGATCATAGTTCTAACCTAACCTAACCTATGCTACAGAAGTCTCTACAATTCTGAGGAGATTCCGTGTTTGGAACGTTGTCCTAATATCATGTAATTTAATAAATGCGCCAGTTTGGTTTTAATTGATCACAGTTCTAACCTAACCTAACCTATGCTACAGAACTCACTACAAATCTGAGGAGATTCCGTGTTTGGAACGTTGTTCTAATTATCATGTAATTTAATAAATATCCAAGTAGTTATTGCCTAAATATATTTTATAACTTGTGTTAGCGTATGTGTTTATAGAACTATTCAGTTCTTTGTATAATTGGGTGGTCGTTTAACTTGTAACAACACGAATAACACGATCCATTGGACTCTATCTATTGTTAAATAATAAAAAGGTTTAATGTTTTTATGATGGGCGTCTATTAACAAAGGGCCGAATGACTATTGTAATTTTATTATTTCGGTGTCGGTGAATGCAGCAAACGCGTTCCAACTAGTTAAGACGAGATTTTAACGGTAAACTATTGTTGCATCCTTATAAAAACCGAAGGATGGAAACGTTTTATATGTATTTCGACTCCAGTTGTGCTTGCTATCAGAGCTCTGTTAGTATACAGTAGTACAGTGTTGAATCGTGCTAAAGTGTTTTTGGTGTAGTGTTTATCGACTCCACATTATGGATGTAAGTATTTAAATTAACTGCTTTTTAATTTATGTGACCTAACCTAGCCTAACCCATGCTACATGACTCTTTTGATGATAGAACTCACTACAATTCTGAGGAGATTCCGTGTTTGGAACGTTGTCCTAATATCATGTAATTTAATAAATGTCCAAGTTTAACTTGTAACAACACGATCCATTGGACTCTATCTATTTTTCACTCGTGTTCATAGTTTTTGATAGTGCTTTAAATAGTTGTGTAATTGGTTTCAGTTTACCGACAATACTTTCAAGAATTATTACTACCTTGAGACTAATGGAGAAGCTAGCGATGAAGAAGGAACGGTTGGACACCAAGTAAAACAAGCTATCGCGAGAAAGCGTGCTGGAAACAGCATAGATGGATTTTTTGAAAGACCAAAAAAGAAACCTAAATCGGCGAAAAAGTCTTCAAGTGTTTCACAAAGCACTAATGACGGTGTGGCATACATATCATCGGGACAAGATGACGGCGTTTACTCATCCCATTTGATAAAAATAGAAATTTTTGATATTCAAAAAATCAAGAACATTGCACCAGGGGAGCAGTGGAAACACGCTGACGTCAGGTTGAAGTTTTATACGTCTTCAGAGGAAGACAAACAACTTGAAAGCACTCGTGATGTTATTTTTAACATCACAAAACAATTGGCGGAAAAGGACACCTGTGTTAAATATTTTATAGACAATAAGAAATTGTGAATTGTGCTTGTGTTATCTTAAGACTAGGTTAAATTTTTATTACATAAAAAACCCATAAACTTAAAAACAACCTTCATTTGTATAACAAAAATATTTTAGTATCGTATTGCTTTTTCTTAAAACTCATAAACTTTAGTGTAATGTTTTATTGCACACCTAAGTTCTAGTGAAGGGTCGGTACCTCTTAATGTACCTCATTGTTCTTATATACTAAACATCCATGACTCGGGTACAAACATTCATGCTCATCACACAATGTTTGTCCCTAGCAGGATTCGAACCCGCAACCGTTGGAACAGTGGGTATGATCATTACCAACTGAACCAAACCTGTCGTCATTGTTCTTATCTAAATTTTAACTCTTATTGTTTGAAGTTGTTGTAAAAAATGTTCTTTTTTCCTTTTAAACCGAAATCTATTCTTAAGTGTAGTATTTTTGTTTCTCGTGTAGAAGTGGTAATAATGTGTTTTTTTATCTTTTATGGTATTCATATAGAAATAAAAGCCAGTTTTTAGTGAACACATTGTTTTATTTTACAAAAATGACAAACATATTTCTTAAAATTAAATCGTTATACCCTTCGTTACCCTCGATTCTTAAAATATAAGTAAAGTAAACAATATTCATCACAAACTGAAATAAATGAATTTAAACATATTTCTTAAAATTAAATCGTTACATAAAAAATTCTCAGAAAACAAACTCAGCAAATCACTCATATTATTCCCTTGATACTTAAAATATAAGTAAACTAAACAATATTCACCGCAAACTGAAGTAAAATAATGTTGAAGTGGTTTTTGGTTATAAAACCATCGTTTCGCATTTCTATTTAAAAATAACTTATGATACCCAGTAGGTTTCCGTCC
Source organism: Aethes cnicana (assembly GCA_963971205.1). NCBI lineage: Eukaryota > Metazoa > Arthropoda > Insecta > Lepidoptera > Tortricidae > Aethes > Aethes cnicana. The sequence continues at coordinate 3,508,767 of OZ020288.1, read as the reverse complement.
AAACGAATCAAAGTATTCCCCTACACCATCAGTATCAATATGCATAGCAACCCAGTGGGAACCTGGTTTCGAATCAGGATCCAAATTGCTTATAATAAAAACTGGAAGATCAAACCGAATAGGGATTTGGTTAGCAGCAAATACGTTTGATTTCAATCTAGAGTCTAGTTTTTCCATACAATATTTAATTTCATTAGTATCCATAGTAGATTAAAATATAATACATTCATCGATGATGTTTGGATCAATGATTAAGAAGAAATGAAATTCTTTACTAATGTCATTGTATTTATATTTATCTTAACTGTTATAATCTACAGATACTTCGCGATTTTTGTTTATTTCAATAACATTATCAAATTCAGCGTACACAATACAGTTAACAGTAGTACTCAGAGCTGAATCAAAACGAACTTCTATTCGAACACTTCCGTGTCGTACAAGGTTCCAGTGTGAGGTTGAACTTGCTGATAGATCAGGAGTTAGATCAAAACATAACAAACAGTTACCGCCGCTATAATCGGTTCTGCTTATTGCATTACCTTCATTGTGAAAGTGAATGCCAGTCCCAGAAAAAAGAGTGTGATATGATGATGCTATTAAACCAGTGCTAAATGATGGTTGTAAAGTTTTAGAAGGAACTTCATGACCATCTACAAATAAACTGAAAGAATTCATGTTATAATGTTGAAAATTGAAAGGGTTCAATGCAAGATTACCATTAAACGCAGAATTTAATACAAAACCAATAATACATCTCTTAGGTACTTGTCCAAGAAATATGTTATCCAAAGTTTTACCCTGTATTCCCGATGGTATTGTCAGAACCTTCACTTCAGCTCTTGTGATAGGATATTTTGCTGTTGTTGATGCTAACACTTTTTGGTGGGCTAACAAAACACTAGGACTGATTCTAGCTCTTCTTATGATAAGGCTAGCATCCGTTATTTGTACCTTAAATTTCTTATCTTGGTGACAAATAAGATTAAATGATTCTTTTGATCGCACTAACTTAACACGCATTTCTACACCATTGATTAGAAACTTCTCTTGATTAAACATATCGCCATGTAAGTGTCCAATCATTTCAACTTGATTACTATTTTTAACAAATTCCATTCTTTTTTGAAACCCTTTGTTATTTGCATCAACGGCATCCACATAATGTGCTGTATCTTCATACCATAATCCACATGTGAGGTGAGTTTCTTTAGCGGCTGGTCCATAGTTAAGTAGATTTTCCATATAAGCACGGTAAGCATATGTATTGTTTGGTGGTGAGATGAGTTTTTGATTTAAATACACATCGAGCTGGTTAAAAAGGGAGTGTAACCAATTATTAACGGGGGCAACTTGAGTATCAGATTTTAACTTTGTACCATCTTGGTTTAATATTTTAGCTTTTATGTGTAATAATGTATGTGATAGGTCAATGTAGTCATCACCTGATCCAGGGATTTGAAACTCAATAGGGCCATCATCACTTAAAGATGAAATTGGATTGTAATGAACCCACTGTCCACTCTCAATACTCGTCTGAGTCGAAGGAAGGGCAAATATATCTAATTCAGATTTTGCACATTCACACGAATGACTATGTAGGAATGACATGATTTACTTTGAAAATATATCGTCACTATATTTATTTCTTTTAGTTCCTCTTCGGCGTGATGCTTTCGAGGTAATGAGAGGTTCCCGTCTTTTGGTTGACATTTTATACCCAGATCCCGACATGAGAGAATCAATCTTTTCATCAGCTTTTCTTTTTAATTTAGCACTAGCTTCTTTAAATCGAGTCCTAACTGAACTATCCATAGGACGTGAGTTTATCATATCAGATAACAAACCAACACCAGCATCTAACGCTTCTTTCCCCACGGTTTTAAAACCACTGGATAATAATGGAATTACTGATCTAAATAGTCCTCCCAAAAAACTTCCTATACCATGACCCCGTTGAAATGGAACACCTTTATAGACAATTCCTACACCAGATCCAGCTTGATGTGAATAATAATGATCGTAGGGACAAGAGTGATATGATTTTTTATGATTCATTTTATTCGTTGAAAGTGTAGTTTCACACAAGAATTTCCGAATTGAAATGGCACTCTTGCACCGGTAGTTGTTCTTATATCTATTTCCACGGTGTCAAATTCTCTACGCAAAACAGATACATAATGAGCGGGTGAGAAAATGTGTGTTTTATATGCACCATAAATAAATTTTGTAGGGTCTAATGGTATTATTCTAAGCAATGTTGTTATAACATCACCAACTATCTGTGGTTGTATGATATCGGTATAAATGAATAATTGTGATGGTAATCCTAAATATAAATTAACGGGGTTTTTCCCAAATGTAACTTCTCTTAAATTAGTTCTTGGTTTAAAACCTAACTGCAGACTTAGTATTGGTGTTGTTATAAAAGAGGTTAAGTCATTATTGATTGTTGATACCCCAACCATTTTGGTCAAATTATCATGTCTAAATTTAATGTTATTTTTTAATTGTGGGTTTTCATTGAAAGCATTAATAAAATGTTCAACGCTATCATATGTAGTCGCTGGTATATGACTTTTTATATCCACAATTTTGGTTGTTTTATCAGAGGATGACACTACTTTCTTTTTTAAATAAATCATATTTTCATGATCTTGAACATTATACATTGAACAGGGGTATTGAAATTCTACTAATCCAACTACCCATTCTCCTTCCAGTTTTATACTCTTGGGTAATTTGGTTAAGAAGTGTGCAGTTGTATTGTCCGTATAGTAGTCTGCGGAACTGTTACTTAACAGTGTAATATAAAAACTGTTATCCATCATATTTTTTTCAAGCTTGAAGCGAGTATCCAAGAATTAAATTTGTTAGGATAACCTCGCCACTTCACTAGTACTTCTTTTCTGGCACCAACACCACGCGAGCGTACTATTTTATCTATTTTATATTCAATGGTGGGGAGGTAAGTTACTTTTTGTAATTCTTTAGAATAAAATGTACCAACGATGGGTTCACCATCTAAATCCCTTAACGTATAGACAACTCGCGGAAATCGGTTTATTATTGATTCAATTGTAAATATTTCATCACTCCAATTAGTTTCATAACCCTTTTGAAAAATATGTTTATATTTTGTAATTCTAACGTGATCACCAACATTCAGTTTTGTAGTTTCCAATGAAATTTGTCTATCCTTCTTTCTATCATACAAATTACACCAAACAGTCATGATGTTATCAGAATTTACATCAATAGGTCGCATTTTAATACTAGAATGATAGCTATGGTTATAAGAATAAAGGAGATCTTGCAAAATATCTACATAATTGTAAGTATTTTTATGAGTAAAGTACCGCCACATTTTCATTTTAAGAGTTCTTTGAAATCTTTCTACTATACTTGCTTTAATATCGGGATTATTAGTAGTATAATAATTAATGTTTTTGCTCTTAAAGTAATCTCTAGCTACCTTTGAAACAAATTCGGTACCTTTATCAGACTGGATGTGACGAGGAGTAGAATTAGCTTCGGTAAATATGCTTTCAAAACATTTAATAACAGTTGTGCAATCTTTCTTCTTCATAGCTCTTGCGAAAGCATATTTACTGAACACATCAATAACACACAGAATATATTTGTATCCATCATTATATTCACTGTAAGTACTCATATCACTAAGATCAGCTTGCCAGAGTTCATTAAAGTTAGATAAAATGTATCTATTTCTGGCGAATCGTCTGTGAATAGGTTTATGTAACGTGTACGTCTCTTGAGATTGTAACCATTTTTTTACTTCATCTTTGTTCATTCGACCTTTCATTTGTTGACTTAATTTATTTAAACTACTATAGCCAGCTGGATTGGAGACATCATAGTAAATTTCATGAATGTCTACTAAGGGTTCCATTTTTCCCACTCTAATTTCTTTTTTGCCCTGAGGAGTCCACTTGAAAGAGGTGTACTGGTGCTTGTGGCTTTAAAAGATGATGACGATCGCGCACTTGATGGAACAGATGATGTGCGAGGTTTATTTATAAATTCTAGATTAGTAGGATTACCTATACAATACGTAGGCACTTTTATATCCCTTAATACTGAAGCAAACTCTTCCCATCCTGTTGGTTTTGGACGTTTAAGAGATCTAACCGTATCGCTTACCAAATCTAGAATATTGCTATTTGGAATAGTTCGATTGTATATTACAACTTCTCCATTAGTTTTCCACCAAATTTTTGGGTTACTCAAAACAATATATTCCAATAAAGTTCTAGTTTTTTTCTCATATGATTTTGGTAAATTTTCTATGATACGAGATGGACTAAATTGTACAAGTTCTGGATTTGTTCCAGACGGTGTTGTTACAGTATTTGTAGAAACATCACCTTCTGGTAACGTTTTATTTGATACTGATTCATAATTTTCATGTTCCTCATTTTTAATTACTTCCTTACTTTCATTGTTGTGTTGATCAACCCCCTCCATCATAATTGGTATTTTAAATGGTTTTCGATCTGAATCAATAAAGTGTAAAAATCGTTGTAGTGCTTGAGAATATAATGCCCACTTTTCACGATCGTTCATTTTACTCTTAAGTATTTTTTGCATCTCTCCATCTAGACGAGATGATACATTTTCGGATACACTATCATTTCGTTTCAATCTCTCAATAAAATCTGGTTCAACTAACAACATTTTTTTTGTGTTTTCCATTTTATTTATGCTACAGAGCTTAATAAAGCACTTAAAACCGCACCTAATATTATAGGTAGAAATGCACCTCCTTTTTGAATAATAACAGTTTTTCTAAATTTATGTTTCCCCTTCGAAACTAAGTTTCGTAATGTGTCTTTATATTTTTTTAGCTTTGATTTATCTTTTTTTTCCAGTGGTATTTTCCCCTTTAAAACGTTGTAAATACACTCGCAAATAATATTAATCTCTTCATCATCACAAGATTTTAACAACGCCGTGCGATACTTTGGTTTAAGTAACTGCAGCGCTTCAAGTAAATGTTTATATGTGTTTACTCTTGCAGACATTATTTGGAACTGATTAAAACATGTTGATTCTTATCGTATTTAAACCCTTTTTTAGGAACGTATACAGTACAATGTCCATCAAAAGGAAATATTTTAGTTTTAAAACGACATATGTCATCTGTATTTTGTTTCAGATCAATCATAAGGTAACCATGAGCATCTTTAGTGGCATCTTTGTAAGCTTCATCTACAAATTTTGGGTTGTCTGGATAGACTTGTCGTGACAAGTAGCGGATTTGTGTTTTATCCCTCGGATTCTTGAAATATACAATATAGCTAGTATTCAATGAAATATCACGTTGTCCCCTACCTTGATGAAATATGTTTTGAGTTATATAGAAAACACTTAGGTTTCTATGATGACTACCTTTTGTAAAAATATCAACGATTCGTCCATCTGATTCTCTCATCAAATCATCAATTATGAGAAGTTTGGGTCTTTTCCCATCAAATATAGAAAAATCTGGTATTCCTTGGTTATAATTTACATTTTTCAGATCGTATAAAGGTTGCATTTCATCATAACACCAAATAATTTCATCAAATTCAACATTACATACTTCTTTTGCATTGTTCAAAAAGTTTGTAACAAACTGAGTTTTACCACAACCACTAGGTCCTGCCACAATAGTGGTGAAAGGGTGAAGAAAATGTATCATTATAAATTCTCTTACTGTGTGTTGATATGAAAACGTATGGACTTCAAATGAAAGGAATCAAAGAATTACAAACATTTATAGTAACATGGAATAGGAAATAAATAAAAAAAAATGTTTTTAATACTTTTGCTTTTTTATTATGTCTACTAGTGCTACAAAAAGGAGGTTGTTGAGAAGAAACAAGAAAAAATACAATTCTTACGTATAGATTTTATTACATAACTTATAAAAGTAAACATTCTTTTACTAAACATTAACTTCTCAAGACAATCATTTTAAACCCATAAACTTATATACAAAAGTTTCATGTACACTAATTTGTATTTACAAAACTTAAAATAAATTTTAAATATTTACAATGGATACCAATCCCACAATTGAGGTTACATATTCTTAATACAGTATTCTACAATTTAGATTTGATTTCTAAAATATACAATGTACAAAATAATGATGGAAAAAAAAAAGAAAAGAATGTACTATAGTTTACGTAAGTATTTATTTACATCGACAACAGATATAAGGTTTAAACTAAAATGTTTGATTTGGTATCCTGTAATGACCCCACGCTAGTGTGTCTGTTGAATTTTTTAATAAGTATCGTTTAGTATCATTGTAAGATAACGATATTTTATTGATATTTTGAGTAAATATACTATGTTTTATTGATTTAAAACGCAACATTTGAGCATACTGTATTGTTTTTTCAAACAAACAAGTCTTATAGTCACTAAGAGTTAATTTTTTAGTAACGCACTTATTAATTCCTTTAGCTTTAGATATAACACCATTGTTCTGAATATCCAAGGCATACATTTTTGATCTGAGACCTACAAATTCCTTTAGAATTTTACCATTATTTTCATCTTTGAAAAAACCTAGCTTTTTTTTGTTTACTAACGGCAACCCATATTCGTTGTTGGGTTTGTAATCCGATGTGTCGTAATGTAAATTTAGGTCCGGTTTCATGTCCTCATAAAAGTTAGAGGTGAATATTTGATATATTAAACTATCGGTATCTGTATAAAGAAGCTTGAGATTGTCTTGATATTTGGTTTTCATATAATCGTAGTGGAATTGATACATTAAGGTTTTTGATAGGTCTAAAATGCAGAATCCAAGATAGATTGGTTTATTATAATATATTTTTGTTTTTTTTAGTTGCACAGCTACTAAGTTTTCAGAAAATATTGATAAACTATGAAATTCAGGTTTAGCTATTAAAGATTGAACTCCTTGAGATTTACCATGATTTTCCCAGTGGTTTAATAATTTAACATTTACACGTTTTGCAACATTTTCCATGGTTTTTCCAAAAACAGAATTATTCATGAGTTTGAAGAAATCTTTTTCAAAATCAGTTGATGCCAGCGAACGCATGTGGGTATTTAAATCTATATAACTTTTTAACCAAGGAGATTGTTTAAACTTTAAGATTCGATGAACTTTTGTTAAACGCAAACCATTTTTTAAACATTGTTTTAGATTTCTGTAATGTATTACGTATTTGCATTTACTATTTAAATTGGGAATCAATTTTTTATTCTTGGTTTCTCCTAAACATACATTTTCTGGACAGAACGGCAAGTCTGAATGAGAATCATGTAATTCCTTAGGGTACTCTAGATCGACTTCTAAAATAAACCCGAATTCGGCATCATCCGGAACATGAAAATCAGTTTCGTTATTTACCCATTCAAAATTACCGGTGGGAAGACATTGAGACATCGCCCACCCATATAGATTATTTGCGTCTAAATACATGAGATAGGATGTCGGAATATTGGGGTCATAGTCATCCATAAATTCATTATTTGCTTTTGCGTGTCTGTTGCTACATTGGGAAATACCTCCTCGAACATTATTTGCTATAAAAGCTATTTTATTGATATCCGTCAAAAGTTCTAAATTAATTCTGGTAGTCCTTAACATGGCGTCCCACGAAAGTCCTGGGGCCGTGTAATAATGGGCAGGATCTAAACCATATGTCTTAAGACACACATTTCTAAAATTTTCAAATACATCGGTTAGTAATAAAACATCTGTTTTTAGATAAAGATCGGAATAATCCCCCATATTTTGACATTGAAAATGAGACCAAACATCTTGAGCATGTAAAAAATCGTTTTCTGAAATGTGATTGTCAGTAAGAGTGCTATAGAATTGATCCCGAGCAGGTAGAGAAGTTAATTTCAAGGAATCATATGATTTCATGTATTCATAAGGATAGACACCTTTTCGTATTAGACGTTTAAAGTCTTCTTCATTCGGGAAATTCAATTTCATTTCATTAAATTGATCGTTTGTTAAGTTTTTAGCTAATTTGTCTAAGCTACTCGACATAAATTTTAGAGAATCAACGAATCTCAGTTTTACAACACGGTTATTTACTTCTAAACATTTAGAAAACGAAATGTACTTTTCTTTATTCTCTGGGATCAATTCTATGTCACCATCTTCAAGTCCAAGACCATGCACTATGAAATGACTATCATAGTTGCTTAAATTATGGAAAAATACTGGTACAAAATTAGGAGATCTGTATTTTTCGGAACAGAACTTATGTGCAATTCCTTCATAAACACCAGTATGGTGGTTATAAGAAATATTGATATCCCCGTTTAAATTTTTATCACAAATATAACAAGTACTAGCTTGTGCAATGTCTGCATTATTTTTGGATGACAGTGGTAGGGGAGTTTTCACAAAGGTGTTGCTTCTACAAATAGCTTCTAAATCTTTTTTAACTGATTTCATAAATGTTTCTGCACAATTTTTGCCTTTGTATGTTCTATAAACGGATAGTGTATCATCATACGAACATTTGATATAATAACCAAAACTATACACTTCATGTTTTTGCACATTAGTAGTCGAAGATGTTATTGGGTTATTAGAACAGGACTGAATTGGATTTAAAAATGCTTCAAAATCTGCATAAATGACAAAAGGTACGCGTAATTTTCGATCATAATTATCGAAAGTAACTTCATTACAAGGTGTGTTTTCATTAAACCAATTTTTCTTTTGATCTTGTTCAGAAGGTAGTTTTGTGCAAACGTGAAAACAATCATTTTGTTGGTGATTGTTTAAGTTGTCTTGTGATGTAAAGTGGGTTAGACAACCATCACAAATGTAAATGGCGTGCTGTGTGTTTGAAAATTGTTTTGATACTAATCGAGATAAATTATTGATTAAACAATAATGTCCTTGACTACCATTTGTCAAATATAACAAATTAAAATGGGTTGGTTTTCTGTTTTTTGTTAGGTGTAATGGACCTACAACATCATGTTTTTTGTTTTTAGAATCATACTCCAGACCAAAAACGTTTATACTCATATTATTCATATTTTCAAATTTTTGTGCATCACTCAATTTAAATGGGAAAGCTAAGTTTCCGAAATGTAACGCCTCTCTGTGTTGCACATACGAACTAACAAGGTTAGAATGCTTTGTAACAGGATAAAGTCCTGATAAGATAGCCCACCGGAAACATTCATGATCATTATTTTTGACATTTATTATAGCTTTTTTGTTTTTTATGTCAGATGGTAGATCAACATAAGAAGATCCACGAAGCGGGTTATACTTGTTTATGTTAACATCTAGATGATTGAACTTGGTAACGCTCCACCCACTGTCTTTTCTCTCGAAGTTCGATAATCTAGTTGTCACTTCATTAATTAAAGATGTGAATAAGTCATTTTTATCGCTACTGACATCTATAATATTATTACTAAGTTGAAAATCAAATGTATTATTTAGTTGTTTAGTTTCCTGAGTAAAATCAGCATTCAAAATAAAATTTACTTTTAAAGCACAATGAATAGATAGTGAACGATCTAGCAATGTAAAAATTTTATCTTTATTATTTTGCAATATTATTTCGGGAACAAGTGATTGGTTTTCTTTTTCATTAAAAAGTATTCTATAGGTTGCAACCCTATTCCTAAATGCATTTTCAATTAGTTGCACATTAACGAATTCGCTATCAGATTTAGTAACATTACCCTTATGTATGTTACTATTCAGGTGACTAGCAAGAAATCTTTTTGATATGGTTATATTACATACAGAACATTCAATTTCATTATTATTTTTTGCGCTTACATTGTTAGATCCTCTCCTGGATGGTTCTGTTGATGATGCAGCTGCAGCTACATCACGACTGGTTGAGACATGATCCCGACTGGTTGACGGACGGTTTCTCTTCACAGGGACTTCTGTTTCGAAATCTGTAGCTGATCTCTTAGCTCCTCTTCCTATTTGCATAGATCTGTAAAATATAAAAAATAATTAAAGTTGCGATTCAAAAACTTAATAACACATTCAACATGGTTATCATGTTAATTATACTAACTTAAATCTTCTCTACATTGTTGACAGTATGCTTGCATTTTTAAGACCCCATCAATTGCATCCGATGACAATGTAATAGTATTTCGTTTCGATTCATCGATATGACCGTGACATGGTGTATAGTAAGGTATGATATCCGGATCTTCAAGAAACTTTTGGGGCAATCGATTGTCTATAAACCACAATCTTATATTTCTATGAAAACACTGTAAAACGAATTCTTTGCTTAAAACTGCTATTGTATCATAAGTTAAACTGGGCCCCGTATGAAAATATCCGAGCACCATGTTGGAATTAGTATATACGCACACACACACACACAATACACTCAGTAACTTGACCACGGTAAAAGAATGAATGAATGAGATCAACTCGAAGGTTCTCTCTTTTATAGAGGTTCCCCACCTAACAATAAACAAACAATGAAAACCTGTCATAACAAGTTAACAGCAGTATTTGAACACATCGAAACAAGAATACAATATCAAGTTAAAATATAGGTGTTATAAACGTGTTGGAAGAGGAATATTCAATATAAAAAAAAGCATTACTTACGCGTTACGATGTAGCTGACTCATTAGTTCACCAATCTCAAATAATTTCTGATCTTCTTCCAGTTCTTCACAAAGGCGGATAAGTTGTACATCGTAGATATCACAATTCAAACTGTCCATGGTGAGAAGAAAACAAGAAATAAAGTATTATATTGTACTCTTCGGTCCTTAAATAGTGTACATCAGGTATGGAATCTTTAAACTATGGTGGGGATCTAACCTAACGAAAATAAATATGTAACACATTTCCTATTACCGCTTTTAGATAAGGTACAAAAATGCCACACTTAACAATAGATTTCGGTTTAAAAGGAAAAAAGAACATTGTTTACAACGATCATAAACATTTAGAGTTAAAACTTAGATAAGAACAATGAGGTACATTAAGAGGTACCGACCCTTCACTAGAACTTAGGTGTGCAATAAAACATTACACTAAAGTTTATGAGTTTTAAGAAAAAGCAATACGATACTAAAATATTTTTGTTATACAAATGAAGGTTGTTTTTAAGTTTATGGGTTTTTTATGTAATAAAAATTTAACCTAGTCTTAAGATAACACAAGCACAATTCACAATTTCTTATTGTCTATAAAATATTTAACACAGGTGTCCTTTTCCGCCAATTGTTTTGTGATGTTAAAAATAACATCACGAGTGCTTTCAAGTTGTTTGTCTTCCTCTGAAGACGTATAAAACTTCAACCTGACGTCAGCGTGTTTCCACTGCTCCCCTGGTGCAATGTTCTTGATTTTTTGAATATCAAAAATTTCTATTTTTATCAAATGGGATGAGTAAACGCCGTCATCTTGTCCCGATGATATGTATGCCACACCGTCATTAGTGCTTTGTGAAACACTTGAAGACTTTTTCGCCGATTTAGGTTTCTTTTTTGGTCTTTCAAAAAATCCATCTATGCTGTTTCCAGCACGCTTTCTCGCGATAGCTTGTTTTACTTGGTGTCCAACCGTTCCTTCTTCATCGCTAGCTTCTCCATTAGTCTCAAGGTAGTAATAATTCTTGAAAGTATTGTCGGTAAACTGAAACCAATTACACAACTATTTAAAGCACTATCAAAAACTATGAACACGAGTGAAAAATAGATAGAGTCCAATGGATCGTGTTGTTACAAGTTAAACTTGGACATTTATTAAATTACATGATATTAGGACAACGTTCCAAACACGGAATCTCCTCAGAATTGTAGTGAGTTCTATCATCAAAAGAGTCATGTAGCATGGGTTAGGCTAGGTTAGGTCACATAAATTAAAAAGCAGTTAATTTAAATACTTACATCCATAATGTGGAGTCGATAAACACTACACCAAAAACACTTTAGCACGATTCAACACTGTACTACTGTATACTAACAGAGCTCTGATAGCAAGCACAACTGGAGTCGAAATACATATAAAACGTTTCCATCCTTCGGTTTTTATAAGGATGCAACAATAGTTTACCGTTAAAATCTCGTCTTAACTAGTTGGAACGCGTTTGCTGCATTCACCGACACCGAAATAATAAAATTACAATAGTCATTCGGCCCTTTGTTAATAGACGCCCATCATAAAAACATTAAACCTTTTTATTATTTAACAATAGATAGAGTCCAATGGATCGTGTTATTCGTGTTGTTACAAGTTAAACGACCACCCAATTATACAAAGAACTGAATAGTTCTATAAACACATACGCTAACACAAGTTATAAAATATATTTAGGCAATAACTACTTGGATATTTATTAAATTACATGATAATTAGAACAACGTTCCAAACACGGAATCTCCTCAGATTTGTAGTGAGTTCTGTAGCATAGGTTAGGTTAGGTTAGAACTGTGATCAATTAAAACCAAACTGGCGCATTTATTAAATTACATGATATTAGGACAACGTTCCAAACACGGAATCTCCTCAGAATTGTAGAGACTTCTGTAGCATAGGTTAGGTTAGGTTAGAACTATGATCAATTAAAACCAAAGTGGCAGTAGTATAGAAATAGTTTAGGTATTCATCAAATTGTTGAGAGGACAATTAAAAGTGAGCTCGAGTAGACAATAGAAAAGGATCGGTGGGTCAGGTACGCTTTGAAATGGCAAACAATAGCAACCGAGAGCACGAACACACAATAGAAAAGGGTCCGCGGATCAGGTAAGGATTGAAATGGTAAACAATAGCAACCGAGCATGGATAGACAATAGAAAAGGGTCGGTGGTCTAGATAAGGGGTTTGGATTTTTTTGTGAAGATATAGCACATCGTGTAAGTCGTAACCGAGCTATCTGAGAGTCCTGAGACCTATCCCAAACGTTCCAAGTGGGGGCCTTTTTTTTTTTTTTTTTTTTTTTTTTTTTTTTTAGGGGATGGTGGTCCGCCTACCGCCCAATTTCACCCCACGGACCCGCCCACCCCGTGTTCCAGAATCGGCGAATACCTACTACTCATGTATGCATATTTATTTATAGGCTTTGCCATGGTGGGGTTAAAAATAAACTTTTGTCTGTCGCTTTAGCATCAGGTTCCAAAGTACAGTCTCTAATTCTCCATGTAAGATCTACGTGACAAAGCATGTCATCGGATCCCAAATAAACACCCAGATAGTCCCAGTTTATTACTTACATCCGGGCCTGGTAAAACTGGGGCAAACTATGAATAAGAAATGAATTACTTTGGTTTTGATGTCTAAAATATTCTTCACTCCGTGTCAGCCCCTTGCAAGACCGTCTTAAGGAAACTGCTTATGGTTGCGCTGTTTTTTTCGCAATCCCACCGCCGCATATGGGGTCTGCTACTTACTAGAATGCAGGGCACTTTTTATACAGGCTTAGCAGCAAGATGGGCACACCATTTATTAAGTAACTAGCTTCTTCTGGCGAATTCGCCCGCGTGGAATTCGGTTATCGCGCTCCCGTGAGAACTATGCGCTTATCCGAGATGAAAAGTAGCCTTTCCCGGGACTCCAACTATCTCCATACCAAATTTCATCCAAATCGGTCCAGCGGTTGAAGCGTGAAGAGGTAACAGACAGACAGACAGAGTTACTTTCGCATTTATAATATTTATTATATGGATATGGATTGATAAAAATGACAGGTGTTTGGATTTTGACTGACTTTTTCGAGAATGCGATAAAGAAAATGTAACATCTTGTCGGAATGTCAATTAAATCAAACCAACGCGCTTTTGCCTTTCCCGTCTTTCCTTGGTTTGAATAATGCAAATCTCACAATTTGGAAGTTACCTACTCGGCTTGGCAATCATTTTAAATTTGACTATCGAGATTATCATCATCATCATTTCAGCCGAAAGAACTCAGACCGGTCCGGTGCTACTTTCTTCTACCGGTTTCCCGCGACCGTCACGAGGTCGTCGCTCCATCTTTTTGGAAGCCTACAAACAGCTCGTATCCCGGTTCGCGGACGCCACTCGAGAACTTGCCGGCCCTATCGGCCATCAGTCCTGCGACCCGCCCCCCGCCCACTGCCACGTAAGGCTCGCAATTCTTCGGACTATGTCAGTGACCCTAGGTCTACTGCGGATATCCTCATTTCTGATTCTATCACGCAGAGAAAAGCATAGCTATCTCCATTGCCCTTTGCGGATCCAAATCATACCCACCTAAAATTGTATTTTAACTCGTACGTGAATCTGTAAACACGGTTTTTTGTAGCAAACTCCTCGCACGCTCGTAGTTAACATCGCAGCAGAAGTGCCCATAAATAAATAGTACATTACTACAGAGGCCGGGAAGGAGGATATTGCAGGCCGAGTATTATATACGGCCGAACGAAGTGAGGCCGGATAGTTACGAGGCCGACAACTTCCGTTCGCCGCCGATGTATGTATAGTGCTTTTCTCAAACATGCAATGAAATAAATAAATAAAAATCTGTTAATAAAAAAAAATATTACTTGAAAAATTATAAGTGAAAAAAAAAAACTAACACGTATCGAACGATTCGAACATTGCGTAATCATGTTTCTGAACGAATCTTTAGCATATACCTGTGGAATGACACTTGTCATTCATTATTGACAATCAAAATTATATATCCTTATTTCAATCAAACAAAATTTTTATGATAATGATCTTTTTTACATAAATAAAACTGCGATACCTATGTAGCAAATATGGTTCATGATTTTTTAATAGCTGTATTGGCAGAATGTCATAGCGAACCATAGAGTAAATATTGCTTGTAGCTTTTTTTAAATGGCGGAACGCCAAGATGCTGTGTCATAAATATGTCAAATGGAAATTAAAAAAAAGTGAGTTCCCGGCCTCGGCCTGCAACGTTTGTATGGAATTTCATTATAGACCAATTGTCTAGCCGCGCCTGAAACGTGATACTTCCCAGGCTAATAAGAAGAACATATTTAATATCAATATTTTATTGCATGTTTGAGAAAAGCAATATTAATCGAAACTGGGGACGGCTTCAGCAATTTCTTTTACGCGTCGATGGACATAGTATGGGCCTATGTAAAATTGGAGCATAGGTAGTTACTTCATTCAAAAAGGGTGTCGTAACTGTAAGACCATGTGTATTTATCATTTCGCATTTCAGTTCATTATTAAAATCAATCAAGGACTCAGGATTTATAACAAACTAGCTTCTGACCGCGACTTCGTCCGCGTGGAACGGTTATAGCACTCCAGCAGGGTCTAAGCGTTTTTCCGGGATAAATTTCGATTTAGTCAGTGATAGACTTTCTCGAAACCAGCAATGTACGTCTGACTACTACTGACTTGAATATTCTCCGCCATCTTGAACTATCATCGTCATATTTCATCTAATTTACAGAAAACTATAACAAATTATACCTATACTTAAATCTTCCTCAAGAAGCACTCTATCTATTAAAAAAAACCGCATCAAAATTCTTTGCGTCCATCTAAGCACACATCCCTATGCTCTATGCTGTCTGTCTGTCCTTACAGACAGACAGCGAAGCGACTTTGTTATATTCTATGTTATGATGATACGATAAGTATCTTAAAGGATAAGGTGGTATTTTCCAATTTTATCTGACCCTAAAAATGGTTTTGGCGTGGGAGGTGTACCGAGGCAGATCATGTCATAGTAGGTACAGTCGAGTTCGCCAATATATACACACTTTTGCACCTTACCACGTTGTAATAAGGTCCAAAAGTGTACACATATTAATGAACTCGACTGTACCACGGGGCGACCGAGCTTTGCTCAGGTGAAAATAGGCAAAGTATTTACAGAGGCTGCGTTCCGAACTTGCATCCTTTTTTCTCTTATGTCTCGACTTTCAAGAGGTAAAGGGGTGCAAGATGCTGTGAGCGCTCTGAGCACGTTTCGGAACGCAGCCAGAGATTAAACCTATCTCGATCGATTTTCGCCCCCGTAAAATCCTAGGTATATTTCCAATATCGAACAAATCGTTGGACCATTCAAGGACAAGGATACAACACAATTGTAAAAACAAGTGAAATTTCTGGCACAGAGGCATCCCATCTTAGGCAACGCATTCGAGATCTTACGGTTTCTTAATGGGAATCAAAGGATTTCGGTGTTCATGGGCCGCAGTGACCACTTACCATCAGGTGGGCTGTACGCTCGTTTGCCTATACCATCGATATAAAAAAAAAACAATAATTGAGTAAGAAGTGTAAATGTATCTCGATCCACTGCATTTTTCCGTCCCTCTCAATCATGAAGACCTTATAGGTAGGTAGGTATAGTACGACACAACTTAGAAGGCGCGCGGATTAAGCAATAATAGATTCTACGTCAACGGCCTAAGTGCTTCGCCGCGCGCCTTCTAAGTCGTGTCGTGCTTTACAACGTATGACGCACGAGTTAGCGGCAATAGGGTATTACACCATTTTTTGAAATTTGGTTTAAAATTATCCTTATGTCGGATTTAATCACAAAAGTTTTCATTTCGATTTTGTAAATGGGATAAATACCTTAAATAAATAAAAATATCTTGGCACATGAGATATGAGGCTGGACTTAAAAAGTACTTTTAAATTTTCATTTTCAGTTTTCGCGCTAAAAAGCTAGCCGCCATGTTTGCTTGGTCTGTGACGTTACTAGGATAGTAAATATAAGTACATAGTAACCAAATAAGTGAAGTCAAAACTTAAAACGGTTACTTGTACACTTTGTTTACAGTACGTCTGACGTCACAGCAGCTCAATATGGCGCCTACCGTTTTGGGACAGATTAAAAAACAACATTTTATTAATGTAATTATAATATTATTTACGCATTATTATGATTAAAAGTCGATGTTTTGGGTAGCATTTTTATATAATCTTTCATAAATTAGTACTTCCCGATTTTGCCTTGAATGGTGTATAATAGGTACCCTATTGTCGCCAACTGACCGTATACGGCACGCACGTGCCGTCTCATTGCCGAGACGTGCTCACATCCCTGTTTGAGCTACGAAGTGTCTAAAGATCGTATACCTATAATAATATGACGTAGGTAGGTATATGGAGGGTTGAAGTAAAGGAGCGCAATCTTTTGCGTTTTGAAATTCTCTGATGCACAAGTTCTAAAACCTCATGACCAAAACATTCTCAAACGTAAAAGTGGTCACTGAATAGATTTATTTAAATTCAATAGCATCCATTATCACACTGATATTAGAATGCGAAAGTAACTCTGTCTGTAATGTCTATTGCTATTCACGCTGCCGCTGGACCGATTGCGATGAAATTTGGCATGGAGATAGTTTAAGTCACAGAAAAGGATGGAACGCCTTAACCAAATTCCACGCAAACGATGTCATAGGCAAAAGTTTTATATACTGAATCCTCAGTGGTTTCAATGGAATTGGATGAAATATTGATTGCAAAATTTCAGAACATACATAGCGCAAGTGAGGTTAACTTAAAATTTAAAGAAAATGCTTAATTACTTTCATCGAATAGGGACCTATTTTGTATTTCATCGAATATTTAATATTTTGGATCCATTCTTGCATGGAAAAAATCATACATATTCAAGTAACGATTGAACGGTATGCACACAATTCATTGCGTACAACTGGATTCAAGCTTTAATTTTCTAAAAAGGATAAAAGTTGTCCCATTTTTTTTTGCTCATTCGCATAAACGCCCTGTCATATATTATTTTATGTGGTGAAATATTCGAGCACCAATTTGTCCATTTCAACGTGATATGGGTCGATGTTTCTGAAACAACCAAGTGGCCGCCGCCCAAGGTCGCTTGATTCCTCAAACTACCCTTGAAATATTATACTCGTGCTGGATCTCAAATTTGTGTATGTTCAGGATAACCATACATAAAGTAAGGTAAACCGGGAGCAACAACCTTTATACGAAGTGTAGGTTCGGTCGAAATTATGGAGGGTGGAATGTGTATTGGTAAGGAGCGCAATCTTTATACTTCCAAAAGTGCCACCGAATCTGGATAATTTAATGGCGCTGCGGTCGCAACTGTACTGCCAAGCCACCTTGGCGGTTAGTCTGCAGGTAGCGCCTTCAGATGGCACTGGTGAGGCGAATGTTGACGAAAACTGTGTGAGGCAAGTGTGTTGCGTGTATAATCCGCTGGACACTTTCAATTGTTTCGCCATATACGATTGCTCTCGTTTATCTCTATCCTCCATTGTCGAAATATATATATGTCGCTGCCTTTAGAGCCCGCATGACGATTTTAGACCGGGAGATGCTGACACAGAATTCCGAACCATTTGTACCAGGCTGGCGAGTCTACAGGGGTATAATTAAGTAATGACGAAAAGGAAAATCATGGTCATTACCGGGCCAGTACCGGGGGCCCAATCGCGTGAGCGTTAATCGAACGTGTCGCATAAATTACGAAAGTCGAACGATTTGTACCACAAAAAATCTTGTATTTTCCGATAGTCGATGAAAAACGAAGTAGGCGATCTCGTAATGCCATACTTCTCCGGCGCGGCCTACATCCCGCCATACCGACGAAAACAGGTTAATTAAAAACCAAAAATTGAAACATTTGTACCAGCCTAATTTTTGCACGGATAATCATCGTCGAGTAGCCATTCACGAAAATCACCATGCCATACTTTTCCGACGGGGCGAAATAGCCGCCATACCGCTCCAAAGATGTATTTTATTTTTATTTTGTAGAACGATTACGTAATTATACCCCTATAGACTCGCCAGCCTGGTACAAATGGTTCGGAATTCTATGTCAGCATCTTCCGGTCTATTTGAAGCGGCACTTGAATATTGCATGAATACAGAGCTTTTCCTATGTGCGCGGCAATTTAAGGAGATTGTCAGTATATTTATATGCCGTGGTGGCCTAGTGGCTCGACCTACCGCCTCTCATGCAGAGGGTCGGGGGTTCGATTCCGGCTCGTACCTCTAAGTTTACTTATGTGCGAAATTTAATTAGAATTTACCACTCAGCGTTTCGGTGAAGGAAAATATCGTAAGGAAACCTGCACGCATCTGCGAAGTAATTCAAAGATGTATGTGAAGTCCCCAACTGGGCCCGCTGCGTGGGGACTATATCCCAAACCCTCCCGTGATGAGATGAGGCCTGTGCCCATCAGTGGGACGCAAATAGGCTGTAGTAGTAGTAGTCAGTATATTACTGAGCATGTTCATAAACTGGATGAGATGGACATGGTATAGCGTAAATTATCGAAACACTTTCATTACATTACATTGAATAATTCATCTTTATGAAATGAATGTAGTATTTGTGTGGACTGGATTTTCTTTTTATTTCATGTCAGTATGAAGCTTGAACTGTTATCTAAACAAGAAAAAAACAGCTATATTATCAACCAACTCAAGGTTCTTACCCAAATTAAAACACAACATAGGTATAAAAAATGATGAATAAACCAGTTCCTTAAATATATAGAGATTTAAATGTAAAATGTTCCTAGGATCAAGTATTAAAATACGTGATTCAAATTCAAATTCAATCATTTATTCAGCAAATTGGCCACATAGGGGCACTTTTACACGTCAGAAAAAGAATTTACCAGCGCTTCCTAGACCCATTGCTTGAGAGGACGCGCCGCAACAAACTCAAGCAGAATGCCTTTTTTCAAAATTTACAAAATTTTCATTACATGTTTAAAATACACATATAGGTACGTACTAAAATGTTGATGCACGCAAAACACAACTTTGGAGCGAAAACAAACATTTTCAAATTGAATGCCGTGTACGATACAAGTACGCGGCGTGTTTGTGACGTTTTCCGCTCGCCGGAATTGTATTCATGCGTTAAAGTCACATTACATTCGAATGGAGACATTGGTTTGGAAATGTACGACAGTACTCCATGGTACGTCGTATTGGAGTCCCAAGCTAAGCGAGGGAGGATAATGGACGTTACTTACATCAAATAATACCGGTAAGTACTTTTTAGGGTTCCGAAGTCCACTAGGAACCCACTAGCTAAATGGTGGTATTTGGATGGCTGAAAAAAATCACGGTTGTGGCATATCTAACGTAGTTGAAAGGAAAACTATCAGAGCTAAGTAGGCTGTACAAACTTACGAGTAATAGTCGACCAACTTATAATGATGATTTTTCTCGAGCGGCAGGGGCGTCGGGCGGGCACGTCATACCACAGGCTAGCTAGATGCTAATAAGTCTTAGAAAGGTACTGTGAGCATCGTCAACTTCGGAACCCTATAATTTGCGCGTGGCCCGACACGCACTTGGCCGGTTTTTTTACGGTATATTTAATTATTATATTTGTACACAGTTTGGTTCAATAAATGATTATCTTATCTTATCTTATCTTATGTAAAGCAATCCGCGCCGCCCATCAACACTGCGACAGATCCAATTCCACGCGGGCGAAGTCGCGGGCAGAAGCTAGTTGGTAATAAAAATTTACATTACCAGTTCCAGTTTTCTGTTATATCCTGAATTCCCTAACAGGGTTCTAGAAATTGACGTTTATTAGTGTTGTTACTCTCACCCTTCGTGCGAGGCATTGTTTGTAATAACTTTGTGCCGAGATGTGTAAACTTAGATGTGTGGGCAAATTGAACGCGAGCGGAATGTCAGAAGTATCTAAACAATGTACATCTGTATACATACAGATGTAGAGTCTTACGTTTAATTGTAAACTTTTAAAATAAATAAGCTATCTACTACTACTACTACTACTACTACTACTACTACAGCCTATTTGCGTCCCACTGCTGGGCACAGGCCTCCTCTCATCAGGAGAGGGTTGGGCTATAGTCCCCACGCGGGCCCAGTGCAGATTGGGAACTTCACACACATCTTTGAATTACTTCACAGATGAGTGCAGGTTTTCTCACGATGTTTTCCTTCACCGAAAAGCTCAGTGGTAAATTCATATTTAATTTCGCACATAAGTAAACTTAGAGGTGCGAGCCGGAATCGAACCCCCGACCCTCTGCATGAGAGGCGGTAGGTCGAACCACTAGGCTACCACGGCTTGGCTGAATTATTATCCTTTCTATTTTAAGTAGTTTAAAGTTAGATTTGATTTACACCATTTTTTAACCATTTCCGATCCAGTATAACAGATAAAAACTGTACTTATTACCTTCCTCTCAGTTTTTGTTGATTTAACCTAAAAGCGACAGCTCTTAATGACTCAATACCGTCTTGAAAGTGTTAGAAGAAGAATAAGTAGATTTTATCTGTGTTTGCAAAGCGGATATTTATGTTAATAAGATGTTTGCGCTTTGTGGTCTCAAAGAAAATACGTGGAAAGTCTATAAATCAGTTCACAGTCAGTTGGATACGTACGACTGTACCTACGTACAGTCGATGCCAAAGAGATATTTACACTTTGAGACCTTTAACACAAAGGAATAGGGTGAACAAGTGTAAACAGTTTGACGCCAAACTTACATGTAGATATTTATCACTTTGACACCTTGTCAATTCACGAGATTACATGGCTAAAATTGGCACACGATTTGCATTATACGGCTAAAATGCGAAGTGGCTCATCAATTAAAGTGACTGTACGTACTTGCCCAGACGCCAGCGACCCGCGTCACTTGTAATCCAGGATCGTAAACAGTTAAACGGCCGACAGATTTGACAGCCCTCAAACGAACGTCACGTTTGTATTTAGTTTGTCAAAGTTTATGCTAAAGTATTAAGGTTTCCAAATGAAATACGTGTATGCCTAAACAATACTTGAGTCTTCAATGAATGACTTCATTCGGGCCTGAAATATTTGTGACATTGTAATTTTATCCCGCAGTAGAACTAGGGTCACCGACATAGCCCGAAGAATTGCGAACCTTAAGTGGCAGTGGCAGTGGGCGGGGCACATTGCTCGCAAGACTGATGGCCGATGGGGCCAGAAAGTCCTGGAGTGGTAGGACGAGGGTAGGCCTCCAACAAGATGGAGTGACGACCTTGTAAAGGTCGCGGGAACGCGGTGGATTCGAGTGGCACAGGACCGGTTTGAGTGGCGCGCTTGGGGGAGGCCTATGTCCAGCAGTGGACGTCTATCGGCTGAAATGATGATGATGAATTTTATTTAGGACATCGCCATGTGTTCGTTTGAGGTTAAAAAAAAGACGAAAAATTGAAAAACCAACTTCATTTTCAACCGACGAAAAAAAAGGAGGAGGTTCTCAATTCGACGCGTATATATTTTTTTTTATGTATGACCACGCATATCTCCGTCAATTGTGAACCGATTTCGATGATTCTTTTTTTAATTGAAAGGTGTACCTCCAACTTGAGCCATGTGTATCTCTAATTTGGTTTAGTTCTGATGATGGGATCCATGACAAAACGAGGGAACTCCTCGAAATTTGTTAGCATGTGTATGATTTTGGCATCAATTTCAAAGACTACAGTGAGACTTACGTCCCATCGTACAGATGTTTGGAAAATATAGCCGAAAAAAAATTTTCAATAAAAAAATAGAACCGACTTCAAACTCCAACAGCCTGTGAAGTCGGTGTCAAGTGAACCGCCCCAAAGCTATAACAATCTTATAGTGAACTTGACACCAACTTCACAGACTGTCGGAGTTTGAAGTCGGTTCTATTTTTTTATTTAAAATTTTATCTTTCTCAGATTCGAATTTCAGTAAGTGTGAAAACATGGCGATTAATAGTTTGTTATCTACTGCGTTTAGTTTAGTTCGGTTTCACGATCATTCTTTTTGTTCTATTTTATTTCCCTTCAGCTCCTTCAATTTCTTAATCGATGCTAATTCTCCTTTCTATATCTCTTTTTATTACGCTACGTCTACCCACTTGAACGTCTAACGGCCTTTCTTAGATAAAATACGCTCTCAATAGAAAATATATTAGCCAATTACCTACTAAAATATTACCTAATGCGTCTAATATTTGCTTAATTCCAGCTCCACAAGCCAGTCACGACGGCGATGCGACACATCTGTCGACAGCAGACACTTATTTAATCTTGCAGTGATTTATGATACAATTATTCAGAATTATATACCGTTAACGTGCACTCTACCCTTCTATTAATAGAAGCGCAAATTGCCTGGCGGATTCCCTTGTTTATTACGAAGGCGTCCCATTCACCGCGTGGAATGACGCAAAGCCCTGATGTATAGTTGAATCAGCGCACGTGAAAAGCAAAGTCGGTAATGGGCACATTACAATAGCAAATTAGGGTCGTTACTTAAAATGTGCAAACACGAGTTCTGAGCTCTCAACTGACTTACGGTCTGAAAAGATGCCTTAAAGTCGGATGTGAAGTAAATGGCAAATATTATGACTTGTTTACGGTCTCCGCTATTGTCGAGGGTCTGATTTTACGACTTGGTCCTTTTTCGTAGAATACAAACTCAAATTGATTTAGAATAGAAAGCGCTTACGATCCTCATTGAAATTCGATTCGTAGGAAGACTGTGCGAGGGAGGTAAGATATTTTTGGGTTCAGCTAAAACCGGTACCTTGTTACGTAACCTTAAGACCACTAAATATTATTGACGTAGGTACTTACGTGCCCACACCGTCACGTAACAGTCCTTGGAAAAGGATAGCTAACTATTAAGACGTTTTATTGCCCACTTGGCCATAGGCGTCTTTTTATTTTTACGGGAAGCAGTTTTCATAAAAAAAAGACTGCTCATATACTGCTTACGCGGGTATAATGTGAGAAAACATAATTTTATATTCAATACTACATGTAGCCTTATGTCTATTGGGGTTGGGGATAAAGAACGCTTGTTTCAAAAGTAAGTTATGTTTCAAATCTCATTACACAGTGAAGAGTTTCTTGAGGAAAGCCCTTGAACTTCTAAAACGACATGGTTTTTCTGCCGCTCCATAAAAAATAATAAGTCATCTATGTACAGCCTCAGCGTAATAAAATTGGTACGTCATGCGGTTAATCCATACTAAATGCGAAAGTAACTCTGTCTGTCAGTCTGTCTGTTGCCTCTACACGCTTCAACCGCTGGACCGATTGAGATGAAATTTGGTTTGGAGATAGGGTCCCGGGAAAGGACATAGGCTACTTTTTATCCGGGAAAAACGCACAGTTCCCGCGGGAATGCGATAACCGAATTCCACGCGGGCGAAGTCACGGGCAGAAGCTAGTAATGAAATAATTATATTACTATGTACTGTTTACTCGTCACCATTTCCTAAACACAGCACCAGCGTATTGGCCGACTTGTCAAATTTAATGGCCCGTTAAAGCACGGCTCTGCAATATTTTGCGGCAAGATTGATAGTGCCCCGCGGGGAGTCCATTCCGCCGAATCTTACCAATAGTCGGAGAGTCGAAGAGAGGGTCTGTGGATCTCGAGACCGTCAGATTAAGGGACTTCATTTTGTTAAGTACCTCTACCGATAGGCTTCTCTAATTATAGTTTCAAAACAACTGCCACGAGGTAGCTTCACCGCCGATTGTCAGATAAAGAAATGAGGGTTTCTTTTAGGGTCATTTATAATAAATAATAATTATCCCCTCTAAATACTTATCTGACAGTATCTAGAACATATTTCCATGACTGGCGGAAACATTAATTATCCTTATACACTATTAATATTAATATTTGGTGGTCTAGGGTATGAACAATATGAACATAATTAACTGTGTTTTTAAACGTCGAAAAATAATAAACACGGAGGTCCATTCCGTTACCATTGATTGAGCGCAAAACATTTGTGGTACCTAGTACAAATGAACGCAAGAAAATTGAAGCGCAGTGCAGAGTACCTACAAAAGTGTTTGAAGCAGAGACATGTAGCTTCTGTTTTGACTACCGAGATTATGAGTTTAACGCTTTAAAAAAAGGCCACGGAATGGAATACTGTCTTAATTTTATTCTAAAGATTTTGTTAATTGTCTAAAAAGTTAAGAAATGGCCCAGTTACTACACGTTTACTATCGGCGCCTGCCCGACTTCAACGGTCCTTGGCCTAAAGGAATGTCTACTGAAATAAATTGGCTTTGAAAGTTTTGAGACTTTTGAATGAACGATCATTGCTATAGCAAAGATGGATGCTCAAACAAAGATAGGTGATTCATATAAAAAATAAAAATAACCAATGTAACTTTACCTATTAATAGACAATAACTTTCATATACTTAATGTTAATAAAAATATTTATAAAATCGGTTACACATTCCATCGAGATAAAAGAATATCACGCATAAAAATGTTATAGTTCGTTAATTCAGTGATGTAAAATTCAATTTAATTAACAGGGATTCTTTAAACATTCTAAATGGCTGTTGTTCATTTTATACCCTGCTAGATTAAGTTTATCTCAAATACGATATCAGTGTAAAGCATCTCTGAACGCTCTTGGCTAGGGTTTCGAGACAGACTGTTGGGTTAATGGTTATTCAGGGTGAACTGAGGTCAGACTGATATTCAGAAGCCTAGACAACGGGTGTGTCGCAAACATTGACACAGATCGAGATGTTGAAAAAAAAGATAAGCTCTCGACCTGCTGAGTGCGCCAAAAAAAGGATGGACCGCGTATAAACGTAAATGTAGGCATGACGAATTTAAACATTGTCGGATGGAAAGAAAACTTAAATAACGAAAGGATTTTACTATTTAATCAAATTCTTTGCAAAGGTTGTTTAAACATGCGGAATACTGAATAATATAATATTTCTATTTTACTTATTTGACAGTCAATTCAGGTCGCGGGATAGAGATCTTCTACTATCTAAAGTCCCGCGCCTTCACATTTCAAAACGCTTCAATGTATTTTAAAAGCACCACTAACACACTCAACACATGTGTGCGTGCTGAGACAGCCATCAACTATGCGTTGAGAGTGTTGGTGGTGCTTCCTAAATAATAATAAAACAATTGAAGCGTTTTGGAATGTAAAGGCGCGGGACTTTAGATAGTAGAAGATCTCTACCGGTGGAAGCAAGTAGCACAGGACTGGTCTGAGTGGCGAGCCTTGGGGGAGGCCTATGTCCAGCAGTGGACGTCTTTCGGATGAAATGATGGATGACGATGAACAGTCAATTAGGTATTAACCATTATAGCCTGTCGATCTCAGTCCTGAGAAACTGCTCCCCAATCACAATTTAAAATCATCATCATCACCACTATGTCAGCCTAAAGAAGTCCATTTCTGGATATCGGAGCTGAGCTGATGCTGAAGGGGAGCTGGAGATATAGTTAGACCGCTCGCCATATTATAACAGTAATTAGATTCCGCGATCTCTACCAAATCCAACCGACAGCGCGTACCGAATGCCTCAACTCCAAATCAAATTTAATAGTAGTTTATGCAACATTGTTATAATGATGGTTCTTAAGATTCGAGATTTTAAGAACCAATTATAAACTAGGTACTAGCTTCTGCCCGCGACTTCGCCCGCGTGGAATTCGGTTATCGCGTTCCCGCGGGAACTACGCGTTTTCCGGGATGAAAAGTAGCCTATGTCCTTTCCCGGGACCCCAACTATCTCCATACCAAATTTCATCTCAATCGGTCCAGCGGTTGAAGCGTGAAGAGGTAACAGACAGACAGACAGACAGACAGATAGACAGAGTTACTTTCGCATTTATAATATTAATATGGAAATAATATGGATAATATGGATTGCATACATTACTTTTTATATGACAGCAATAAATAAAATACATACTTGAGAGCAATGAAAATAGGTTACTCTGTATGACACATTTTTAATCTTGATCTGTGTGAGTGTGCCTCACAATACTGAGTAATGTTTGGTCTCCTCGAGTTATCTTTATAGCGGGTCTGATTACGCTCTCTAGCGTCGACAACTTGATTAGCTAACGCGTGACTCACTTCCTTTCCGTTTGCCGAAACGTAATGCCTTTTACTCCAAGTGCTTTGAATAATTAATATTTTGATCTCAAAGATTAAAAAAGAAACTATACTTAGTCCACACGGCCTATAAAAGCACGATTTTGAACACATTCGAATGAAGTGTCGATGTTTTCGTGCGAGGACGTTTGTGTGCGTGCGAAGACATCTGTACACTTGTAAATGCGTACACACATGGTACACACCACTACGCGGGCCAATGATTCACTCTCCTTCGCCGGATGAAACAAATGACGGTAAGAGCGAGTTGGGCGCGAGTTGGGCGCGAGTTGCGCGCCGACTAGATTCAAGCGGGTGATTCCGTGGCCATTCTGTAAGTAGTACTATTAAATATTCTGTTCTTAGACGTAATCAACATAAAAGCACGAGGGCGAAGAAAGGATTCCTAATGTGATAAAATTGCAATTGTTTCTTTAAAGAGAAGATGAGACGTCTATTAAATAATTTATGCAAAAGAAAAAGGATGCGCATAAAAATCAACATTAAAAATACCTTTTAATCCTGTTCCCGTAGGATTTTCGGGAAATTGTTTTAAGAAAGTGTAGGGGACGTTTCAGCTTTCTATGATCAGTAATTTCGGGTGTGTATCGACTCTCCATCATTTAGTCAGTAACGGAGGAGTATTATTATGTAACATTGGTTAACACTTTTTTGATTAACATGCTCTGCTGGTGCAAGGTTCGTAGTCCTTCCTCTACAATCCCGGACTATTCTGGGATTGGCTATAAATTTCTACGAACGATTAGGTATCTAAGTCTGTAGAATGTAGAAGGACTAGAAGTAGGTATATCAAATACTAGGTCAATTGAAATCTGAACAGCATTTCAGTGTGTACGAAGGGTTAGTAGCTCTGGTTTCCGTCTCAAATAGGTATCAGAGCGGGCTTGAATAATTAAATCGGCCACTCAGATTACAACTCAGACTGACTGGGTCAGCCATATTACACTAAGCTGTGAATTAAAAATGAACTGAACAGTGCCCGTATGCACTTAGGAAACATCCAGCTTTCCGGATTTAGTCCAGTTTAAGCTTTTTTTGAAACTCAATCATGTGGTGAATAGAAAATTGATTCAGTAGTCTCTAAGTCCCCAATCCGCACTGGGCCCGCGTGGGGACTATAGCCCAAACCCTCTCGTGATGAGAGGAGGCCTGTGCCCAGCAGTGGGACTCAAATAGGCTGTAGTAGTAGTCTACATAAATGCATGTACTAAATGAAATAAATGATGGAAGCCTCTCATGCCTGTTTCAAACCTTGGGTAACTTGAAAATTAAAAGAAACTATAAAGTCGAGGGGACTATAATGCTACTTTTTATCGTGGAAAAACGCATAGTTCCCGCGGGGACGCTATTACCGAATTTCACGCGGACGTAGTCGCGGGCAGACGGTCAGCATGGGGCCTTGCTCAAGCTCAATTAGGAGGCCTGTGCCCAGCCGTGGGACGTAAAAATATCATTATATTAATGTAACTAACAATCTATGGATCTCAGAAATCTGATAATAAATAATTTTCATTTAATTTTTATTTATTATTTATTTATTAATCGTTTCATACGAGAAATGGCTTAATGAGAATATGTCATAATCGTTTTATCGTGTCAAAAGCAACTCGAAGTCCAGGCTCCATGCCAGTTTCAATCACCATATGCTGTTTTATTATGCACAAAGTCGGGCTGGAACGTACCTGCTCGTTGCAGGTCTTTTTTCGACTCCAAGCGCATATTTAACCAAAACGTTTTAATAGGTTTTCGGGGGAAAATGTTGAGTTGAGAAAATAGAGAGACTTTTAATAAAAATTAAACGAATCGTCTATTTTGGTTACCTTGTTCGTACTGACGGTAAATTTTTTTTTCACGATGCGTTGTTATATACAACTTTTCGTGATGTTCTTAGATAGAAATTAAATAAGTAAGTAGCTAAGAGAAGTCAAGAAAGGGTTGATCGTCAGGGTTGATCATGGGTTGATATTTTCAAATATGCACGACAGAAGTTGACGGCGAATAAAGAAACACTTATATAATAATGTATCCTTGATCTTCTTTTGAAATGAATAAGACTAACCTAAATAAAGATACCTGGCTGAAACCAGAGACAAGATACTGAAACCTGAAACTCTAAACACACAAAAACGGAACTTAATCGCGTAAAAAAATATTTATATTTTACCTGGATGCGATGCAGCGGCCGTGGTCACGAGAAGACTGAAGTGATGGTATCAGCATATTTTTATTATCGCACGGTTGGTTCGAACTACCCGCACTTGATTTTTATTAATGTCACTAGGAATGTCAATAGGCCGGCACACAACACTAACAATAATATGTCCGCAGATTAAGGCGGTTCATAGACCCAGCTCAGCCGTCACTGTCACTCGTGGGACGAGTGAAAGAGAAAGCGCTACGCACAGAACGCCCGATTTAGTTACTTTTTAACATGTTTTAATTTCTATAAAAATACCGTCTAAAAAAATGGCATTTATAAAGCTGTCGATGTATGCATATAATATGGATATTTTTTGTGTTATAATTAGTTTTACACTGTTTGATATAATAAACTGGAGTAAAGTTGGATTAGCGGTCCGAGTTAGAGGTTACTTTGGAATTAAATTGTATCGAGCAAAGTTTCGTGAAACGTGTATCGAAAGCTGTCAATGGAAGGATGATATAATCAAATATAACATGTGTTTTTTTTCATATTTTTAACTTTTAACATTTCTTAGAAAAGTATGATCTTAAATGAGCAATTTGACGATGCTGGGTCAGGGAAGGGCCTTAAGCCCCGTTTTTAGTGTGTGTATCGCGTATGTGTGAGACAATGAAACTCTAAAGTTTACAAGGTACAAATTCTCGTATTTCGTAGAAGTCCTTCAATATTAAATGGAGTTATCGAGTAGGTAACGCATGCCAATCCCGGTATCATAGATAGGTACTGGGGGTATGGGAGACGGATCGTTTTCCTTTCTATTGGACGGGTCGGATAATATTCGCGGGTTGCGCTCATATTTTCGTTTGGAAGGTTTTTGTGTGACTTACGATTGGAGCGATTCGTTTTGGAGCCACTGAACGCGAATAGGTTTGAGAAACTTTCCTTAACATTACCTGTCGATGTCGAATTTCGCGGATGAAATGACGGTAAGTTGGATACTAGCGGGAATCGAACCCGCGACCATCAGAACAGTAGGCAGGGTCGCACTAATTTAATACCAAATGAGCCAAACCGGTCGTCACTTGCAATAACAATGATAAAAATCTTGTATTTCCTGGTTATATCACAATAAATTTCGGGATAAAAGGATGCATGTATTTATCATAAAACAATGCTTCATCAAGTTACAGAACGTGACAGATTAGCAACGCCAGAATATTCTATGTTTGGTTTTGACATCCATCTATTTACAAAACCATTTATTTATTTACTATTTTTTACTTCTGACTGACTAACTAACAAATAACGCGGCATAAATCAACGAGTATAACGTGCAAACTATTCAAATTCAAATCAAATTCAAAGTTGTATATTATCCAACTTGAAATTATCACATACAATACATGTGTTATTGTAATTCACATATTTTTACCAAACTATCTTTTACAGGATATATTTTAATCCTCGAGGGTGTTAAAGCCAGTTGTAAGTAAGTTCACTTTGATGACATTATTATGCCAAGCATACCCTGCACAAACTTGAGTGTTCAGAAAGTAAGATGGATTTCTCGATTTCTAATACAACTGGTGTAAGCTTAGGGAATCAAATTACCGTCTACCATTTTCATTTTATCCGATCATTTATCGATATCATATTAGATTTTTAATGTAATATCGTTTAAGCTATTATAAATACCGATTTGATGAGAACAATTTGCATACAAATCGAATTGAAATCGTGTTAGTGAAGCGTACAACTGAGATAATTATATCGTTTAAAAGCAGGTTATAGAATATAATACACAGGATAGCCGCATCGAATTTAAGAAACGCAATCTATTGAGTTCCCTCTTTTTAAGAATATTTAGGTTTGAGTATAAAAGCACAGAAAATTGAATAGTACTACGTACAGAATGGCCACGGAATCACCCGCTTGAATCTAGCCCATTCGTGTCCAACTCGCCTTACCGTCATTTGTTTCATCCGGAGATGGTCAGTGGATCATTGGCCCGCGTAGTAGAGTACACACACAAGTGTACAGACGTCCTGGCACGCACACAGACGTCCTCGCACGCAATGGTGTGTGTGTCCGCCCTGTGCTAAAAGTTAATTATTTTAAACATCCTGAATAATACGTATACCTTTAATACTGGATTTTATATAGTATCTATAGGTGGCACTATTTTCTAACCTACGAGTAATATACATCACACACATTGGCTTTGGTAACCCTGCCTACGTTTCGATAGTCGCGGTTTTGAGTCCAACCACAGATAAGACAGGAAACTAAGGTTATACTTGGTGTATATTTGTACTCGAGTCACGGACGTTTACAAGGCGTGAATAAATAAATAATTTATTCACGCCTTTTTTATATGTGTAAGCATTTATATCGTCTAGCTTTGCTTAGGTTAGTATAAGTATGTAGGCAGAATATATTCTGTGGTTGGGATAGGTCAATTTGTGTAAAGTATCCCAAGATCCTAAGTTTTCCATATCACTGCCTTAAAATGTTCCTGTTAATTAAGTAGCCGTCAAAGGGCGACAGCCTAACTAGCCTCCATTAATTACTCTGGGGCACAATTTGTCATTACGCCGTCCTGAGAGCGTAGAGGGAGCCTGAATAGCAACTCTGATGTCCTGTTTAATGAGATATTGAGATACTTAAATTAATTTGGATAATCTAACTAACTTTATTACAAAACTAGCTCCTGCTCGGGAACTATGAGTTTTTCCTCAATAAAAGTAGCACATGTCTTATCCCGGGACCCAAATAATCTCCACACCAAATTTCATCTAATTCGGTCCAGCGATTGAAGCGTGAAGAGGTAACAGACAGATAGACAGAGTCATTTTCACATTTATATATTAAGAATGGACTCGCGGTTTTGGAAAGGACGACTAATTATCAGCAGTTCCAGTTTCACGTATCTTTATCGCAAATCATCATTGAAGAGCGGAACATTTAGGGTGAGTTGATTCAAGCACAGTTGACGGACTCCTGGTTGTTAAAAATGGCCGCCGAGCTGTCATTCCATACAGGAACGTCATGTTGTCCTATAGTAAAATATTTGACGTTAACGTTAACTTTAACGGACGGTTTGAACAAACTACCCTTAGTTTAACTGCACAATGAAGAAACCACTTGCCTCATGTACGTATTGGTCAATACCTAAACCACACGATAAAGCACAGCCGGGGAGGTGCATTTCGTATTCTCCATACATTGTCTACTTCGTTTACTATTGACTACCCACGTGTATAAAATATTTACCTACACGATATTGAAGTCAGGAAATCTCTCGTAACAAACATGTAAAGCTACCATGTAGTTGTAATTTTCGTGCAAAATGCAGGGATTCATATTTTCAAGTACGCGATCAATGTTAGAGAAAGTGACAATAAATAAGCATAATTCTTGTTCATTGAACGTAAAAAATGGTTGTGTGTGTGTATGTGTGCTTTTCTCATGTTCTTGTTGTTTCCTGAACCCTTCATAAATATGTGTATCACGGCGGGAACCTGTATGTATAAGCACAGGTTCCCGCCGCCTGGTGGCCTAGTGGTTCGACCTACCGCCTCTCATGCAGAGGGTCGGGGGTTCGATTCCGGCTCGCACCTCTAAGTTAGCTTATGTGCGAAATTCAATTTGAATTTACCACTGAACTTTTCGGTGAAGGAAAACATCCTAAGGAAATCTGCACGCATCTGCGAAGTAATTCAAAGATGTGTGTGAAGTCCCCAATCCGCACTGGGCCCGCGTGGGGACTATAGCCCAAATCCTCTCGTTATGAGAGGAGGCCTGTGCCCAGCAGTAGGACGCAAATAGGCTGTAGTAGTAGTATACAGGTTCCACTAAGTAATCGGTTTGTCAGCTACAAACACTTTACCTGTGATCGTGCGTCGATATCCCACAGGAATTCTTATTGTGTACGAGCACGGGCTCTCAAAGAGATAACCCGTACGTGTCGGTAATATTAACTAGGAAACACGTGTTTGATTGATCTCTGCTTGATTATGAAATTTCGTATAATCTACAACTCTATACATATATAGAACACATATAGGATTTATAAAAATAATATTTATTAGGTTTTTATTTAACTTGCCGTGTTAGGTAGGTAGTAATCAGGATCGATTGGAGTTTTCTTTCCAATGTAGTTATGTAAAACTTTTCGTACGTACCACCAATATACGAGTATTTACATGACAGAAGATACATGGGCTATATAAGTACCTACGTAGATCTAGTATATCCATGTTTCTTTTCGTCTATAATCTTCTTATCGAATAGTCTTTTTTTCCTTTAATTTCATCTTAAATACTCTGGTTGACACACAGCATTGACGTATCCTCGACTATAGAGCAATCATAATTTGCTGAAACCGTAGATGCGCCACAATCGCATCTGATCAGGTACGCTGAATGCGGCAAAACCGCTGACTCCGACAAAATGACAGTGAATTATAGCTGTGGAACAGTAATTTGGGGACTGCCCTTATCAATGGACACACTCAGCGTTTCGATAAGCGTATCTCAATGTGTTGTTCTGATCGGATTCAGATTGGCAAGACGGATTGTTATTAGAAAACAATCCTTTGGGAGAACGGTTTGAAGAATGATCCTACTAATAGTTGAAATAATTGCATTGTTAAGAGCCCATGTGGATTGAAAAGAAACTGACTTTTCCAATAGAACTTTGGATTTGTTCATTTATATTACTTTTTATATTTTATAATTACTAGCATCTGCCCGCGACTTCGTCCGCGTGGAATTGGGTTATACCGTTCCTGCG
This sequence comes from Aethes cnicana, assembly GCA_963971205.1. Classification (NCBI taxonomy): domain Eukaryota; kingdom Metazoa; phylum Arthropoda; class Insecta; order Lepidoptera; family Tortricidae; genus Aethes; species Aethes cnicana. Next base: position 3,474,930 of record OZ020288.1, on the reverse strand, counting down.
GGAATTGAGTGTTAAACTATAATAAATTATATATAAAACCTTCCTCTTGAATCACTGTATCTATTAAAAACCGCATCAAAATCCGTTGCGTAGTTTTAAAGATTTAAGCATACATAGGGATATAGGGACAGAGAAAGCGACTTTGTTTTATACTATGTAGTGATTGATTGGATTTCTTAATAATATGTTTGTACATAATATTATACAACCCGGAAGGGCACAGCAAAAAATCAAATTAATAATAAGTGCTTTTTTACAACTAAACATGATTTAAGTTTTTTAGTTTAATAAAGTCTTTTATATATACTTATTGGTTAAATAATTTATAATTACAATGCGCAATAGGTACACGTAAGTATTTGGCAGAATATTTCTTCTTTGTTGATCATTGTCAGAGAAGAATTTATATACGGTTAATTATGTTTCGTATTTGCAAGGTAAAGCCATGATTAATATAATAATATATAATATGTAGCTTGCTACATTTCGTTTTTTTTCACACACTGATCTCATCGTATTAGTTATTTGTAACTTTTGAAGATTAGACTTAGGTACTTACTCAACTCTAAATAGCTTATCTGTGTTCACAAATTGCAACAAACTATAATAATAACATCCTCCTACAGAGATAATAGTCGTATTGTGCACTGAACAATAATGGCTATGAAAGCGAAGCCTACCGGGCGGCATACCTAATACTATGACCACCTTACGTTCTGCATAAGCTCACATGCGCAGGTGATGGTTCGGTTTACACCTCAATAGTCAAACGACATCAAACTTAACAGTTTGGCGGGTATCTTATCTTATCTTATCTTGAGACTGTGGGGTCCTTGCGGATACACTTCGACCCATTGGGATCTTTTGTGTAATTACCCCTCTCCGGTTTGGCGGGTAAATATTTACTTTTTTTTTTTAATGTAAGTTTTTTTCTGGAAAAATAAATTAAAAAAGAGTCGTGTCACTCGTCGCTCGCGTGTCAAACCAATTTAAACCTGACTACGTAAGGTACAACACGATACAATCGGTCCACACAGAGTTACTTTTGCATTTATAACTTTGGTATGGTATGGATATACCATCTCGCTGAGTAGGGTGGTGAATTACTGATAGAATAGTCTAAACACTGGTACTTTATCGCAAAATCGATGGACAGTGTAAATAAATAAATATCATTTATTCCAGTGGCATTCGGTGGAAGCAAGTAGCACAGGACCGGTCTGAGTGGCGAGCCTTGGGGGAGGCCTATGTCCAGCAGTGGACGTCTTTCGGCTGAAATGATGATGATGATGATTTATTAAAACAGGCAGAATCTAAAATTACAAAAATAGTTAATACAATTTGGATATCATAATGTTATTAATAAAGCGTAGATAATTAGTTAAATAATAATACCTAAGTATACTAATTCAAAACCTATCATAAGCGCCAGGGGACAGGTGCGACCGCTGCAGCGGCGAGTCCCAGCGCTGGGCCAGCGTGAATTTTTATTTAAGGACATGGACGCTCCATTTCCATCCACAGCGCCTGCACAAAAGACGCATCTTCGTCAATGGGTTAAATCAAGCGCGACTTCCGGCTACTTTTATTGGAACTACAAATAAGGCGTGTATTCGGAGAGCGATTCGGGTTTTCGAAACAATTTCCTCGGTAAAACGCAATCGTGATTTCATTACCTTTGTTACTACTTCGTCTCCAATGAATAATGTAGCATGTAGCCAAAATATATATTTAAATTTATTCTAGCAACCTCTAATGACTAAAATGGAAATAGGTATACATATAGAGTGACTTCAAATTGATAATTCAATACAGTTGATGATAAATATTGTATTACATAAACATACTTACGTATCGTTTTTTTTCTTAGCCTGTTGAAGTGTCTGTTACTTAGCAGAGGGGTTTAGTTTGGGGCAATGTGTAGAAAACATTAATTTTGTATTGTCAATTCGAAAGTAACCCAGTAGAAAGCACTGTGATCATAGTACTCATTCCATGAAATGAATGGTAGCCTCAGAAGAGAGTTTGTTACGACATAGATTTAAGTAAGTTGCATTATAATGTTAACTCTGACACAGAAAATAAAGTGACACCATTGGCTTTGGCATATCAATAAAATATTAAGCACGTTATTTAAATTTACCCACAATACTTGTAGTAAATACGTGCATGAAGAAGAAATAAATAAGAATTCCGACTTAAAAAAAAGGAGGAGGTTCACAATTCGTCGGTTTTTTTTTAAATGTATGTTCACCAAAAATAAATAGTAAACGTGAACCGATTTCGATGATTCTTTTTTTGTTCGAAAGCTAGTCCCATATTAATTTGGTTCAGTTCTGATGATGAAATGAGGGAACTCCTCAAAATTTGCTAGCACGTAGATGATTTTGGTGTCAATTTCGAAGACTTCAGAGTTACTTATGTATTTATATAGTAATGTTTGGAAACTGTAGACGAAATATATTTTTTAATAATAATAAAAACCGCCTTCAAACTCCGACAGACTGCGAAGTCGGTGTCAAGTGAACTGACCCAAAGAAATGATAATCATATAGTGAACTTGACATTGACATCGCAATCTGTCGGAGTTTGAAGGCGGTTTTAATTTTTTTATTCATTTTTTTTAACTGCAACGGTCCGGTAGTACGGTCTACATCAGCTCAATAGTTAATGTACTTAATTAAAACCTTGGGCGTACGAGTATAACCGCAACACCGGCTCGCACGCTATATCAAACGTTTTCACATTTTCCCAACATTTTCGTTACATTAATTTTAAGTAGGATCTCTCCTCTCTGTTCGGGCCGTGAAAACTTGATCCTGTGTTTACTGTCTCCGGAGATTGCCTTGTACGGAAGAATGGATCACTCCTGATGCCCCCGGGGAGGCCCCCGAGACGGTTCGCGACTAAAGGTAAACGTAGACGGTGCTCTTTGTGCCATTTTGTTGGTAATAGATAGTGAAAAATGACAACTGAAAATGTCGCATGTATTGCTGAAGTGTGTCATTTAAGCATTTGGTTAAGTGTTAGAGCTGGAGAAGACAGAAGTCGGTTGAGAGTTCTAAGTTTCGTGTTTAAGTTCGTTCCTATACCCAGCTCACCCGTCACTGTCACTCGTGCAACTAGTGAAAGAAAAAGCGCTACGCACAGAACGCTCGATTTAGTTTATAACGCGTTTTAATTTCTATAAAAATACCGTCTAAAAGCATGGCATTTATAAAGCTGTCAATTTTAAAAAAACCGACATACTTCCATGATACCCGACGCTTAGCGGATAACTTTCAAACACGTGACCCGATCTTCTCTCTTTTAAACACTCAAGTCAAACATATACTACTCCGTTCTCGAATTAGGGTTTAAAAATCATTGCCTAACCCGCTGGTTCATGGAGCATCAAATTGCACTAAATATCCGATATAATAACATTATCTGCAAAGCTCTATTGTATAAGATATTCTAATAATGCTGACCGTATTGATCGATGTACCAACTTTTTCACGTCGCATGACGGATGGTCGATTACAGTGGCGTCCAAAACAAATTAACCGATTCCCTCTTAATTGGTCGTATCGTGTATCTTTATTGGCGGTAGAATAGGACACATAATAATTTATCTGAAATATAAGTAAGCTCTTTGTATAATAAAGATTTACCCAACTAAGGGTCGGTTGATTCAAGTATAGTTGACGGACTCTTGGTCGTTAAATATGGCCGCCGAGCTGTCATTCTATACAGAAACGTCATTTTGTCCCATAGATAGTCCCATTTAACGTTAACGTTAACTTAAGCGGACGATTTGAATCAACCCACCGTAAGTGACGATAGTTAAGAAAAAATATAATATTAACGAATGTGATGATAGTAAAGCCGAGAAACGGGAATAGGTACGTATCATAAAAAAAGTTGATTGAAAAAAGATGACATTTTTTTTTCCAAATACGTTATTACCCATATTTAGCTAGACAACCCGCTTGCATTTTATTAATATACTCACTATTTACTTGAACTTGGGTTTCCTCGAATAACATATGAGCGTGTAGGTATCTATATATTACTTAAGGCCGTTCCTAAACCCAGCTCAGCCGTCACTGTCACTAACGAGTGAAAGAGAAAGCGCTACACACAGAACGCCCGATTTAGTAAGTATTTAACACGTTTTAATTTCTATAAATATACCATATAAAAACATAGCATTTATAAAGCTGTCAATTTATGCACTTAATATAGATCATTTTTCTGCTTTGTTTAGTTTTACATCTTGATATAAATAAACTAGAGTACCTAAAGTTGGAATAAAGGTCTGAGATAGAGGTCACTCTGGAATTAAATTTTATCGAGGGGAATTTCGTGGAACGTGTAACGAAAGCTGTTAATTTAAGGCACTGGTCCCACCGCCGGCTACAAACTATAAGCGAGTGAAACTATAAACTACAAACTAGTGGGCGAGCGGCGAGAAGCGAGTATAGTTTTACTAGTTTAGACGCTGAGCTATAAGCGAGTGTTTGCGTGCGACGGGCGCTTACTCGTTATTATTAGTTTTATAGTCGATAGCTTTTATCGCGGCGGTCAACTAGTAAACAGTGGTCCCACCGCCAACTATCAGCGAGCTCGGCTATCAACTAGTAAAATTATGTACTAGAAACAGTTGACAATCAGCGGGCGGCTAGTAAACATTGTATGGAATTATCGCTTACTCGCCGGGCGGTGGGAGAGTGTCTTCGCCGGCGGTGTGAACAAGCCAGCTATGAACTATAAATATATATCTCTCTCTTTTATTTACACGAAAGCGATTATCTTTTGTTCGTTTCTTGAGCTAGAAAATAGCCGATAGTTCATAGCTTACTCGCTCGCGGTGGGACCAGTGCCTAAGGATGATATAATCAAATATAAGAAATTCTTAGAAAAGTATGATCTTACATTGAACAATTTGACGATGCTGAGTCAGGGAACGGCCTTAAGCCGTATCTCCTACTGTTATATGCAATCAATGGAAATTTTGCAACTTATTTATTTGTTTTGACTAGTCGAGGCGATTGGCCATAAAAGAAAGACAACGCAAGAAGGTAGTTACTAAGTACAACTTTGTAACTGCCTTCTTGCATTGAAGTTCTGAGCTATCCAAGCTCTTATTGATTGAGTTGTACCATGGTTGTACCAGACCTTATGCCCTTCGTTTTTACTTCCCATCTCACAGAACTAAGTCAGCCGTGATGGCCTAGTGGTTCGACCTACCGCCTCTCATGCAGAGGGTCAAGGGTTCGATTCCGACTCGCACCTCTAAGTTTACTTATGTGCGAAATTCAATCTGAATTAACCACTGAGCTTTTCGGTGAAGGAAAACATCGCGAGGAAACCTGCACGCATCTGCGAAGAATTTCAAAAATGTGTGTGAAATCCGCAATCCGCGCTGGGCCCGGACTATAGCCCAAACCCCCTCCTGGTGAGAGGAGGTCTGTGCCCAGCAGTGGGACGCAAATAGGCTGTAGTAGTTACAGAACTAAGTAGGTCCACAGTTTGTCTTTGCTTGCATTCCAAAAACTTGCTACATCTCAAAGTCGTGTCCTACATTATTTCTACGAGTTCTGCATATTGTTATCCCGGGAGGGTAGTACGAGTAGAGATTTATGTAGGCATATGTCGCTACATACATTTACGTTTTCTAAGATAACTTTTGTGTACATTAATGTATTTTATAATACAGTGATTCCGGCTCAGTTAACGGAAAGGGATAGTGTATATAATTATAGACATCTCCGTTAAAAAACTAAACATGTAGAACCGTTTAAATAGGATTAGAAGACGAAACTTCCCGACTTTTTTTGAAACAACTAGTTTTTTAAGTACATAATGAATATTAACACATATTTTACTCGCCTTACAAAATCAAATAGTTTTAATTTAAACACTGTTTAAGGCATTCACTGCCACCAACGCATATATGCGTTTTGCTGACTTTCCCGCTGTGCTCCAACGCACATGTGCGTTGCAATGTTCCCTTAATGACAGATGTGGCACCTGGCGAAAGTTCGTAAAAAGAAGTGGCAGTGAATGCGTTAAAGAAAGCTAATTTAGGACTTGTCAGCGCCTTGGTTTCATCGAAATGGAAACCATGAAGGACGGTATATACTATAATATTAATTTACACAGTACACAACAATAAACCTTATGAAATAAACGGTACATGGTAAATATTGTATTTAAATTCATTTAATACGAGTATATGAAATCACTTGTTCCCATTTAATACGCGCCAAGCAAAACAAAGCCGCTTATCCCAACGCCAATTATTTGATATTAATATATTGTGCCACTGCTGGGCACAGGCCTCCTCTCATCACGAGAGGGTTTGGGCTATAGTCCCCACGCGGGTCCAGTGCGGATTGGGGACTTCACACACATCTTTGAATTACTTCGCAGTTGCGTGCAGGTTTCCTCACGATGTTTTCGTTCACCGAAAAGCACAGTGGTTAATTCAAATTGAATTTCGCACATAAGTATACTTAGAGGTGCGAGCCGGAATCTAACCCCCGACCCTCGGCATGAGAGGCGGTAGGTCGAACCAATTAATATTCAGCAATGTAGAAAATAAAGCTTGGTAATGCTATACCTTATTAATCAATTTGTTCAGTTGATTTATTAAATCAAACAGTGTAAAATTAAAAAAACAAATACAATTAAAACTAACCTATTTGAAATCAATCAATTAATAATAATAATAATACTATATAAATATAAATAAACTAATTATAATAAGACATATGAAATGTAAACAATTTAAATTAAAGAAAACTATAGAAAAAACACCCCCTTCCAAAAGTTCATTTTGCGGCATGGTACCCATAACGCTGGCGGCGTTACCTATATATTAATGGTGATTATTTCTCCGTATGTAATAACAATAATAATATGTCATAAGAATGCTCCCCGCTGAAAAATGACTTGTTTCATTATTAACAATTCCCCGACATAAACTTGGAATGAAATATCCACCCTTAATACAATATTTTGTAAGAATAAAAGCTCGTAACATATTTATCGCGTTTCATTTTACTTCGAGTTTAGTAGATTCAGAAATGAAATGAGCTTTTAATGTTCTTACATTTGTTCTTTTTATAAATGAATACAAAGATATTTTGATACACTTTAATTTCATGTTTTATGTTGAATTAACTAAAACAATAATTGTTGTACTATACATATGAACATTGTGTAATTATCAATGTATGCAATCTATGTTTATAATATAACTAGTCGGCCCAGTGAACTTCGTATCACCCGAAGGCGATTCCTATAAAAAGTTATTTACTTTTGTGTTGTGTTCCTTTAGACTTTTCCCGATTTTTTGATGTCTAAACCTTTCCTGTATCATGGGGTTTAAACCAAAAAAGAATCAGCCAAATCGGTTCAGCGGTCGAGCTTTAGCCGGAGTAACACACGGCAATTCATTTTTATTATTAAGAAGAAGAAGATTACTACGAAAAGCGTAGAGGAGTAGTGGCGTAGCACGTGTGCGCGTAGCACTGCCTACGCCGTAGCAAGTCGTTGAGTAGAACCTGATAGCCACACATAAAATACCTACTCGTAGCTATCTTAAAAGTACCTATATCATAAATATTTTAACCTCCACGCTTAACTCTAGATGTAACCAGTATTAAATTGTTGTAACTACCGATTTTAGCGGACCTATGCATACATACATCGGCGATCTCTGCAAAGGTGTCCACGGAAGACCAGCGTCGAGTCCCTTAGGACCTACTATTATGCTCAGTTGGATGCCATTTCAGTGACACCAAAGTTGTTTAGTTATTTTAAGTTTCTTATGTTTGTGTCGGTGTCATTGAATAAATATATTTCTATATGTTTTTCAATCTAATTAAAATATGTATCAGTAGTACCGCTATTACTACTACTACAGCCTGTTTGCGTCCCACTGCTGGGCACAGGCCTCTTCTCATCGCGTGAGGGTTACGGGGTACGTCACCTCGTGCCATGGTTTTAAGTGGCCTCCTCACCTTACAAATTCACCCTATATGACGTCAAGGGTGTGTATAATATTATGCCGTGTCAACGACACTAAAAATGCTGGATACGATTGGAAATTATAAATTTTCGGAAATGAAAAAAAACCTGAACACGGTTTTATATATAATCAAGGAAAAGCAAAATATTTTAAGTTGGTAAAAGTATACATTTTATTAGAAATCTTATTTTCTTACATTTTTATTGTAATATAAGTTTTAAATAAGATCCTGGCACACATTTATGTGGGATGTTTTCCTTTAGGTACTTACTTCATTGTAAATATTTATTTATTTATTTTAACAGTGCTACATAATAAATAAATAAAAATACGTTTTTAGCACTAAACAGAATTCAGTTATCTGTTCTCTTATTTGTAACACAGAAAGTAAAATAAGAGGTTATTTTGTACCCATCGAACATTAAAAATCCATCGCGCTTCCAGTAAGTACTTATTACTTATGACGAGTTGACGGGATCATGTTTATTTACAAGAACCAGGCTCGTGATGTACACACCGACGGAGCGTCTTTATTCAGAATACGGGAAGGGAAATATGGGACGCGAAGGTTATTCAATAACAAAGAAAGAGGCTGAGAAGCTGTGACAGATGCCGTCACTCACCTTAATGTGGTATATATTTCTAAAGTAGTTGTGCCCCGCGACTTCCTCTGCGTCGAATATAAAATTGACGATAACTTTTCTTTCCGATATCCGATTTAAACCAAACATCCATATTTATATTATAAATGCGAAAGTAACTCTGTCTGTCTGTCTGTCTGTCTGTTACCTCTTCACGCTTCAACCGCTGAAACGATTTGGATGAAATTTGGTATGGAGATAGTTGAAGTCCTTGGAAAGGACATAGGCTACTTTTTATCCCGAAAAAACGCATAGTTCCCGCGGGAACGCGATAACCGAATTCCACGCGGGCGAAGTCGCGGGCAGAAGCTAGTAGCTTATATGTAGTTCCGAACGATGCTCCATCTACCATTGAAAACCGCACTCAAATTGGTTCAGTAGTTCCGGAGATTAACTCTAAAAAACAGACAGACAGTTAGAAAGAGCCAGAAAATTACCGTTTTACTATAGTAATAATCAATCAATCAATCATTTATTCAGCAAATTGGCCACATATTGACCACAAATGAATTTACCAGCGCTTCCTAGACCCATTGCTTGAGAAGAAGCACCACTACAAACTCAGCAGAAGGCCTTTAAAAATAATAATAACGTAATTACATACAAATTCACATTACATTTGCATTAGGTATATGTATAAAATACATATATAGGTACGTACTAACATTCCATTTAAGGGATGTATAGTCCCTAACTTAAACTTAATAGATAGTTATACTAATAGGCGATCTCAAGTAAGGACTCGCATTGCTCGGAGGACTGATGGCCGATGGGGCCAGAAAGTTCTGGGGTGGCGTCCGCGAACTGGTAGACGAGCTGTCGGTAGGCCTCCAACAAGATGGAGCGACGACCGTGTAAAGTGACCGCGGGAACGCGGTGGATGCGAGTGGCACAGGACAGGTCTGAGTGGCGCGCCTTGGGGGAGGCCTATGTCCAGCAGTGGACGTCTATCGGCTGAAATGATGATGATGATGAAGTAAGGACTCGATGATGTAGTTGGTAGCACGTCCTCTCGTGTGGAAAGCTGTTGGAAGTGCAGGGTCGAAACCGTAAAAATGAGTTTTTTTCTTTGGCTTTGTAAATGCTGCTGATTTGTAAAACTTGAATGTTTAATGATAAGACATCTTTGAGGAAAAACAAAGATGTGACACGCCTTCAAAATGATTTAACGACACTTGATTGGGAATTTTGCCAGTGGTAGGGCCTGGTGCTAGTCCGGGGAGGTACCACCGTCTTTCCCCGCTAACCTGCCGCCAAATAGCAGTGCGAGCACTGTTGTGTTCCGGGTTAAGGCAGTCGGTGATTTTTCTGGCACAGAGGCATTCCATCTTAGGCCTCAGGGTAGGCAACGCATTCGAGGTCTTATGGTTTCGGTGTCCATGGGCCATAGTGATCACTTACCATCAGGTGAGCTGTGCGCTCGTTTGCCTATACCAATGATTAAAAAAAACGAATCTGAATTGTTTAGCATAATTGTATAAACTTGCCTCGAATCCTTATGCGCGAAATACTTCAGAACAGTATTTTTATGCTGCGTTTGTCACGACAAACAACAAAGAAGGTTTCGTGAAAGGAAATATTTATTCAATTGTACGATTAAATAAAATAAAAAACGAGTTTTATTTTATTCATTACTTACTCGTGCTAGTTTTATACAAAGTGACCTGAACCCAAAGGAGAACGCCATTAGAAAGTTGTGTTTGCGAACAGATTTTACTTTAAGTGAAAACTTGGCGCATTGGGCAGAAGATAAATGAGGGGCGCAAAGTTTGAGAAACTGTACCGTGTAGCGACGGTCAACTTAGTTTGACATGGCAACTTACATTGATGACGTGTACAAGTAGGCTGCCAAGAAGTTGTGCATAGATACTACAAAATTAGCATGTTTGTATAATTAAATACCCACACATACCCACTCATAGTTACAGTTTCTGGAAAAGTAGTTATACAATAATAATAATTAATTATTGATTTGATTGCTATGATTACCCTAAATTAAAGCCATGCTTAGATAAGACGGGGAAATTTTTGCGAAAAATAGCCTAAGATGGTTTGAAATTAAACACCCCACAAGATACTAACGTAAATTTCAAACCTCGCCTGGCTTTAAAACTGAATAAAGTCTGTATATTATGTATTCTACGTGACCCATTTGTTTGAAGAACAATGTGGATAATTTAAGCGTATAGCGGGGACATAAAAATGTGCAGTCTGCAACGAATCTCACGTCTCTGATATACGGCCTCCATTGCCGGTAGGAAAATGAAATAAAACCCAACTTATTTTTATGGAGACCTGGGTAACTGATAAAATATTAAGAGAGTATTTTGCTCACCTAGTTTTTTAATAACATAATGGGCTACGTCCTCGTGAAGGTTGCGGAAAATCGGAGGAAGCGAGTGGCACAGGACCACTTTGAGTGGCGAGCCTTGGGAGAGGTCTATGTCCAGCAGTGGAAATTTTTCGGCTTAAATTATGATGAGGAATGGGCTACGGTAAATTAAATAATATTTGAAAGTTTGAAATACTCGAAAAAAAGGCTTTTATCAAAAGGGTCTCAATTTTATATGTTTTTGCGATGGTGAGATGTTTTACGCAATTTGGTAAAAAGTGCAACAAAAGTGTGATTAACACAAAAGCCTGTTTTTTTTTCAAGGTACTTTTAATAAACTGGTAATTAAATACCTTTTTAATAAAATAAAACTTTTCAAATAAATATAAAATATTTCTCAAGCAGAATATCATGTTACTTTGTAAAGCAGCTGCAATTCTATTCTAGATGTAACGACTTCAAGAAACTTGCAGAGCCAAAGTGAAACTAACGCTGTTTACACACAAATACTATTTCCAGAGGACGACTTCGTCCTTCGCAGAGCAAAGGACATATGAACAAACATAGATTTCAATATCTGGACTCGTCATGTAGCAATTCTTTGACGAACTAAGTTTGAACACTTCTCTTGAATGTTTGAATATGTAGGGCACATTGCCATAGGGTACGTAACTTTCTACTATATGTAGCGGAATATACTTAGTCATCATCATCACCTGTACGATGATCAAGACAAAGCCGTTAGTAATCAAGAATTATAATAACATTTCGAGTTGAGTTTTTTTATATTCAAAAAGGCACATATTTTATATCAAATCAAATATATTATTCAGCAAGCACGCCACATCTTTTACACGCCAGAAATGAATTTACCAGCACTTCCAAGACCCATTGCTTGAGAAGCGCCGCAACAAACTCAGTAGGCCTTTTTTCAAAAATTCCACATACAAATTCACATTACATTTGCATTATATGTACAGAAAAGTACATCAGATGGATGCACATGGATGCTCCAACTAATTTTCTTATTTCTCTTTAGATGGACTTGGACACGTAAGGTTATACCTGTACCTGCTGTATGTCATCTATCTATCTATCTTCTATATACCTACTATAATAAAAGAGCAGAACCCGGCGTGTCTGTACATAGAAAGAAAAGTTCAAAAAAAGGAACGGGGGGTCTAAAGATGTATGGTAGACCACAAAACAGCGATTTTTAGAAATCTTTTCTGTCTGTCTGTTTGTTAGAGTCAATCTCTGAAACTACCGAATCGATTTGAATGCAGGTTTCAAGGGTAGATAGAGCATCATTTGGAGCAACACATAAGCTATGTTTGATTAAAATCGGATGTCGGAAGAAAAGTTATCGGCAATTTTATATTCCACGCGTACGAAGTCGCGGGCAGAAGCTAGTCGTAAATAAACACACAGTCATTTAGCGTTACCATAGCAAAAAAATGAAATTTTCAGAGAGACACATCTAGTTACGAGTATTGAGATCATTTCGTACAAACAAAAATAATCCCGCAAAGCTTGTTGAAATTCCAGACGCATGCAATGAGGCCGTGAAAAAATGGTGCAAACAGAAACTTGCCTGGGGCGATTTCATTTATTTTGCGTGCTTACTTTTGGGACAGAAGATATGGAAAAGATTCCGACGAAATAGTTATCACGTCCGACGTCACGTGGGAGCCGCGGTGACCTAGTGGTTCGACCTACCACCTCTCATGCAGAGGGTCGGGGGTTCAATTCCAGCTCGCACCTCTATGTTTACCTATGTGGGAAATTAAATTTGAATTTACCACTGAGCTTTTCGGTGAAGGGAAACATCGTGAGGAAACCTGCACGCATCTACGAAGTAATTCAAAGATGTGTGTGAAGTCCCCAATCCTCACTGGGCCCGCGTGGGGACTAATAGCCCAAACCCTCTCGCGATGAGAGGAGGACTAAGCCTAAAATAGGCTGTAGTAGTAGTTATCACGTCCAAGTCGTCAGTTGCAGTGAAACTAAGATGGGTGTTATAAGCTTTACGGGTTAGTACGTGTAAGTCTGTGACTACAGATTGACGACTCACTTTGATACTTTCTTAAATTTTGTAGTATTATGCATTCACTTTACGTCAGAGCTGACGCTTGATCAATATTTGCATTACACGGTTAAAATGCGAAGAGTTGCTCGATTAAAGTCCGAGAATGTTACACGGTTAGCTATTGCATCATGCCTCAGCTTCAGGCATAGACTAATTCTAGTTAATATTAGCCTGAATCCTAAGAACAATGACCAAGTTCCCAAGGACTGGCAAAGACTAACTACTTAGTGTTTGAATGAACCGTGTTTACAACTAGCCACCGAGTATAATCAAACCGAGACGTTGTTGTGTTTATGTTTTCCAAATAGGGTAATTGGAAAGTTGGCAATGTGCCTAAAGAACTATAACGAGTTGAAGTTGCATGTACTGAATTAAATACAGGCGTAACAATGACTAAAAATAAGCTAATTGAAATTTGCAGTGCAAGAAATAGGAAATACCATCAAAATGCATGTAACCTCGCTCTGCGGAGCGATAATTTGCTGTTCAATTCACACTACAAACTCAACACTTCGTATTCGAAATTCAAAAACTTCCCACCGGCTTCCGAAAGCAAATAAGAGCTGGCAACATTTCACAACTCTTGTTCCAAATCTGTTTTGAACAAATAACCGCCTGAGAAGTTGTGTTTAATCTGTGAGAATAAATTGGTAGTTTCATTCGGGCCCAGTCTGGATTACCTTGGCGAGGTGGCGAACCGCCGCTGCGGCGAAGTTTCATTAGTGCTGCGCTTGTCTTGTCTATGGTTGCGAGCTCTATGTACCTCGATGAGGGACTGTAGATAAATACGGTGTAACGAATGTGTACGATAACGAAGGTAGAATATTGTTAGATTGTAAGCTGACTGGAGCTATTGCATTTACTAGGTGTACCTATGTTATTTTCTGTATTATTTTGACGTGATAACATCTTATAAGTTGATGAACGCTGGCTGCGCCCGCGAAAAACATGACGCAATAGTAGCGTTGTAGCGTTACGTGACGTTATCACGTATAAACTTATCGTCCGTAAACCGACTTTACAGTCAACCATTTTTTTTCCAGATTTTTTTTTGTCAGATCATCTAAGTCATTCTTTAGAAAATAGGACACAAAATATGAAGATGGTGTACAGCTAAGAGACTATGCAATAGCCCCGCAGCTACAATAGACCCGGGCCACCTAACTCATATATGAAAACTTACAATGCTGTGGGAGCTTGAAATTCTCCTACCAAACTACTACTACTACTACTGCTGCTCCTACACTATCTACTACTGCTACAACTACTAGATGATAAGAGCTTTGCACTAGGTAATTTTACCACTAGTGTGGACTAAGCCATAAATAAAACATTTCTAAGCTATAGTGGTTTTGTGGGTTTTTGGGACGTTTTTGTTCCCTCATTTATTCCTTTTTACCAGGGAGATTGTCTGAGCCTTAGAGAATTTACCAAAATATATTTTTAAACGTTGTTGCACAAACTGAAAAGTAATCTAAAAGTATTCTCTACCAGTCAAATATAAAATATTAAAGAGGATGGAGGGGAAGTATATGAGGATGCCGTTGTCTATATACTTTCTTAAATCAAACTTGTCTTTTGTTACAGGCTAATACGGCACCTCCTCAGCATCACTGTCATCACCACCGCAGTCTACGCCCAGAAGGACCGCGAGCACCAGGGGCCCCAAACTCCGCAGCCCTGCGGAGGCCGCCTCAAAGGCCCCGTCGGCATCATTCACACGCCAAACTTTCCCAACGCCTTCGATGTACCCATCAAGTGCAAATGGATCATCCAACACGAGATAGAGAACGGAACGATATCGATATACTTCACTCAGCAGTACACCACTACGGGGCTCACATTCACGGAGTACATGTACTACGATGACACATACAAGTTGGGGGAACGTCGAGCTCTCACCGTCACAGAGGAAAACATCACTAGAGTCAAATGGCTACAGGTGAGTTAATACAATTATTGTCTTGCAGGCTTTTAGCCGCCGCGCGAATTTCAAAAGCAGCATTAACTTTAAACTCCACACGTATTAACAAAAGTTTAATTTTCACTGCAAACTTCTTTCAGTAGATTTTTGTGTTGGACCATTTGTACTGTTCTGATAAAATGAAATCTAAGTAGTTTGATCAAATCCTCACTAGAAGTGAAAGTTCGTTTGATATTTGGAGCTTTGGAGAGAGCCGTAGCCTTTCCCTAAGAAAGCTTTTTGAAAGGTTGAAGTAAAGGAGCGCAATCTTTATAGTTCCAAAAGTGGACACCAAATCGGGTAGGTTGGGGGCGCTGCGGTCGCCAGAAGTGTCAAACCACCTAGGCGGATAGTCTGCAGTAGCGCCTTCAGATGGCGCTGCTGAGGAGAAAACACAGCGAAAACGGTTGTGAGGAGAGTGTGTTTTGTTTTGTTGCCATATAAGATTGCGCTCCTTACCAAGACACATTCCACACTCCATAATTGCAGGATATTGTTATACTCATGTTTTACTTCAGTGCGAGAAGAATAGAAAAACATTCCTTAGCAACATTTGAATAAAATATGACATCATTAAGCTGTCATTGGCCATATTATTAGTTTAGAACTAAACAACTAACGAAGTTTTGTTGTAAAACGATCGTTTTTCGAATTAGTAGGTGGCTATACTTTAAAAAAATAATTCAAATTCAATCATTTATTCAGCAAATTGGCCACATAGGGGCACTTTTACACGTCAGAAAAAAGAATTTACCAGCGCTTCCTAGACCCTAGATTGCTTGAGAAGAAGCGCCGCAACAAACTCAAGCAGAAGGCTTTCAAAATTTACATTACATGTATAAAATATACATATAAGTACGTACTAAAATTACATTGAAGGGATGTATAGTCCCTAACTTAAACTTAAATCTAAGATCTTAGAGATGTATAGTCTCCAAAGGTGCAGAAAAAAATATATTATGGAGATGGCCTCCAATGGCAAATAAAAATTTCATACATGTCGATAGTCTCAAAATGTCAATAAATAATGAAATACATCATGTATAAAATCTAAATATATAAAACTCAAAGGTGACTGACTGACTGAGTGACTGACTGACTGACTGATATAGTGATCGATCAACGCACAGCCCAAACCACTGGACGGATCGGGCTGAAATTTGGCATGCAGGTAGATGTTATGACGTAGGCATCCGCTAAGAAAGGATTTTGCAAAATTCCCACGGGAACGGGAAAAAAAGGGATTTTTACATTTTAATGTTTAGGCGCGTACGAAGTCGCGGGAAACATCGTAGAGATCTGAAATTTGGCATGCAGGTTCCTTGGGGAGCGTAGGGAAGCACTAAGAAACGACTTCCCAAAATTCCCACGGGAACGGGAAATAGTTATTTGTGCAACAAGAGAGCAAAATTGTTTTTTGCTTCGAGTGCCATGTTTGAGTCCTGAGCTAGCGAAAGATTCTATAGTTGAATCACGAGCGTTCAGCGAGTGATTCTAGTTTAGAATCTTGAGGGCACGAGAAGTAAAAGAAATTGCTCTCGAGTAGCACATACAATTTTTCACCTCAGTAGCGAGAACACATAAAAGGTACTTGCAAAGAATACTTACATCACGAAAAATATGAAATAACATTTCTTCTTCACTCCTTTCACTCAAATTATTACTTGAATTTCATGTTTTAAAAGAATTACTTTCTTCTTAATTTTCGATAACTAACTTTAAAGACATGATTTGACATGACATGAGAGAATGGCGGCAATTTTCTAAACGTATGTTCGGAAACTAGTACAATGATAAATTTCGAATTTATTCTGTAATAAATGAAAACTTTTAGTTTACTTTAAATAAAAACTGTAGTTTAAAATGTTTACAAATAACATAATTATATGAAATCATTAAAAAATTGTAAGATTTTCAGAAGTTAAATCAACGTATAATTTTAATGAAGTTTTAATGTCTAAAAATACGGCGGTACTGATGCGTTGCGCGTATCCGAACGTTTCTAATTCAGTTTTTTTTTCTATGAAAATAGATTCGCAGTAAGTCTTGCCTAGTATAATTCTACCTCTTTTCTTAAAGAAATTAAAAGAAGAGAGCGGATAAAATCGAGATAGTTTGAATTATTGGTATAAGAAGTAAGTAGTTACTAGTTAGATGCCGCAGTATGAAATGACCATTCGCAGTAATCAAATAAAAAAAAAAAAAGCGCGGGAACGATTTAACTGTGGCTGCAAGGCGCCTTTGCCTTTGCCTGATGGGATTGTCTGATGGGATAAAAGGATTAAAAAAATACTTTGTCTCACTGAGTGAAACAAACACTCATTACATCATTAGGTAGTCATTACCTATCACTTCAGTAACTTTTATTCCTCTCCACCTGCTTTTAAAATTTTTCATTTTTGGCTGGCTTTATTATATATCTACTTATATATGTATATATATATATATATATATATATATATATATATATATATTAATATATATAATACGTATTCAATTATGTATATGTTTTTAAATATTTGTTTTGTGTAATTATTTGTGTAGGTATATCATGTATTCATTATTATGTATGTTTTGTTTTCTTATTTTACACCGCCCATCATTGTTTTCTTTTCGTATTCTCCACTTTCAAGGTTGACTGGAAGAGATCGCTGCTTAGCGATAAGTCCGCCTGTTGTTTACCTATTAGCTGCGTATTCCTTTTGTGTTTTCTGTGTTTTGTATATATGGTGTTCAATAAAGAGTATTGTTGTTGTTGTTGTTGTTGTAATTTCTGACAGCAAAGTCTACTTGTTCGAGCTGCTGAGGTGAAAAAATGTTTTTTTTACATTTTAAAGCGCGTACGTAGTCGCGGGGATCATCGTAGAGAACTGAAATTTAGCATGCAGATTCCTTGGGGAGCGTATGGGAGCACTAAGAAAGGACTGCCCGAAATTCCCACGGGAACGGGAAAAAATGGGTTTATTACATTTTAAAACCCGTACGTAGTCGCGGGGATCATCGTAGAGAGATGAAATTGGGCATGCAGATTCCTTGGGGAGCGCAGGGGAGCACTATGAAAGGATTTCCCGATATTCCCACGGGAACGGGAAAAATGGGATTTTTACATTTTAATGCTTAGGCGCGTACGAAGTCGCGGGAAACATCGTAGAGATCAGAAATTTGGCATGCAGGTTCCTTGGGGAGCGTAGAGGAGCACTAAGAAACGACTTCCCAAAATTCCCACGGGAACGGGAAAAAATGTTTTTTTTACATTTTAAGGCGCGTACGTAGTCGCGGGGATCATCGTAGAGAGCTGAAATTTAGCATGCAGATTGCTTGGGGAGCTTAGGGGAGCACTAAGAAAGGACTTCCCGAAATTCCCACGGGAACGGGAAAAAATGGGTTTATTACATTTTAAAACCCGTACGTAGTCGCGGGGATCATCGTAGAGAGATGAAATTTGGCATGCAGATTCCTTGGGGAGCGCAGGGGAGCACTATGAAAGGATTTCCCGATATTCCCACGGGAACGGGAAAAATGGGATTTTTACATTTTAATGCTTAGGAGCGTACGAAGTCGCGGGAAACAGCTATCTATCTATCTAAATATATAAAAGAAGAAACTGACTGACTGACTGACTGACTGACTGATTGACTGACTGACTGACTGACATATCAACGCAGAGCCAAAACTACTGGTCGTAGAGAGCTGAAATTTGCCATGCAGGTTCCTTGGGGAGCGAAGGGGAGCACTAAGAAAGGACTTCCCGAAAATCCCATGGGAACGGGAAAAAATGTTTTTTTTTTACATTTTAAGGCGCGTACGGTGTCGGGGGGTCATCGTAGAGAGCTGAAATTTGGCATGCAGGTTCCTTGGGGAGCGTAGGGGAGCACTAAGAAAGGACTTCCCGAAATTCGTACGGGACCGGGAAAAAAATGGGTTTATTACATTTTAAGGCGCGTACGTAGTCGCGGGGATCATCGTAGAGAGATGAAATTTGGCATGCAGGTTCCTTGGGGAGCGTAGGGGAGCACTAAGAAAGGATTTCCCGATATTCCCACGGGAACGGAAAAAATGGTATTTTTACATTTTAATGTTTAGGCGCGTACGAAGTCGCGGGAAACAGCTATCTATCTATCTAAATATATAAAAGAAGAAACTGACTGACTGACTGACTGACATATCAACGCAGAGCCGAAAATACTGGTCGTAGAGAGATGAAATTTGGCATACAGGTTCCTTGGGGAGCGTAGGGGAGCACTAAGAAAGGATTTCGCGAAATGGGAAAAAAGGGAATTTTACATTTAAATTTTTAGGCGCGTACGAAGTCGCGGGAAACATAGTAAGGATCTGAAATTTGGCATGCTGGTTCCTTGGGGAGCGTAGGGGAGCACTAAGAAAGGACTTCCCGAAATTCCCACGGGAACGAGAAAAAATGGGATTTTTACATTTTAATGTTTAGGTCGCGGGGATCACCGTAGAGAGCTGAAGTTTGGCATGCAGGTTCCTTGGGGAGCGTAAGGGAGCACTAAGAAAGGATTTCCCGATATTCCCACGGGAACGGGAAAAATTAAATTATAATCCTAGATTACAAACACTTTCAAGAAACACGTTATGCAGATTACCTACTGTTAGATTACCTGCCTATTGTCCAGTAAAAAGGAAATGATTGATGAGTTCCCTAAAACATTCTTTAAACCAGTCTGATATTACCTAAATAATGAATTTTGGCACTAAACTATTTATTCATAAGAGATTAATGAATCCGAGAAAAAAAAGGAAAAATCTATACATATAATAAATAATAATTCTGTAGAAGTCGCGGCTGAAAATTGAAAATTAAAAGAAACTATCAAGTCAAAGGGACTATATGAACGATACTGAACACAAAATAACGATTTTTAGAAAAAAATACTGTATGTATGTATGTATGTATGTATGTCCGGATTTAACTCGAAAACTACCGGACGGATTGAAACAAAATTTGGTATGGGGGTAGTTTATAACACTGGTCAACATATAGGCTACTTTTTATCCCGAGGAAATGCATAGTACCCGCGGGAAGGCTATTAACAAATTCCACGCGGACGAAGTCGCGGGCAGAAGCTAGTATAATATAATACTATACTCCTACGTATACTCACATATGAAAAGCATCAGAAAATAACATCAACATCTGACGCGTATACATGTGCAAGATGCCGACATTGATCTTTATTATGAAGCGGAGAAATGGCGTCTTGAGTTGAAGGGGCCACGACTCCGCGCGACGAGCGGCAGCGGCGAGCGTTTCCAAAAATCTAATAGGTACTGGTATCGTTAAAAAAAGCACGTACCAACCAGCACCAAAACAGGCTACCTCACACCGTTTGCAGCGAACGGCCAATCGAAATATACCTATCGAAGTCGGTTGGAATGGTCAATCACGCACACACGCGCTACGTGCTTTGCACCATAATAGTTTAGTGTGTAGTTTAGGTTTCGTTTGTATGGATTGTCATGGGTATGATCTTGACATTCATCAGGCAGAGCGGTAAAGTCCGGGTCACAACAAACGCTTGCAGCAACGTGCATGCATATCATCACATCATCAGTCCTTGTAACAGCCCAGGTTTTGCAGGATCCGATTTAGCGGCAACAGTACTTCAATGAACGAAATCACGTTTCTTTGCAGGACTCTTGTTCCAAGCGTTTGTGATGTGAACGAGTGCACTGAAATAATGTTGCCACTAAATCGGATCCTGCAAGAAACCGGTCCTGCAAAAAATCGGATGTCTCCGTGTCAACGGGCTGCATGACATGAAATGATACACCGCTGACGTGCCCAACCTGGCTTAAATAGGCATCATACGCAATGTGTCAGAAACGCTCATCGTCGCCGCTGGTCGATCGGTTTCGTGGCCTCTCCGTAAAGGCTTCGCGAGGATAGCGGGTTAATATAGTATGACATTAGTGTAATTTTTCAACGTAACGAGTTTGTCGTCGACTGTACGACCTACGATGAGGATCTATGTAGGCTGTATTTACTCGTATCCTTGGGAATACTCTCTCCATGTCGCACAGAAATATAATATACAAAGTGGCATTTAAGATATGGTAGTAAGTATGTAGAAAGAAAATAGCATCTTTCAGATTTGTTAT
The DNA here is from genome assembly GCA_963971205.1 of Aethes cnicana. Taxonomy (NCBI): domain Eukaryota; kingdom Metazoa; phylum Arthropoda; class Insecta; order Lepidoptera; family Tortricidae; genus Aethes; species Aethes cnicana. Next base: position 3,453,762 of record OZ020288.1, on the reverse strand, counting down.
TTCTAAAATTACTTGAGATCAATGTAAATACAATTTAATTGTGGTGTTATATATAGTTCTGCAAACAAATAGCGTACCTAAAAAAGTGAAGTTTAACCAATTTTGAACGGTGTGATGTCAAAGAGGTGTTTACACTCTTTCACCCTATTCCGTTGTATGGACCAGTGTAAATATCTCTTTGACGTCGATTGTACGTTTATTAAGACTAAATACCTTTAATAAACGTTTAATAAATTGATTTCAACTTCATCCTACTTTACACCAACCAGCAAGAGTTATGATGGCAGCAAAATCAATTTATCAATATATTTTCTACTTGCTTCTGCCGCCCGCGACTGCGTGGTGCGTCAGTTATGGCATTGACCTATAATAAGTAATAACATATGGACGAACAGTGCCTAACAGAATATCTCAAAATATATGGAGCAAACTGACATTACAAGGGTGAATATCAGATTTCGTTTGAAAATTTATCATTTCTGTGGCGCATTTTTTTTCAATAATTCGTGTATTTCTGACAACATACCCTGTCAAAGACTTAAATTCAATAAAATATATGTTATTGTGCCAAAAATAGCTCCAATACTTTTTAAGTTTTAGCAGATTAAAAATTTGATTGCCAAATAAATTAGGATAGGTCCAAAGAAATTAGAAAATATGCCAATAAAATTAGAAAATGAACAAAATTTTGTCAAATATATTAGAGAAATGCGCCAAAAAAAATAGGTGGGGTATAAAAGATAATCAGAAAATTAAAAATAAAAGCATATAAATCGCAAGCGTCGATTTTTGTCGAAGTAGGTACTGTGGAGACTGGCCGAGTACAATCGGTTAGTTGACACATTCTCTTCCAAAAATAGGTAGTTTTAAGCGTAGTGTGTTTTGTTTAGGATTTTGAGTCTTTTGATGGACATTGTAATAAACGCATCTCTCAAAATATAATATTAATTCAACTTAAAATCTATTATTTCTCAATTAGACAGTATTAGGGCAGTAATAGGGCCAGTCTTCAAGATTTAGATATTCTAATAAGCTAGGCATCGTCTTCGTGTCTTCGGATTCCACCGCTGATCTCCGTGTCTGCAGCATCTACCTGAGCTAACATCAACCCCCCGTTACATTTGGTGGAGGTGCGGGGTAAGAACATCTACATTTGATGGAACCGTTCTCGATGGAAGGAAGAACACGCACGGAACGAGAAACAATTGACAATGGAATGGATGTCGCGCTCTTGAAGATGATGGTGAAGCGCTTTCAAGGAATGATGGAATGGACAACCACATGGCGAAAAACACGGTTGTACCGATTTTATTTGTACTAATCAAAATTTTCATCCATTGTCATATGCACCACGTTCATTTATTTAAGGAAAATGGCTGCCCCATAAGAATCGCAATAATTATTTTTAACAATATTTTACTGGCCTTTTGATACATTATAAATAATAACGATAGATTCATGAGGAATAATTTAATATTACAATATTTTTTTTATAATTCTAAATAAATTCACTTCGATCACTTTTCGGGAGCAAGAATCCGTTGGAGCAAATCACGGACTATTCTTCATGCTGCGTCAGGAACGAAAGATTTCTTCTTCAAAGTTCTCTTATGTTGTGATCATAATTTTTCTTCTTGTTATTATGTATTTCTCCCCAATATTTCTTTATTCGTGAAAGGCAGGTAAAATTTTCTATACTTGCAATGTTTATTTTATATTGAATATAATTACTTTTATAATAATGTTTATTTTGATATATGATTGACTTTGTCATATTTCAAAACATTTCTCATTAATTTTTTATATGGCTTAGGTAGGTTAATATTTTCATTCCTAGAACAAATAGTTCGTATTGTGAATGAAGGATAAATAAATAAAGTTTGTGATAGGATGTTCGTGAATAGAAACCTTTATGGCGAATTTTGTAGTTGTCATTTAAAAAGATTTCGAATGAAGAGTAAATCTTTGACATGACGTTGTGACATATTTGTCAAATGATAATAAATGGTTTTATATGTAAACAAATACTCATGAATTAAATAATGTCGTAATGAATATGAATAGGTAGGAAGTTTTTATATTAATTAAAGGTAATTGAATATGCAGTGATTGAATAGGTAGGAGTTTTATAATAATTAAAAGGTGGTACTTAGAATTGAAGTATAGAAGTTGAAGTAGCAATGATTATCATTGGTTGTGATAAAAGTAAGTTATGTTATAATTAATTTTAATTATTTTTTTTCTCTCTCTTTAGAACCTGCCTAGCTATGATTTATAATATGTTGTTTAAAGACCATGCTCACACCTTTGTTTTTTTTCATGTGCTGTCACCGAGGCGATTTGTGGAAGTTACTCTACGACCGTGTCTTCGAGGTATATCCATGGGCGGGCAGACGACCCCTCATATGTAAGGGACTGCACCCCATGGATCGCCAAGAAGAGAATCTTTAAAATATTTTTGTGCGGTCGCTCGTTTGCTTTAAAGCTTACCTTTTAAAAGAAAATTATGTGACTTCCGCAAGTCTGTAATTTTTTATTGCAAGGAGAGGTTTCAAAGTTTACATAATTTAGCTTTTTGAACAATATTGTATCAGGTTAGGTTAGTCCGATTATTCTTGTTTGCGGGTTTTTTTTTTAATATCGTCGGGATGTTTTTTTACCCGAAATCCACCTTTTCTAGTATTCATTATTGATTCAGATTTTCTTTTAAGAGTGTTAATTATTTATAATGAATACGGATGGAAAGGTTGGTTATTCCTTACACAGGAACAAACTTAGTTTTGTAAATTAAAATTCCCGACGTAGGGTAGGGCCTTCGTTAGCTAGGCGGTTCCTCGAAAGGGGAGGAGGGAAATGTGGAGACTGGCCGAGTACAATCGGTTAGTTGACTCATTCTCTTCCAAAAATAGGTAGTTTTAAGCGTAGTGTGTTTTGTTTAGGATTTTGAGTCTTTTGATGGACATTGTAATAAACGCATCTCTCAAAATATAATATTAATTCAACTTAAAATCTATTATTTCTCAATTAGCCAGTATTAGGGCAGTAATAGGGCCAGTCTTCAAGATTTAGATATTCTAATAAGCTAGGCATCGTCTTCGTGTCTTCGGATTCCACCGCTGATCTCCGTGTCTGCAGCATCTACCTGAGCTAACATCAACCCCCCGTTACAGTACCTACTTGTTAAGTTAGTCTCTAAATTTGAGATTATATTTTTACCTGTATTAAAAACTTTGTTTCCCAAAAATCAATGTAATGTCGGTCTTTTTTATAATACCACAGATTTAACAGTGTTATTAAAATATCTTATAAATATTATTATGTATTTGTAACATAAAATATTTGTGGCACATTTTACGAATGTACAATTTTACATTCAACAAGATTTTTACTATCAACAAAAAATCAAGTTTTTTTACAACCACCGTGTACTGTAAGTAATGAAATAAAAGTATCTTGTAAGGCTCAATTTTTGATACTTTTGGTTATCATTTAAACCGAGTAAATATGTGCATTAGCTTACTCTTATTTCCTTTAAAAAGTTGTGAGTACCCATAAAAATCATTTTTTCAATTCTTCTTTCGTGGTACCTTTCTCTTGTTTGAATTCTTCATTATTTTTGATAAACCTAAAGGATTTAATATATTCTAAACGCTTCTTTGCTCTTTTTCAACTTTTCATAATTTGTTTGCCTTTTTTTAGTCATTTGAATTTTTGGTTTCTTTACCTAGTAACAGGAACTTTCATTGTTTAGTTTTTGTTTAATTTTAATTGCCGATTCTTCTTTCACGCCATTTAGATATTGAATCGGTTCGACTTTGTACAATATAGTTGTATCCATTTTATGTTATTCTGTACGACAAAGTGTTACTTACTTAAAATGTTGAAACATTTTTTTTTTGCATTTTTATATTAAGTATATAAACACAAAAAATTGGTAAATTTGCTATATTTTATATAAATCTCCGAATAACACTTATTTAAACTGAACAGAGAAAACAGTCGTTTTTTTTTAGTATTATTGATTGATTTAGGAATGATCATGAATAAAATAATCTAGAAAAACAATTAAATCTAATAAAAGCGATATTTATGATATATCTTTAGGATAATTGACAATGAACTTCTAATTTCTATGGCTAAATCAAATTTCTTTGGCACTAAATGCCAAAGAAATCCAAAGAAATTAGCGCCAAAGAAATGAGATTAGGGTATAACTTTTTTTTATATCCATAAGTATTTAAAGTATAATTTCAAATTAAAACTATAGATGTAGATAATCGCAGCCCACATTCACTAAAAATGTATTAAAAAATTCAAGTAGAAATTGACTGTGAATTCGGTCGCCGAAGAAATTAGGCGCTTAGCGGAAAAAAATCCGCAAACGGTGGTGTATAAAATATTTTTCCGAAACACGTCAAACTATGCTCAGGTTTGCACCACTCGGATGTTAGATGGCAATTAAAGGAAGCGGGGACGCGAGGTGGGGCTAGTCTAAGTAAAATGATAACAAAATGCGAGACTGTTCAAGTACGCCAAAGAAATGATGTGTTTTTGGGTAGGACAAAATTTATTTTACAATAACTTTTGACCAGACAATTACAAAAAATATTCTAGTTAAGTTTTGTATAATTAAACATTTCTAAATACAGGAAACACTATTGGAGACGTCAAAATCGAAGTAAAAAATAAAATTATAATTGATTAAAAAAAATAACACTGTGGTGGACGCGCCAAAGAGCTTAGATTTTTGAAGTTTAAAATTTTTTTTCGATAGCTTCTGAATTATTATTCATTGCCTTTTTTGATGGCAAAATTGCTTCCCAGTAAGATCTTTACCCAAAAAAAAACCTGACTCTTATAGTTCAATTTTCATGAAGTTAACAAGGGTGGACAAGTGCAAAACATGAAATCTGATATTCACCCACAAAATACGTTCCAATATGCTAATAACGCCTCTTTATAACGAAGGGCAAACGGGTGCCCAACCTGTTCGGGCACCCTATTTGACGGGGCCATTTTTCTCCGGCTGATTGTCAATCCTTACTTATAATAGATCAATGAGTTATGGTTATAGTTATAGCGTCCCCGGGGAAACTATGCGTTTTGCCTAGATAAAAAGTAGCCTATGTCCTTCTCGGATACCTTTAATCTCCATCGGTCCAGCGGACATAGTTACTTTCGAATTTATTTGATTTATTTTAAATCAGCTAAGAAAAGGCAGAAAGATTCACAAACTATACCTAGTAATAGCTTTTGCGATGTTTCACATTTTTCTCAGTAAATCGTTGCTGGCACCAAGTTTTGCAATATTTTTCTATGCATTTATAATGCGCTGTGAAATATGATATGAGATGTGCCTGGAGCTAGACCGGGATTTTTACATAGGTAGATATTTTAAAAAGTTAGACCAAATCTAAAAATATTTTAATCAGTTTCTTCACAATAATTGAAGATGATCTAGCAATTATACAAACTTTGTCTAGTAAAATAAAATTCGAGTAAAGTACGTAAAAATATGCATTGATGCGTTGAACTTAGATTGGTGACAACAACCAAGTAAATTGTGTTCGGATGATGTCTATAAAAATGATAACATTATTATTATTGTAGAACCAACGTAGCTATGTCATTCAATTAATAGTACATTATTGCAGAGGCCGCCAAGTAGCGCATTGCCGGACGAGTCAGTTAGAAGGCTGAGCGAAGCGAAGCCTACTACTAGTACGAGTCCGGCAATCGCAATTGCGGCCGAGGTATATATAATGCTTTTCTCAAACAGAGAGGAATACGTAAGGTCAGTCGGGGTAAGTGCGCCAGGATGGGGTAAGTGCGCCTAACATAAATATATCGAAACCTATAAATATTACTCAACTAGTAGCTGGCTGTTTACAAGGCATAGGGGCGAAATAAATTTAGGCGCACTTACCCCACATCAGTATTTACTACTTCCATGATCGTGGATGATTTGGCCATGGAAGTTGTACTTATTACCTCCATGGATTTGTCAGTTTCTCTACAGAGGTGTCTCAAATAGCAAGCGAATTAAAAAAACACACACACACGACAATAATGTTTTTGCTGGCCAAGGCCGGCAATGGACAGCCTCGCGTCTTCTTTTTTGAAAGTAACACGAACATTTCCGAGCATGTTTCAGAAAATTATATTAATATAAATGTAAAAAATATGACGTTTAAAATGGATCGCACACAAACACTCGCACTTTATACGCGATCACACTCTGCACACTCAATACTTATAATTAATAGTACAATAAGTTCACCTACCATTAACATTAAATGTAAGACTTACTAACAACTACAAATAATTTTAATTAATTGATAAAGCATTGTTTGTTACCCTATTGATTGGCATTATCCGTGGGGGGAGTCACTGCTGTCCTAGTCACAGGCTCAAACCTAGTTGGGAAGACAGGGGTTCATCCTTGGTGTAACTGTCCACAACCTTACCAGGTTAACTTTGCTCTAGCAATATAACACACTCTTGTATGTATTACTTAAATGAAGTTATCTTATCTTATCTAATATATTTTCAAGATAAATATAAAAACACGAATGAAATTATTCCTGTTTAAAAGGAAACATCAAATAAAAAAAAATTAACTCGACATTTTTAAAACGTTTTCAATAAAACAGGCGCGCCGGAAAACAAGGTTATTGCAGAAATAATTGAGAAATGCAGAGTGCCGTGGTAATTTCCCGCAACGCGGACGTTTCCAGAGGAAGGAGGGGAAATTTCCACGGAAGCAGGGACAGCGTTACTGTGGAATAGGATATTAATGCTCCAAATGTGGGCCGCGAGGACTTTTACTGCCTCACTGGCGCTCTGGGGTACAAGGTAAACGGATTTCTTTCAAGTTTTCTTTGACGTCGCATAGGTATTGCTCGTCAGCGTAGCCAACCTAACGATTACGTGTCACTTTGTGCTCATTTTGGTCTGATAGTGTTTCACAGAACGCGAGCCGAAAAAATTGATTATACCTACTACCAACTAACAGGAAAATTCAACGAGGATTCAGGAAATTTCCAAGAAAAAGTCGCTAGCAACAGCTAGTAATGAATATTTTTTTAATCCTTTTTTATTACGAGTTCTATTTGTCATTATTTGCGTAGATCGCGCGTAGAGCAGGTGTAATTTGAAAAAATCTGTTATCCGCTACGCTAAAAACGAAATACGGATAATCAATCAGGATTGAGAAAAGTATAAAAAACCGGCCAAGTGCGAGTCGGACTCGCGCACCGAGGGTTCCGTACAAACCTGTAAGGTTTACAAAGTTCGTTCTTTACGACAATCGAGTCATAACTATGGTATTTTTATTGCAAAATGAAATTCATAACATTACAATGGGGAAAGATGGAGTAGCATAAATTTAAGACAAAGATCTTAAAAAATATATATTTTGTAATGTAACTAAAAATTTAAGGTTTTCGGAATTTTTCCTTTATGTGTGCTATAAAACGTTGCTTCATGCCAAATTTCAAGATTCTAGGTCGACTGGAAGTACCCTTTAGGTTTTGATTCCCTTGCGAGTACTTGCGAGTTTCAAAATATGCAGCTTAAATTGCTGTTTCTTTTGATTGCGTTGACATAGAAGTTTGATTTTGTTACAGCTTAAAGGTATTATAGACCTGAGTATTTGGTATGAATTTCAATTTAATACCTCTACGCGTTTATGAGGAAATGGGTAGTAAGGTTAAAATTATTAAAAAAAAATATATTATGTGATGTAACTAAAAATTTATGGTTTTCGTAATTTTTCCTTTATCTATGCTATAAGACGTTGCTTCGTACCAAATTTCAAGATTCTGAGTTCACGGGAAGCACCCTGTAGGTTTTGATTCCCTTGCAAGTGTCGAAAATTTGCGGCATAAACGGCTGTATCTTTTGATTGCGTTGGCTTAGAAGTTTGATTTTTTCACAGCTTCAAGGGACAGTAGACTTGAGTAATTGATATAAATTTCAGCTTCATACCTCCACGCGTTCCTGAGAAAAAGGGTCTTGACAGACGGACAGACGGACAACAAAGTGATCCTATAAGGGTTCCGTTTTTTCCTTTTGAGGTACGGAACCCTAAAAAGAACATTCAGCGCTGCCTAATTTTTTTTACTAATAGATTACAATTGTGTTCTTTACTTCTATCATAAGTATCATAACACACAGATCAATGACTAATGGATACAAAATAATTATAGTGTATGTGAATCAGACAGGTACATTAGCTTCAATAGCTTATACAAGGTCTCTAAGCCCGACTTGCATCAACGCCACTAACTTCGGGTTGGCCGCTAACGAGTTAAATTGATATAACTAACCCTGAATTAAGAGCGTAACCCGAGGGTAGCGGCTTAGTGCGAGTGGGGCGTAAGTAACTCAATACCAAATTAAATAACATTTGCTACTATCCTGATCTAAATGGAAGCAAATAATGTTTCGTATGTTAACGATGCATACGTACCTAGGTAGGTACCTATATTCCAGACTTTCACAATCTTTTTCAATCTCCAAAACGAACTTTCAAGCAAATAATCATGTCAAATATGGAAGATGCGCCGAAATGACCGAAAAATACTCTTCAAAATTCAAATTTCAGTTAGTCTGGGCGACAGGGCTCCATCCAATCGCTGGTGGATATTTCGTGCAAAGTAAATATTTGATTTGCGAACTAAGCGAGCCGTTTTTACGCCCGGATTTTTTCTATGGTACCAAGTGTAAATAGGTACGGCTTGGTGGACGCTGCGACGAACGCTCTAAATGATAGTAATTCACGAAATGGTATTGCATTAAAAACATGCCAGAATCCGTTCTAAATTTGAAGCACTCCATTTACATATGAGAGGATTTAAGATTTTAAATCGAGCGGTGACCTTCGATGCGCGGAAGTCAAAAATAATCATCGGCAGAGGAGCGCGGGACGCAGGGGGCGCTTTATCGTTCGTGCATGCTTATTGGCCCTTTAGTCGTAAACATGCGCAGAAATCCCCTCTACTTTTGCTCACCGCTCAAGGTACGTACCGCGACCAGTACTCAGAATCAAAATGAAGGAAGTAGGTGGTTTGGTCGATAAACATATAACAGTATGTTTGAACTACTACAACCACCAACACCACAACAGCCTATTTACGGCCCATAGCTGGGCACAGGCCTCCTCTCATCACGAGAGGGTTTGGGCTGAAGTTCCCACGCGGGCCCAGTGCGGATCGCACTGCACACACATCCTTGAATTACTTCGCAGATGCGTGGAGGATTCCTCATGATGTTTTCCTTCACCAAAAAGCTAGGTGGTGAAATCAAATGAATTTCGCACATAATAAATACATAATTTCAGAGCCCGCTAGCCCGATTCGAACCCCCGACCCTCTGCATGGGAGGCAGTAGGTCAAACCCATATAGGCTACCATCGGCTTATAACATTTGAACATTATCTATAAATATGATATAGATGTTTATTCGGATAAACTTGGAAACTCCGCTTACTTGTGAATCCATTGACATGTCTATAAACTATTATATTTATGACCTGCTGATCTATGAATATAAAAATACGATACGTAGTAAAAAAAAGTCAGTGTCCAAACCAACTTTCTTTTTCATTTCTCATACTCTGAAAAAAGGTCATTGTTTGCTTAATTGGCGTGCAGAAAGTGACTCATCGCTGCTCTAGAGCAGAAAAGTAATTATTTAATAATGTGACACTTTGAATCGTCGGCAACGGCAAAAGTCTATACAGCCGCACCTATTAATTTTAAAATGAACGCATTTCTATCATGTTTAAAACAAATAACTATAATATTTAATATAATGAACGCTAGTATACAAAATTTAGAGAAAAAACTAAATATTTCTTGTTTAAAACATTAAATCAGCTGGAAGCCGTGTCAAAAATAACTGGCTCGCATTGTGACGTTTAACAAATGTTGCGTGAAAAAAAAGAAATGAAAAATAAAACGGGTTGCATCAAATAAGTAGGTGGACTCAAATCAACGTTAAATATGGCGCCAAGGTAATTTTTTCCATAGTGAAAATCTCGGTGGCCATGTTTAACGGGCTCATCGTCGTTAACTTTATTGATGCAACTTACGCTAAAAAAGTAGAAATCGAAAGTTCGAGTACTACTTAGTCATGTAGTAGTCAAGTAAGTAAATATTTAGGATTTAAAATAATAAATGATGAATCATGAGTGTTTAAAAATAGGCTCAAGCTGTTTTGGAGATCCTTTTACTGCCAATCTCTAAAGTATATGTACACTCATAACGATTTTATTGAAGTAGCCGACCTAAAACAGTGAAATCCTTGTCCAGGCAAGGCTTGTTCACTTCTTACGTATATACTTATTTCAACTAATTATTAAATGAACATTGGGGCATCTGTATTAATATATTATTACGCATACATTATTCAAGATTATAGATTTTGTATTTGGTTTTTCTTCACCTTTACTTTACGTCGAAACGGCTGGACCGATTTTGATGTAATTTGGTATGGAGATTTAAGACTCTATAAATAACACAAAATAGTTTTTATCCCGATATTTTAATGGAATCGAGTATTCCATGGGTAAAACTATTTTTTAATACTTGTGTTTTATTATATAACTGGCTTGTTTTCTTTCCTCATATTCGAAATGAAAAGTGGAGTATTTAACTCAGGTCGAAAGCACCCATTTCTGCCTCCAACTACTTATTGCTCTCACTTCGTTAGAGCACCAAAACATCTCGGCAGAAATGGGTGTCTTTCAGCCCTCGGTTAACAATCTACTATTTCCTACAGCTTTCAATCCCTGTCTATGTTAAAGTTTGGCATTATCTAACACTGAACCGAAATGAAATCGGGTCAGTTTGTATAGGGTTTTCCATACAAAATGACCCGATTTCATTGCGGTTGAGTGTATTTGCATGACAATTTTCATCATTCATTTCATTCGCAAATCTATTTTCATTACATGTTGTACAAGCTATATAAAAGCAGTATGAACAACAATTCATACAACTGTTGATAAAAAATATCTTCGCTCAATGGTCCTTTAACTCAATAACGGCGTGTGTATATCAGAGAAATTTTCCCGAGTATTATGCATTCTGTCAGCATTTTACGAAGCGCTCTTTTTGCCCAAGTTAGGACTGGTGGTACCCGTAATACGTGCCTCGTTTTCTAAACGTCTTACCGTATTTTTTTATAACGCCTTGACAAGTTTTCTAATAAATATCGGTACAGTATTTCCTTTTGTTGCCTTCCATGTCAAAATGTAGCTCACAATTACTATCTTACTTGATAACCAAACAGCAGCAGCAGAGTTGTGTTCCAGTACGATGTGATTTTTACCCCACTGCGGACCACAAAAATCTATACTATCCATATTAATATTATAAATGCGAAAGTAACTCTGTCTGTCTGTCTGTCTGTCTGTTACCTCTTCACACTTCTTAGCATTATTAGCATCTCGCTAGCCTGTGGTATGACGTGCCCACCCGACGCCCCTGCCGCTCGAGAAAAATCTTTGGTTTTTAATCATTTCATAAGTTGGTCGACTATGACTCGTAAGTTTGTACAGCCTACTTAGCTGTGATAGTTTTCCTTTCAACTACGTTATATATGCCACAATCGTGATTTTTTTCAGCCATCCAAATATGTACCACCATTTAGCTGGCAGGGGGGGGAGGACACGTGACTCTAACAAAAAATAGCACTTTAAAGATTAATATTTCACAAACGCATCACTTAATCAAAAAATGGTATTAAAAAACCCACCCACCTATTCAACGATATGCCCCACCATGGGGTACGCAAGAAAAAAAAATTGCATCCCCATTTTACGAGTAGGGGAAGTACCCTATAAAAAAATATATTTCAAAATTATATTGTACCACTTTGTCAGCGTAACTAATATGTATATTCATGTCAAATTACAGCTTTCTAGAACTAAGCATCTTCGAGCAATAGTGCGGACAGACGGACGGACGGATGGACGGACGGACGTATGGACGGACGGACATGACGGAACTATAAGGGTTCCTTGTGGACTTCGGAACCCTAAAAAAAGACGACCTGCATGTGGGGTATCGTATAGGTTTCTTTAACCATTTTTGAGTTAAGAGAAACGTTTAGGTTTTATAACGGACTAGCTTCTGCCCGCGACTTCGCCCGCGTGCAATTCGGTTATCGCGTTCCCGCGGGAAGTATGCGTTTTTCCGGGATAAAAAGTAGCCTATGTCCTTTCCCGGGACCCCAACTATATCCATGCCAAATTTCATCTCAATCGGTCCAGCGGTTGAAGCGTGAAGAGGTAACAGACAGACAGACAGAGTTACTTTCGCATTTATAATATTAAGTATGGATGACCCCGGATATTTTTTCCCTTGATTATACAACACTAGCTTCTGCCCGCGACTTCGTCCGCGTGGAATTCGGTTATAGCGTTCCCGCGGGAATTGAGCATTAAACTATAACAAATTATATACGAAAACCTTTCTCTTGAATCACTCTATCTATTAAAAAAAACCGCATCAAAATCCGTTGCGTAGTTTTAAAGATTTAAGCATACATAGGGATATAGGGACAGAGAAAGCGACTTTGTTTTATACTATGTAGTGATTGGCTTCCCACACTCGGCAAGAAACATTTTGAAACTTTTACCCAATTACTCTATTATCTACTTGATAGTTGAGTAGATAAATCTATATCTACTTTATAGAAGACGTTAAGAGTAGGTACATACGAGGTTCGCACACAAAGTGATTGAGTACATGCAAGCGTCTCGATTTGGAGAGGCTAAGTTTAGTGATACTGAGCCCAGAGCCATACCAGGAAACTGAGCCTAGGGTGTCATTGACTCTGACATACCACAGGATTGCAGTTTAGCAATAACAATAGGGATGACGACAGGGTGAAAAAATCGAAATTCTAATTAGTCCGTCAGTCAGGTAATAAAAAAAAATTAGACACGTATTTTTTGTTTTATCAAATTAACAAAGAATGACTAAGTTAAAACGCATTAAAGTTGGAGAGTGGGGGCTAACTACGTCACCGTTAGGTATAAATCGCACCTAACCGTGACGTCACGCGACACGCGCGTTTGATTACGTGAAAAATGATAAAATACGTGTCCAATACTTTTCAATAATCTTCCTGATAGACTAAGGAAATAAAAGTTGTCTTCATCCCTATTATCACTTTAGTTAATCACTAATTAAAAATAGGTTAAAATGTGTGATTATTTAAAGGTTCTCACTGCTGGGCACATACGGTTAAATAAAACAGGGTTACAAAATTATAACGTCATTACCCACAATGGTAAACTGGATAATGAAAAGCTCATTATTTTGTTAAATATAAATTTACATTTATATGGTCATAGAAGAACAAGGTAAACTTATTACATTGTCTCTGATATGGGTATATTTTATGACAGATTTTAAATATAAATTATTAGTTTAAAACTTTATTAAGTCACATAAATCATGAAATGTATGAACCGATGCTACCTAATTAATACATAAGTGATTAATCAGATATGGGCTTTGATGTGATTTTTTTACATTTGTTAATGTAACTAGAACGGGTTCGAGTGATAAACACTATTAATTAAAAAATAAGAAGGTACGTATAAGAAATAAGTACGCATAAACTCTACCAAAAAAATGACAGCTATGGTGCTTCTCTCCTCTCCCTCCCATACAAGAGTGATTCTGTTGCTGATTGACATAAGACACAACTGTATTTTTTTCTGTGCGATTACAAAGCTGTTTAAATTAAAACTACAGCTCTTGGCTTAACCCATTCATGAAACTGCGACGCTCTCTATCTCGTAAACATGTGAGAAGTTTGCCTCGCGGATAACTCAAGAACCGATTCCAAGTGCTCTTCTTATCGAGCACTTCGTAAATATGGCTCGAGTAAAGTTTCGTGTGTCTTTACTCCGCGGCTTTAATCTAAAACTGAGATACGTTTACACAACTTAGAAGGCGCGTGGATTAACCAAAAATAGACTCTGCGTCAACGGCTTAAGTGCTTCACCGCGCGCCTTCTAAGTTGTGTCGTGCTATATTATGCTGTACTACCGCGAGTTCAGCTTTACTTTGTGCACTTCTGATCAAAATTTGTACCTATCCATGTCGGAACTTTGCGAGCTCAGCTTTTGAGATTTGCTAGTTTCTATCAATTAGCATAGCTAGTGTAAGTTTGTGACTGAGGAAGGATTTTATGAAGCAGTAGCTATCTGGTTGCAGTAATAGTAGCAATAAATGTTTATTACTTGTGAAATTATGAGATTTTTGAAAAGGAGTAAAGTTCTCCATGTGATTTATAAATTCATTTTTTTTTACGTCGTTGTGCTTAGTTATTTAATAGGGTATGATCACGGTAAAGCATAAGGGAAATTTATAACAACATCCCATAGTGATGAAATTCTGTCAGCTCATAACAAAAAAAATATTAATTAATTAAAATCATTTCAAACTAGCTTCTGATCGAGCCTTGGTCTGCGTGGAATTAGGTTTTAGCGTTTCCGCGGTAATTATCAGTTTTTCCAGCATAAGGCTGATATAAATGATGGTGTTTATGGACTGGGTACCGTTATCTCGCACTTAATCCCAACTTACGAATAATTTTTAACCGACTTCAAAAAAAGGAGGAGGCTCTCAAGTCGTCGGAATCTTTTTTATTTTTCATGTATGTTTACCAAAAATAAATAATAAACGTGAACCAATTTCGATGATTCTTTTCTTGTTGGAAAGGTGGTACTTTCAAGTTGGTCCCACATTAATTTCGTTCAGTTCTGATGATGGGATCCATGATAAAATGAGGGAACTCCTCGAAATTTGCTAGAACGTAGATGATTTCGGTGTCAATTTAGAAGACTACAGAGTTACTTTTATGTATTTCTGTAGTAATGTTTGTACCGTAGCCGAAAAAATATTTTTAAATAATAAAATAAAAACCGCCTTCAAACTCCGCCAGACTGCGAATTCGGTGTCAAGTGAACCGACCCAAAGAAATGATAATCATATAGTAAAGTTGACATTGACATCGCAGTCTGTCGGAGTTTGAAGACGGTTTTTTTTACATACATCGCTCGACATAACGTCCGACGACTCGATCATGGCGCAGCTGGTCCCGGGCGAGGCTTTATACTTCAGAGCCAGGATTCCGATCCGAACGAGTGCTAGATGCATTATTCACGGCCTTTCCTGTGCCGAATCACGGACGGAGCTCTCGACTTTAATGCTTTACAAATACTATTTACAACATTTGATTTAAATCTAAGATAAGGTCTCGGGTACGCGATGGATGCGAGTGGCACAGGACCGGTCTGAGTGGCGCGCCTTGGGGGAGGCCTATGTCCAGCAGTGGATGTCTATCGTCTGAAATGATGATGATGATGATGATGATGATGATGATTTAAATCTACCAGTTAGAGTTTCGGTTAAGGAAAATACCGTGAGAGAACTTGCCAAACAGTGCGTTATAATCGTCAATCAATCAATCATTTATTCAGCAAATTGGCCACATAGGGGCACATTGATTTGGAAGAACTTGATATACCTACCTATACTCGTATATCAGTTAGTAATAGGGCCGAACTCATCATTTCTTCACTCTTGTATTTTCATATATATCCAATTAATCGAAAAAATATTATATTGTATAAGGTTTTTAGTTTGGTACTGACATGGTAGTTTAGTGGCAAGATGTGAGCGGTTCTTTTGAATCACTTGTATTTTCAAAAATATACATACTATAAGGTTTTACCCAGATGTAAGGTTGCGTACGGGTCTCACATACCTACCCATAAATATGTTGATACCTACACTGGCTGAAAACATACCCTTGACTGTGCAAATATAAATAAGAATATGACGTCATAACCCCCCTTCTTTATGATGAGAACTTGGAATCTAAAGCTTACCTTGTTTCTGTGTAAGTTAGTAGGGCGCCGCAGGCCGCCTCGACATCAAAGCGTTCTATAATGGGTGTATACTGAATGCTATCCAAATATACCACTGAAGATCGGAAGGCCTATCTTTGGGACAAAGCCTACGGAGATTAGATACACGAGTACCTAGTTAGGTATGACATTTACCAATGTTCACAAGGCGGCCCATCTGTATTTTGTCCGTCTTTAGCAACAAAAGAATAATGAAAAATATTATTTCATAAATATATTTAACAATCTGCCGCTACTGACTGACTGACTGTCAGACAACACACAGCCGAAACTACTGCAATATTGGTCGTAGTAAGCTAAATTTGGCATCCTTCATTACCATCCTTGACTGATCATTTCCTGGAATTCCCATGGGAGCGGGAAAAAATGGACCTACGTGGGCTATTCGGCCGAAGACGGCTTATTCAATATATATTGCATTTTGTACAATAAGAAACTCAGAATAGGATTAAAATGTTTCAGATGTGTTAATAACGCATGAGTGACATCTGTTGAGCATTCCTAAATATTATGGTAAACGTTAGTAAGACTTCAATGATTAACTCTTATAGAAAGGACGTTTAGTCGTTTATCATATTTTTTTATCCTGCTGATAAAAATTCTCAGGTACTTTTAGCCCTATTTATTTCTATACATTAAGCACTTTCGCACTATTGTGTTCCAATAAGGTGGTAGCAGTATCGGTGAAATCCAAGTCGCCTTGGGTCGGTAACAACTGATTCCTTACCTATCTCAATGAGCCACAGTGACCACTTATCGTCAACCCTTATACTCGTTTCCCAACCAATATCATAAAAAAGTACCTCTTCCATTGAAAAAGTGAGGTAAACTATAATCACCTTGTCTCTGCTATTGCATAAAAGCATTCCGCTAAAATGTATTTTTCCGATCCTTGTATAAAATATTCATTAAATGAACCCTTTCTCAAGTTAATCCGTTCCCGATAACGGAAATCCTTTCAAGGCGTTAAAACGTTAACTAAGTCGACATAAAGTACCGAGAAATGGGAAGTTGTTAAAATCACGAGGATTGCCAGTGTCTGCATAATGCATGCCTCGGGAGGTTTAAAGTTTCACCAAATTTTGTAGCAGGTCGGAACAACTGGGCTCGCACTCGTACAAAATCTTATTGTTACTGCATTTGGTAATTAGGGACTCGGGTCTTGTTGATCTCGTTCCGAGTTTTAAAGTGTGCTGAAAGTTGGAAAACCGAAATATCATTGCTGAAGTACTTTGCTTTAGTTTACTCCTACCATGCCGTTGAGAAGAAAAATGTGTAGGTATACTTATACTGAAATATAAAATAACTTGCTCCATTACTAACCTATTTTACATTTTAGTAAAAGTATAAAATTATTAAGGTTTATTGCGTATTCGTGGACCTGGAGAAAGCTTACGACCGAGTGGAGAGGGATGAATTATGGAAGGCCTTGTCTATGAAGGGGGTGGACGACAACCTGATTCGAGCATTGAAATCTCTTTATGAGAATTCTAGTGCTTGTGTCAGGGTGAACGGCGCGTACACTGATTGGTTTAGGATTGATAAAGGTCTTAGACAGGGATGTGTAGCGTCGCCGTGGCTGTTCAACGTGTTCATTGATGACTGCCTAAAGGAATTGAAAGAGAAAGAGTGTGGCTTAAGAATGAATGAGTTACTCGTCAAATGTCTCCTTTATGCGGATGATCAAGTAATACTTGCGTCATCAGCTGAGGAGTTACAAGAGATGGTAACAAGTCTGCATGTGTCATTAGAAAGAAAGGGTATGAAAATCAACGTAAGCAAGACGAAAGTTCTGGTTTTTGAAAGAGATGAATTTAGGACGCTGTGTGAAATTATGATAGGGGGTAAGAAAGTGGAACAAGTGGATGAATTCATATATTTGGGTTCAAAATTTACTAGGGATGGAAAGTGTGATGGTGACTTAGAACGAAGAGTGAATGCTGGAAATTCAATTAATGGGGCATTGCATGCTTTTATGACTAGCCACAAAGTCTCGGCAAAGGCTCGAGTGGCTGTACATAGAGGTGTGCTAGTGCCGACACTTATGTATGGTAGTGAAAGTTGGGTATGGCAGAAGAAGCACGAAAGTAAAATCAATGCTGTAGAAATGAGAGCATTGCGGAATATTGCAAATGTTAAATTGAGTGATAGGGTAAGGAATAGCGTGATAAGGGAGCGGTGTGGTGTGAAAGAGGATGTAGTGACAAAAATAGAAAAAGGTATGCTATATTGGTTTGGTCATATGGAAAGGATGAATGAGAGAAGACTGACAAAAAGTATTTATATGGCTAGTGTGAATGGAGGTGCTGGAAGAGGAAGACCGAGGCGAATGTTCTTGGATCAAATTCAGGACAATCTGATTAAAGGCCAGGTCAAAAGTACTTTAAACCGACGAGCATGTATGCGGAACGGGATGAAAGTTGAAGAAGCGAGAGAAGTATGCAAGAGTCGTAGCAAATGGAAAGAAGTGGTCTCTGCCTACCCCTATGGGAAAAAGGCGTGATATTATGTATGTATGTATGTATGTATAAAATTATTGAGATTGAAATGAGATGAAATGAGCTTTCCCAGATATGAGACCAACTAGTTAGTAGATCATATTATATTTACCTATTTCAGTAATTTTAGGGAATATTTTGGATAATATTCCTAAAGCATATAGAATCTTTTCTAAATAGGAGATAATGTATCATTATATAGCGATATGATAAAGCCCATATCATTGTTTACGAACTCGAATATGGTCCAAGGTTCATGTTGGCAAATCATCGCACTTCGCTCTCCGGAATACGCCCAGAAAGTTTTAATCTTTTTGGCTCAACGTCCTCAAAGGTACCGGGACGCGAGCACAATGTTTGCCGTCGACTTACCAAAGAAAATATAAGAAAATACGTGCCGTGTCCACTAATGGCCAATGAGAAAAGAGACGGTGGAGTTAAACTGCAAAGACTAATAAAACTATATATTTATTGACTCGCCAGTGCAGTTTCAGTTGCTCATTTAAGAAAAATATTTGCAATCTTGCACAAAAGCTAAAAATATTAAAGAGTGTTTTTGTCTTGTTTATATCACAGTTTCTGTTTGTTTGTGTCTAGTTATGAAACTAAGCATCTAAACTTAAAAAAAAAGATCGAATTTTTCGTTGGAATTACAGTTCGTGGTAAGTAAGTCCGATCTCATTTCTTATCAACTTTCAAACTAGGAATAAATTAATAGTGTTCTTTAGAACTAAGAACATCAACCGCTACAAAATTTCGATAAGTGCTAGGTTTCACGCGAACCCGCTATAGTTTTTCAATGAAACAACTACGCAAATGAGCAGTTCCATCTTTAGTGGAACGAAGCTAAGTTTTCCATAATAAACCATCCGTCCTGAAGGATTCAAGAGGTGAAATTCAAGTCAAAGCAAGTCATGCCACTTTGTATTCAGTCGAGCCCCGCTGGTAGCTACTTGAGTTTAGTGACTGGCAAGTCTATGTGTGCATAATGTAGGTGCCGTAATGCCTGGCCTGCCGATGTTAAAAATGCAGCCGGTGGCGTCTTCGGCCGGCGACTTTAGAGGGACGTGCCCCGTGCCTATTTGGATTACGGAAAATCGTACAGCATCGCATAGCAGCGCTACGAGAGTTGAAGTCACGCACGCAATAACATATCATTGTCATATATCTAAAGACGCCGAGATTTTGTATTTACTGTTCTTTAGACTGGTCGCACATTATAAGAAACTGGCCGAAAAATTCTGACACTCACCGGAAGATAGAAAGACGTCGTCTCTTCAGGCGAGCCTCAGAATTTTACTATTCTGTCAGTCAATTTCTTATATCAAATCAAATCAATAATTTATTCAGCAAACTGGCCACATGTGGGGTCTTATACACGTCATAAATGAATTTACCAGCTCTTCCAAGACCCTCGAGAAGAAGCGCTGCAACAAACTCACCGAAAGGCTTTTTTATTTTTTTCAATAATTCTACATACAAATTCACATTTCTTTTGCATTATATGAAAAAAATTATATACAAGTACGTACTAAAATTACATTTAAGGGATGTAATAGTCCAAAGGCGTTTTTTTTTTCAAAAATTCTACATACAAATTCACATTACATTTTCCCTATATGTAAAAAAATATATACAAGTACGTACTAAAATTACATTTAAGGGATGTATAGTCCTTACTCCCTAACTTAAACTGAATCTAAGATCTTAGAGATGTACATAGTCTCCAAGGGCCTAGAAAAAAAATCATAATAGAAATGGCCTCCAATGTCAAATCAACAAAAATTTCAGATATGTCGACAGTCTCAAAATGTCAATAAATAATGAAATATATGTGTAATCATCAATATATATAAAACAAGGAACTGACTGACTGACTTACTGATCGATCAACGCAGAGCCGAAACTACTGGTCTTAGAGAGCTAAAATTGGGCATGCAGGTTCCTTAGGGAACGTAGGGGAGCACTAAGGGAGGATTTGCCGAAATTCCCACGGGAACGAAAAAAAAAGTTTTTTACATTTTAATATTTCTGCGCATACGAAGTTGCGGGGAAAAGCTAGTGAGTTCATAAATATTGAAATGCATGTGAGCGTGACGCGTATCTTGAGCCATCGCCTCCCTTAGCCATTTTTTAGGGAAGGTGGCAATGACTATAATGTGCGTGCGGCCGGTCTTATTCGTACCGATTAGATGTTCTTTATGTAGCTGTGTGTTATCATCCACCTCAAATCTCTTTTTTTATATCAATGGTACAGACAAACGAGCGCACAGCCCACCTGATGGTAAGTGATCACTGCGGCCTATGGACACCGAAATCCTATGATCCCCCGATTAAGAAACCAAAAGATCTCGAATGCGTCGCCTATCCTGAGGCCTAAGATGGAATGCCTCTGTGCCGGAAATTTCACCGGCTGCTTTAACCCCCTACCGGAACACAACAGTGCGAGCACTGCTATTTGGCGGCAGGTTAGCGGGGAAAGACGGTGATACAACCCCGGACGGACCTAGCACCAGGCTCTGCCACTAGCAAATCCCGTAAAACTCATGAATCCGAATACTATTCAGAAGGAATCGTGTTATTTATTAAAACTTCTGAATGTAGTATTGCAGAATACTTAAGAGAAAAATCAAATGCCATCAGAAAATTCTTATTCTGCTTTCGTAACTTTTGAACTAATTTATAAAAGTTAAGCGGCATACTATGCCCGTGAGAATCTAATACAATCTCTCAGAACATTCTGCTTCATTATTTTATTTTTCTTCAGCCAACTTTACCTGTAGGTACTTTCTATGTGAAATCCTTTGTTCTGAGAACTGCCTAAGTTCAAACTTTAAAAAAGTTTTTCGCTAAACTAAACACAACAGAAAATTGTCATAAGTAAACACAATACTAAACTTTAAACAGACCCGAACATTATTTTGTAGTCGTTGAAGAAAATCTTAACTTGTATTATTATCTTAGAAATAACTTTTTAATAAATTGAAAAACATTATTTTGTTGTGGTTGAAGAAAATCTTAACTTGTATTTTTATCTTAGAAATAACTTTTTAATAAATTGAAAAAAATACTCTATGAGAAACTTGTAAAAAATAAGAAAATCAATAATTTATTTTTATATAAGAAGAATTAATCTTATAAAAATCCATTACCGTGCTAAAACTCAAGAGCTATGCATGGAGCCGATTTGGCTAATTCTTTTTTTATCGTGTTTCTTGGTGTACTTAAAGGTTTGTACCTAGTACCTACACCCTTTTACTCCAAATGACTGCAGATTCATAAATCAGTTAGCTGTTACAAAAAATATAAATTTATTTATTTTATGCCATAAATTGCTTAAATTTTGCCCAAAAGTGTACAAATTACACCAAGTTATAAAATCATTACAGGATAATTACGAACGTACATTCATTATATTTATTATTTCCAAAAAAATCTGTACTACAATATGCCATCTTATATACTATCACATAACTAAGAGGTAACTCTATCGTTAATAGGTAAATAAATTACAAATAGTAACGCGAACGTTTCCAACGAGTGTATATTTCTGGAAGTAAATTGCCTGTTACATGGTTCAGTAATAATACTCAAATAAGTCAAGATCAAAACCGGAAAGCTTCTATTACGCGCCACTTTACTCATACGAAAAACGTACAAAAAAAACTTTTATGTCATTTCCGCGTATAAAAATAATAATGTTTCCGCCAAACTTTTTCCAGAGTTGTTTGATAAAAAGACATCAGAGACTTCTTTTCCACTGTGCGAGTCCTTAAAACGTATCCAGAAAATAAAATAAACTGTGAAACAAAGTTACTTAACACGGAAGCAAATTTTCACTGAGGGAGTTTTATGATTTCCGGAAAACAATTTTCAGGGCATACTTACCCGCGTCACGGCCACAGGTTAATGAATCACAGTGCATTCAGACTGAGCTATCATCGTTGACTGACAACTTGACAACTATCTCTCATTAAACTGTGGCATTGATTCGCAGTTACGTTATGTGAGCGGCTCACTGTAAGTTTTAAATTATGTATACTGTAAGGTTGTCAAGTTCGGGCACGACCTTCCCTGGGAGTAAGGGCCGGTCGGGCGGCAGAGGAGACGGTCACATTACAATTGATGACGTCTTAATGTTAGGTGAAAAGTACAAGGTCATGTTTTACAGAAATGAGTGCACTTGGTACATTACTATATACGAGTTTTACCTTTAAATCTTAAGCGGGCACTAACTAAGTGATGTACTAAGTGATTCCATAGAAAATATCATATTTCAATCGAACACTGAAGAATGGAACATCACACATTTTCTCAACCAAAGTTCAGTACAGAGAAAATGTAAAAGAGCAGCATACTGGCAAGTTTATCCTTGTATTCAAACTACCAACGAGTTGGGTTGCATCGTTTCGGATACTCTGTGTGGGGTGCGGTAAAAGTTCTGCCAGGGTGCTCATTAGTGTTCCACACCGATATAACTAAGGGAGGATATGGGGTCACTAAACGGTGAGTTTGTTTGTCCTGCTTAATGTCTCTACCCTCAAGCAGATTTGTTCCTTATCCAAGTTAATCGGGATACTTAGGTATCGAAGAAAACTTGCCTCTTAGGTAAACATAATTATATATTTTTTTAATCAGAATCTGATGAACTTCACTTTACTTTGAAACATTTTATTCCTGATTTTCATTTTATTTTTATTTTGTATTCTTTCTGACGATCTCAATGTGAAATTCTCTTATTTTGACATGTAAAATATGCTGTAATTTGATATTGAGAAGTAAATGTCTATGTCTATGTTTTTTAACGAAGTTTACTACCTTTGTGCCTTCATACTAAACAAACATCCATGACTGCAGTACTTACAAACATTCGTGCTCATCACACAAAGTTTGCTAACGCGATTCAAACCGCGATCTTCCGAACAGCACGCAGGGCGGGTGCCCTCTATTTGGCATAATTCTTTTTGTCCGAAACTGTTTACGCATAACAGGCTTCGCATAATTTATCTACGCCGAATCTTGACTTTGCCGAATTTTTATTAAGCATAATTATTTATTGGCCGAATGGGTGTTTAGCCGAATTTTGTGTTGGCATAATGTTGACTTGGCCGAATTTTATTATGCATAATATTGTTTGGCATACTAGTGATTTACCAGAATTTGGATAGGCCGAAATATTGTCCGAATTTATGTCCGAAATAACAAATTATGTAGGGACGGTGTGCGCGGTAACACCCAAAGTTTGAAGCAAAGCCGACTCGCATAGGTTAGGTTAGGTTATTTTTTATATAAGTAAACGAAATTATCAGTTAGTAAAAATCCCCTTCCCCCAATATCATGATTGATGTTATACAGGATACTCATTTAATTAAATGGACGAGAATAAAGGTATGCGAAAGTAGTTTTCGGCGTAAGGAATTTCGGCGAAAGTAATTTTCTGCCTAAACAATATTCGAAATTCGAAAATTATGCGTGAAAACCATTCGGCGTAAATAGATTATGCGTAATAGAATTCGACGAATGATCGTTATGCGAGTTTAGTTTCGGCGTAAACACTATTATGCCTATACATATTATGCAAAATCGAATTCTGCCAAAAAAAATTATGCGTAAACAAGGGGAATCACGCAGGGCACTACCAACTGAGAGATAATCCGGTCGTGGTTAATTAGTATTCAAGTTGTTCAGTCAACAACTCTGGCCCCCAGACTAGCCGCATGACGAAACTTTCTTCCCCTAATGGGTTGCCAGGGAACAAGAAAAACTATGATTTATCTCGCAATCCCCAAACAAGGAAAAACAATTTCGGTGCGTTTCCTGAGGAAAATAAAAGTATGTACCTATGTTCGTTCTTAGTTGTATAAACATTGATATATTTTCGTCAATATTCGTATGAGCTCCTTTGTAATCTGAATATACGAGTGTGATTGTTTTCGATAAAAGAAGTTCTTATTTAATAACCGAAGTTATTAAATTTCTCCTTACGCATACA
Source organism: Aethes cnicana (assembly GCA_963971205.1). NCBI lineage: Eukaryota > Metazoa > Arthropoda > Insecta > Lepidoptera > Tortricidae > Aethes > Aethes cnicana. Next base: position 3,429,314 of record OZ020288.1, on the reverse strand, counting down.
CGGTTGAAGTCGTCTCTTAGCGTTGAAGTTATTGGTTTCCTTAACAGTGAAAAAAACCACAGATATAGGTACACATAACTAAACCAACAAACTATAGTGTCCTTCTGCGCTCAGACCTCCTTTCATAAACTTTGGGTATAAGTGTTATTCTGAAAAAGTCCAAATTTAAATAATATTTTTTGTACCTACAAAATATATATATTAATTCGATTTTGATTTACTTTGGTTTTGAAGGTACTTTGCATACCTACATATAGGTACGTTTTATACACTCAACGGCAACGAAAACGGGTCACTTAGTATAGAAATTCCTATACAAAGTGACCCCTTTTTATTGCTGTTGAGTGTATAAAAACTTACTTACAGATATATACAAGAAATATTTAACAATATGCAACAAAACGATGGCTGATGGTAGGAACCGGTACAAGGACCGTCGGGATAGCTACCACGGTCTTACCTGCTAACCTGCCACCAAACGGCAGTGCTCGCCCGTTGTGACTTCGAAGTTTTATCATTACTTACATCCATGGACCGCAGAGACCATCAGATGGTTCGTAAGCTCGTTTGCCTATCACTAACAAAAAAACCGGCCAAGTGCGTGTCGGGCCACGCGCAAATTATAGGGTTCCGAAGTTGAGGATGCCCACAGTACCTTTCTAAGACTTATTAGCATCTAGCTAGCCTGTGGTATGACGTGCCCGCCCGACGCCCCTGCCGCTCGAGAAAAATCATCATTATAAGTTGGTCGACTATTACTCGTAAGTTTGTACAGCCTACTTAGCTCTGATAGTTTTCCTTTCAACTACGTTATATATGCCACAACCGTGATTTTTTTCAGCCATCCAAATACCACCATTTAGCTGGCAGGGGGGGGGGGGGGACACGTGACTCTAACAAAAAATAGCACTTTAAAGCTTAATATTTCACAAACGCATCACTTAATCAAAAAATGGTTTTAACAAACCCACAATATTTTTTTAAGACCTATTCAACGATATGTCGCACCATGGGGTACGCAAGAAAAAAAATTACATCCCCACTTTACGAGTAGGGGAGGTACCCTATAAAAAATATATTTCAAAATTTTATTGTACCACTTTGTCAGCGTAACCAATATGCATATTCATGCTAAATTACAGCTCTCTAGACCTAAGCATCTCCGAGCAATAGTGCGGACAGACGGACGGACGGACGGACGGACGGACGGACGGACATGGCGAAACTATAAGGGTTCCTTGTGGACTTCGGAACCCTAAAAAAGAAATAAAGGAACAAGTATTAAAAGCAAAACTAAAATTTACTCAGACTTTCAAACTAGCCCTGGAATAAGGAACTAAGGAAGTAACCATTACTTATTGTTTGAAAGTTCCCGATAGCCGTATTTAAGTTTCGCATTTAAAATTCAACGTCTGTGTTCTCGGGGAGAGCGGGGAGGGCATTAATCGGTGCAAAGGAAAGAGTATAGCGGGGTAGTTTAATAAAACTAGAGTTCACGTGAAAAGCGTCTTGCATTCATATAGAATTACTAAAAATTGACTTAGAAAGGCAAAAGGAACGATTTTCTAAAAAAAGGTATCTCATTAATTAATCTTTTTGGAAGGGTTGTAATGGTTTTCAACTTAGAAAACACTTCATACATTTTAAAACGATATTTTATAGGGCTATATGATGACGTAGAGTCTATCTAGGCTTCCACGTCACGCTAATCCGATCACAGACTTGCCAAATCACAAAAGTGCGGGCACTGTTTTTTTTGGCGGGAGGTTAGCGGGTAACATGGCGGTAGCTATCCGGACGGACCCTGTATCGGGTCCTACCACTGTCAAAAAACATCAAAGCATCGGAGATACCTCGTCAGTTATACCGCAAGCTCACAAATAGGCGATATGAAAAAGTTATTCCTCCAGAACTTGGACGCAGCTTGGGCATATTAACATAAACATGACAATATAAAGCTTCGGGATAACTATGCCGTTATACGAGCAAAAGTATGCTGCGCTCGCGTCCAAGTAATAAAAGATGCTCTTTATGGAAGCCTTAATCAGGAGACTTAATAAGGCAACCGGTTACAGTTATGTTTGGTTTTACTTGGCACGCGATAAAATCAGGCTGTTTAAAGCTAACAAATGCCTCCTAAATATTTTTACGGTGACAACAATACTCTTCATTGCACACAATTTAAACAAACACAGAAAAGAAAAAACAATTCAATAGTAGATAATTTATAAAGTTTCGTTAATGAACTTCCCATAAGGGTGCGTGCACTGGTGGCAAGTTTGCTAGACCTGGACATAGAATATTTAATAGTACTACAAACAGAATGGCCACGGAATCAACCGCGTGAATCTAGCCGGCGCGCAACTCGCGCCCAACTCGCCCTTACCGTCATTTGTTTCATCCGGATATGGAGAGTGGATCACTGGCCTGCGTAGTTGGTACACACACATTTACAAGTGTACAGACGTCCTCGCACGCACACAAACGTCCTCACATGCAAACATTGTCACTTCATTCGAATTGTGTTCGAAATCGTGCTTTTATAGGCCGTGTCCACCCTGTGATTTGGACGCACCCTTATAGCAAAGCAAACTTGTTGATTAAACTGCAATTGTTTCTAGAGAGCACTGCGGGAAATTTCTTTATTTTCTAGGGATAAAGAGGAAAAAACAAGCCACGGCGGCAGCCAGGTTAATAATAAACTTGTTAACCGGCCGCCTGCCACTTTTACCGAGAAATAGAGGGGGAAGTAATGAAATTTCATTTTCGACTAGATAAGTGACAGCATCCCTGGATTTATAGCCGACGTCGAAAAAAGGAGTAGGTTCTCAATTCGTATGTATGTATGTTCCGCAATTACTCCGTCAATTGAGAACCGATTTCGATGATTCTTTTTTTAATAGAAAGGTGGTGTTTTCAGATTGGTTCCATTTTAATTTGGTTCAGTTCTGATGATGCGATCCATGATAAAATGAGGGAACTCTTCAAAATTTGTTAGCACATGTATGATTTTGGCGTCAATTTCAAAGTTTACAGTGAGACTTACGTCCCATCGTACCCATGTTTACAAACTGTAGCCGAAAAAAGAAATTATAAAAAAAACCGACTTCAAACTCCGACAGCCTAAAAAGTCGGTGTCAAGTGAACCGACCCAAAGCTGATGACAATGTTATAGTGAACTTGACACCGACTTTGTAGGCTGTCGTCGCTGTCGGAGCTTGAAGTCTGTTTTTATTTTTCGTGTAATTTTGTTTTTCAACTTTATTGTGGCACTTTTCCTGGCATTTGTTACCAAACGAGGTCACAGATCACTTGATGGTTTGTGGTCACTGTGGGTCATAGACATAAGGAGTCATCATATTGCGTTTTCAACCCGTGGACTAACATTGATTGCCTCTATCACAGTAGGTATATCTAATAGGTCCTCTATGCTGCTAATTTCACCGGCTCTGCCTCAAAGCCTCACGACTTTTCTCAATCTTTCATAAAATATTCTTAAAATCAGGCATAACGCGACATTTCCTCCTAACGCAACTAGAAATGCTATTACTGTGAATTTTATGGCATGCTAAAGTGGCACCTTACGTGTATGGAACGACCGTTCTAAAAGGTATATCCTCGAATAACGCTTTTATGAGTATGTTTGACTACTTTATTCACGAATCATTTAACAATTTGTCAGTCGAGTGATATAAATACACGATTATAGGCTCAGAGATATGAGCTTGTGACTTCTGCGAATATTTAGCTTGTGCCAGTAGGGAAAATGATTTCAATTTTACTTATCTTTATTCAGCGAATTAGTAACATACAATCATGAATAACTATGACATTTGTAAAGCAATAAACTATATGAGTATGAGTATGAATTTATTAACGATGTGTCCTGTACAATAAAACACACAAAACCTTAATCCAAACTAAAATTATAATAAATGTGATAGTTTGTGGCGTATCTTCTTTCACGTCGAAACGGCTTGATCTATTTGAATGAAAATTATAAAAAATATTTCGAGACGCTATAACATCAAAAAAAAAACCGACTTCAAACTCCGACAGCCTGTAAAGTCGGTGTCAACTGTCAAGTTTACTATAAGATTGTCAAAGCTTTGGGTCGGTTCACTTGACTTGACACACCGGCTGGTTTGCCGACTTGGCTGTCGGAGCTAGAAGTCGGTTTTATTTATTATTTAATGGTTTTTTTTCGGCTACATTGTCTAAACATGGATACAACGGATCGTGAATATCACTATAGTCTTTGAAATTGATGCCAAAATCATACACGTGCTAACAAATGTTTAGGAGTTTTCTCATTTTCTCGTAGACCCCATCATTAGAACTGAACCAAATTAAAATGGGACCACCTTGGAAGTACCACCTTTCGAATAAAAAATGAATCATCGAAATCGGTTCACAATTGACGAAATTATACGTGGTCATACATGAAAAAAATACGCGTCGACTTGAGAACCTCCTCCGTTTTTTGGTCGGCTAAAAATAGTTTTTATCCTGAGAAATCAACGGGACTCAATCACGGCATTTCCAAAGGTACTTCCAGGTTCACAGCTTTCAGGCAAATATTGACAACATTCTTTTATTTGCATGTTATTTTTCTTTCTTCCCTTTCAACAAAAAAAAAGTGATGAACAAAGTGGCATTGCTAATAACTGTCACGCACGGCGTCAGGTTCCAATAATTCACCACCCATTATCACCTGAGTGCCGTATGCTCTTCAAATTATGGGTTACGCGTTTTGACCCAATTCTAATATTTACCTCCCCTTCCAACATATGAGGTTACCGGTATATAAGAGAGGGAGGCCATGTTTATCTGAGCGGTCGATGTTCTCATCCGCTTCATACTTATGGAAATGAGGGAACCAATTTCATAGCCCACTCGCCTTGACGAATTTTCAGAATGGATATGGGCAATATGATTATTGAAGCTTTATGCTAAATATGCTGGAAATATTGGCTTTCTAATCACTATATGTATAATTATAAATATGGAATACGAGCTTTTACCCGCGACTTCTTCTGCAGGTCTGCAGAGAATTTCGTACTAAACTTGCCCTCCAAATTAGATCAAAATGTGTACCTACACGCTGTCATACTCTCAAAAGTTAGTGCATTAATAGTACATTACAGACCTAGGGTGGTGAATTCGTAAATGTCCCAGATCGCAGGTTTCTGTGGCCCGAACCGAAGGTGAGGGCCATAAATATGCGATCTGGGGCTTTACGAATTACCGCCCGTGGTTTGTCAAAAGTTTTATGTCTCGCCTTGGCCAAGAAGTGAGATTTTCTCTCCGCGTAGCGGGCAGAAAATCCCACTTTACGGCCAAGGGTGATGTAAAAGCTAAAAAAGCGTAAAAGTTCAATGAACACTAAGGTTGACAGTTCGACTTAGATTGCGACACCGTGGCGCCATCTATACCGCCAAATCGCTATAATATAGAAAATTGCCTCTAAATACTAAATATCACAATAAAAAGTAGCCTATGTGTTATTCCAGGTTACAAACTATGTGTTTGTCAAATTTTATGCAAATTGGTTGTGCCATTTTAGCGTGATTGAGTAACAAACGTCCAAACAAACTTTCAGCTTTATTATATTAGTAAGATGACGTTTATAAGAAGATGCGTATAAAGGATGGTAGATGTAAAATTATTGTTAGGTAACCATAACAAAAAGTATTAGCATCATTTAAGGAGAGTTCTATAGAAATGAAATGAAAAAGATAAACAAATACGTGTATTTATATACTTTTAAGGGTTCCGAATCCTCAAGGAATATTATAGTTTCGCCATATCCGTCCGTCCGTCTGTCCGCACTATTGCTCGGAGATGCTGTAATTTGCCATGAATATACATATTAGTTACGCTGACAAAGTGGTACAATAAAATTATGAAATATTTTTTTTATAGGGTACCTCCCCTACTCGTAAAGTGGGGATGTATTTTTTTTCTTGCGTACCCCATGGTGCGGCATATCGTTAAATCATCATTTCAGCCGAAAGACGTCAACTGCTGGACATAGGCCTCCCCCAAGGCTCGCCACTCAGACCGGTCCTGTGCTACTTGCTTCCACCGGTTCCCCGCGATCTTCACGAGGTCGTCGCTCCATCTTGTTGGAGGCCTACCGACAGCTCGTCTCCCGGTTCGCGGACGCCACTCGAGAACTTTCCGGCCCCATCGGCCATCAGTCCTGCGAGCAATGTGCCCCGCCCACTGCCACTTAAGGTTCGCAATTCTTCGGGCTATGTCGGTGATCCCAGTTCTACTGCGGATATCCTCATTTCTGATTCTATCACGCAGAGAAACCCCGAGCATAGCCCTTTCCATTGCCCTCTGAGTGGCTTTGACCCATCGTAAGCGCCCACGTCTCGGAACCATAAGTCATCACTGGCAACACACACTGGTCGAAGACTTTCGACTTGAGACACTGCGGTAATTTGGACGAAAAGACACTGCGAAGCTTCCCGAACGCTGCCCAGCCGAGTCAACAGCTTCGAGCGCAGAGCCTCCGATTATTGCGGGAGTTGGCACAACATGGACATTAGACATAATTTATGTCTTGTCCATGTTCATTTTAAGACCAACTCGATCGGAAACTCTGCTGAGGTCAGCGAGCATAGTACTGAGTTCTTCCATGGTCTCAGCCATGACTACAATATCGTCATCAAATCGAAGGTGAGAGATGTACTCGCCATTAACATTGATGCCTGGACCTTTCCAGTCCAGCACCTTAAAAGCATCCTCCAATGCAGCGGTGAATAGCTATCGTTATATATAGAATATATATAGAATATCGTTGAATAGGTCTTAAAAAATATTGTGGGTTTGTTCAAACCATTTTATTAAGCTTTAAAGTGCTATTTTTTGTTAGAGTTGTAGCGTACACAAAGTGCATAGCTATGTATAGCGGGTAGCATACGCTATACATATCTAGGCACACAGGTCTCTTCAGTATTCCCTTGACCGTTAGGACTAATGTACGTGTCCTAGTGACGTAATATAAACAGTGACAAATACTGCGTTTATTTCTACCACCAAAGACAGTTCCCAACAGTGGTGACCCCTAGATTGAACAGTACTTTGAAGTGTTATTTTTTTTTGTGGTGAACTATATTTGTGGTGACTGGAGTTATTAATAAGTTTATCGGAAAGGGATACTCAAGGTGCGACTCCTTAGCGGTTTGAGAATTTTGCGTGACGATGTACGGAGCGAGCGGTTCTCAACTCCCCGGGCAGCAGCCGCCGGCGGCGCCAGCTACATCTGCTGAGCCAATTAAGCAGGAGAGTTCTGGTGCGGGACAGTCGGCGGGACCAAACGAACTGGCTTCAGTATCGCTAGCTACCAGGATTCCGGAATTTTGGGTGGACCAACCAAGGTTATGGTACGCACAACTGGACGCAATTTTGGAGCCGCAGAAATTAGGAGACTTGCAAAAATACAATATAGTGGTGACAAAGCTAGGCAAGTCCACTATTCAAGCAGCTAGTGACATCTTGCTTTCGCCTCCGGAGTCAGGAAAGTACGAGGCTCTCAAAGAACGGTTACTTTCCGTGTTCGAGGAGAGTGAGGAATTGCGGCAGCGTAGATTACTCCTGGAGCTGGAATTAGGTGAGCAAAAGCCTTCTCAGCTCATGAGGCAAATGATGGATTTAGCAGGGGATAAATTCCCGGATAACACAGTAAGGATGCTGTGGGTTGGACTGATGCCCCCTGCAGTCAAAGCGGTATTGGCGGGCAGCGAGCTGACAGACCTTAAAAAGTTAGCCGCGCTCGCTGACAAGGTGATAGAGGCGACTAGATCAGGGCAAGCAGGGCTGGCAGGAGTATCAGCGGGCCCTCGGATGGACACAGAGGACAAGGTGCTGCAGGAAATCGCCAAGATAGGCACCAGGTTAGAGCGCTTGGAGCGAGGTGCCCCGCCCGCTAGGCGTGGAGCGCAGGCAGCTGCAAGGAGCTCAGCCACTGCTCGGCAGGAAACACAACGGCCGAGAAGCAGGCAGAGCCCGGACTGGCTCTGCTTTTATCACTTCCGCTACGGTGAGAGGGCTACCAAGTGCGTAAAGCCGTGCGGTTGGAACTCGGGAAACTAGGTTCGGCACGGTCGAAGGTGGAACACTGTGCCGGCGTTACTAACCACCGCTTGTGTGTTACTGACATAGACTCGGGCTTGAAGTTTTTAGTGGATACGGGGGCAAACGTCTCCGTGATACCTAGGTCAAAAACATCTGTAAGTACCACTAGTAATGTAGAGCTAGGTTATAGTTTGTTCGCGGCAAATGGGACGCCTATTAAAACTTACGGAGTAAAGACACTCTTGTTAAATTTTAGATTAAAGCGTACCTTTCGATGGACATTTGTGATTGCCGAAGTCAGCCAGCCGATTTTGGGGGCGGATTTCTTAAGTTTTTATGGGCTTAGTGTGGATCTGAGCGCTAGGAAGCTTACAGATTCCATAACGAGAGCTAATATTGATGCCGCAGTGGTCAACTGCGACATGGAATCAGTCAATACAATGTGTGGAAATCAACCGTTTCATGACATTTTAATGCGTTATCCGGATATAACCAGACCGGTAAATTTCAAAAACACTCCCAAGCACCCTATAGTGCATCACATAGAGACAACAGGGTCTCCGGTGTACGCACGAGCTCGGCCTTTGCCGCCGGATAGATATAAAAAAGTTAAAGCGGAATTTGATCTTATGCTCAAGTTGGGAATCTGTAGGCCTTCAAAGAGCGCTTGGGCCAGCCCACTTCACATAGTACCCAAGAAGGACGGCAGTCTACGTCCGTGTGGGGATTATAGGCAATTGAACTCGCGCACTAAGCCAGATCGCTACCCTATTCCGCGACTACAAGATTTCACTTATATACTGGCAGGTAAAAAAATATTCAGTAGGATAGATATCAACAGGGCATACCACTTCATCCCAGTCGCGGAAGAGGATATCGAAAAAACGGCAATAACAACGCCCATGGGGCTTTTTGAATTCCCGCGTATGACTTTTGGGCTCTGCAATGCCGCGCAGACATTCCAGAGGTTCATGAATCACACGGTTTTAAAGGATTTGGATTTTGTTTTCGGGTATCTCGACGACGTGTTGATAGCAAGCGATAACGCCGCTCAGCATAGGGAACATCTTGATAGGTTGTTTGCCAGGTTGAACGAATATGGCCTAACGATTAACATCGCAAAGTGTTGCTTTGGTCAGGCTAAAGTTGAGTTCCTAGGTTACGAGGTTACCACAGCTGGCATCAGGCCTGCTCCGGAGAAGGTTAAAGCCATCCTGGAGTTCCCTAAACCAAGAACCGTAGAGCAATTAAGACGGTTTTTAGGGATGTTAAACTTTTACAGGTCTCATCTAGTTTCGGCCACTAAATACCAGGCAATATTAAATGGTTATTTAACCAAGTCCACGAAAAAGGATAAAACTGTCATTCAGTGGACGACAGAAGCTGACCAAGCGTTTGCGGAATGTAAAACAAAACTTAGCAATGCGGCCTTATTGTCTTATCCTGTCGAAGGAGCGAAAATGGCACTTATGGTCGATGCTTCTGATACATGCGCGGGCGCGGTATTGCAGCAAAAAGTCAAAGGCAATTGGAGACCGCTAGGCTATTTTTCAAAGCGTCTCACCGACGCTCAACGCAAATATAGCACGTATGATCGCGAGTTATTAGCGATATATTTGGCTATGACGCATTTTCGCAACATGTACGAGGGTCGAGAACTTATTGTGTTTACCGACCACAAGCCGTTAACTTACGCATTTGATAAGCTAGGCAGTGATAACGAAACACCAAGAAGAACGCGCCAGTTGTTATTTATTAGCGAGTTCACTACAGATATAAGACACATTGCGGGTACTGAGAACTTAGTAGCTGACTCCTTGTCTCGGCTAGATACAATTTCAGGGACCACCTGCATAGATTACAACTCGGTCGCACGGGAACAAGCTGCGGACAGCGATTTAGCCCACGCGTTGCAGGACACGGATATCGCTTCGCGTTTCAAGAGGGTTAAATTACCGAATGTCGACACGGAAATATATTGCGACATATCCACAGGACGGTTAAGACCGTATTTACCATTGCGTTTCCGGAAAGTAGCTTTTGACGCCTTACACGGTTTAAGTCACCCGGGTGTACGCGCCTCGCGACTAATGGTAAGGAGAAGTTTTTACTGGCCTAGCATGAACCGTGACGTAGGTAACTGGGCTAAATCTTGCATTCAATGCCAGCGTGCGAAAGTTCATAGACATACTCATTCCGAAGTAGGAGAATTTCCTAATATAGGCAGGTTCAAGCACATACATGTGGATATCTGTGGCCCATTAACAACTACTTCGGAAGGCTATAGATATCTGGTAACGATGATAGACAGAGTTACTGGATGGCCAGAGGCGTTTCCGGTCTGCGACATTTCGGCAGACACGGTGGCTAGGGTGGTGTACGAAGGTTGGGTGGCTCGATTCGGTTGCCCTTGGAAGATTACTAGCGACCAAGGGGGACAATTTGAGAGCGCTATTTTTACAAGGCTAATGAAGTATTTAGGCGTGGATAAAATAAGAACCACCCCATATCATCCGCAAAGTAATGGCAAAATCGAAAGATGGCATCGTAATCTTAAGGCAGCTCTTAAGGCTAAGTTGGGCACTTCCTCTTGGGTCAAAGAGCTTCCAACAATCATGCTAGGATTGCGCGCCGTACCGCGTGGCGACACTGGCGTGAGCGCAGCAGAGTTAACTTTAGGCCATGTTTTACGTCTACCTGGCGAATTTTATGACTACACAAGGCAAGAAGTTTTCGAACCAGTAGAGTATGTCAGGGAATTAAGGGACGTTATACATAGATTAAGGCCTACACCAAGGGAACAACGTGACTCACGAGCCATATTCGTTCATCCTGATCTTAACACTTGTGAAAAGGTTTTCGTGCGCGTGGATGCAGTAAAAAAACCTTTGCAGCCACCTTACGATGGGCCCTTTACGGTTGTTAAGAGGAGTAACAAAGTGTTCACAGTGCAGCTACCCGGAAGGCAGTCGCAAATATCCATCGACAGGCTTAAACCGGCATATATTTTAAGTGATACTTTGTGTAATGATAGTAATCCGTTGCTGAACGAAAGTTCCAAGAGGAATACACCTAGCGTTAGTAGCGAACGGAATGCGCTGACCACGGACAACGTGCGCCCGGCGCCGCCGGCCGCGTGCACCACGCGCAGTGGGCGTGTAGTAAGACGTCCCGCGCGGTACTAACGCGTAGTGACTAAATGATGTATGTTACAGTTTTTTGTAAGGAGTTACGTCCTTTGGCTTAGAGTTTATTATAAGGTTGCGAAATTAGGTCAAATTATGCACTTATTATTAGTATATAGATTTCATGCCTGGCCATAAATCGACATTCATTGTGCAAATTTTAAGCGAAGATGGGATATTCACATAGTAAAGAGAAATCTAAGGAAGACGAAGTTTCCGCCGTTTTTATGGCCAAACATGAAGAGGTCGAAACTAAATTGACCAATTACAGTATCTTAGTGATAGCGCTAGTGGTACTGTTAGGGCTTGTGGTGGTATTCATTGTGGCGAGGACCTGTAATAGAAGGGTCAAAAGCTGGATCCGGGAGCAGGCTGGCGCAGCTCAGCTCGGTCACACACAAGCGGCGGTCGGCATGGTGTAATGGTGTTACTTAAGAGGAAACAAAGTGTAGTGGGTGCAGTGGTCTTGTGTTTCTCGCGGTTAACGTCAGGTTATTTCATATTTTGTGTGTTTTTAATATTGTCTCTCCTAAGGTTTTTTTTTTGTGAGGGGGGGACTGCTGTAGCGTACACAAAGTGCATAGCTATGTATAGCGGGTAGCATACGCTATACATATCTAGGCACACAGGTCTCTTCAGTATTCCCTTGACCGTTAGGACTAATGTACGTGTCCTAGTGACGTAATATAAACAGTGACAAATACTGCGTTTATTTCTACCACCAAAGACAGTTCCCAACAGAGTCACGTGCCCCCCCCCCCCCCCTGCCAGCTAAATGGTGGTATTTGGATGGCTGAAAAAAATCACGGTTATGGCATATATAACGTAGTTAAAAGGAAAACTACCACAGCTAAGTAGGCTGTACAAACTTACGAGTCATAGTCGACCAACTTATGAAATGATTAAAAAAGCAATGATTTTTCTCGAGCGGCAGGGGCGTCGGGCGGGCACGTCATACCACAGGCTAGCTAGATGCTAATAAGTCTTGGAAAGGTACTGTGGGCATCGTCAACTTCGGAACCCTATACCTTGCCACCTTGCGCGTGGACCGACATGCACTTGGCCGGTTTTTTAAAATTAATTTGGTGTTCAAATGGACTATTAGTTACCTACTTTTGAGATGCAATAAACTGAACTAAATTTCAATAAAAAGGGGATCCGCCCGAGGTTAGGTACAATTTTCATCTCATTATGAAAATGTTTGAACTAACTGCAAGTTTATCCGTGAACTATAAAAGATAGCCAAGTCCAGGATTTAAAATGGAATAAAGACTGAGTTGTTAAAGTTGCAGAAAAGTTCTTGGTGGTTTAATTAAGGTTTTTAAAGTCAGCTAGGATAATTGAGATAAAATGGCTAGCTAATATTTATCAAATGAAGATTCCAAAGAACTCGGTCTTATTATTAATCTATGAAAATTTAACTGATAAGTTTTTGATTTTCGTTGGATTAGTAAGTAATCCGTATTAATATAGTAATCCGTACAAAGTAGACACATTTTAACGATAAACTAACTAACCAAACGATAAAAACAACGGAAAAAAAACACCGTTATATCATTACCTACGTTAACTACCCATATTTTTGGTTTATAGAGGCCGAAAACTCACTTTATCGTATTGTCTATATTAAAACTGCATTGCACTTTAAACAAGTTAACAATAGGCGCACTTAATGCTTAAAGGCCTTCTCTACCAGCCATTGAGAAACTTACAGTTAATTACATATTCCATTTAAACACTATTGTAAAAAAGGAACATAAGGGAGATAAAAGATAAATTAAGACGTATTTTCCAACAAAAGAAACCTATTTAAAAGCAATGTTGTAATAGCAAGCCTTCATTGAATAAATTCTGCGCAGAGTGATTTCTATACACTAACGTTGTTCATCTAATTCAAGATAAAGAAGTCTGTTTATACACAAACATTGTTTATATTATTATGCAAAACACTATAATATCCTCAGCAAAGTCTCATCACACTTAGGGAGCGTCGCTTTGGTTTACGACGCAGTAAGTGACTGTTATGTAAACAGGGATGCAGCTAACGAACTTCGCTAAATATTTCCACCTTGTTACCGGAACTGCAACTTCACTTACGGGGTATGGAGACTCAAGATTAGAGACGAGTCTAGCTAGATGTACCACCGTCTTTAAGATTCTTGCAAAATAATCTGAAGTCCTGAAAGAACCACGCATTTCTATTTTTTTTTATATCATTGGTATAGGCAAACGAGCGCACAGCTCCCCTGATGGTAAGAGTGGTAACTACGGCCCATGAACACCGAAATCCTTTGATCCCCCATTAAAAAACCATAAGATCTCGAATGCGTTGCCTACCCTGAGACCTAAGATGGAATAACTCTGTGCCAGAAATTTCACCGGCTGCCTAAACTCCCTACCGGAACACACAGTGGGAGCACTACTATTTGTGGCAGGTTAGCGAGGAAAGACGGTGGTACCCCCGAACAGACCTAGCACCAGGCCGTACCACTAGCAGAAATCCTGAAAGAACCACGCATTTCTAATGGTATTACGAGTAAATAGGTGCGACACAATGTTAAGAGGACACGCTAGTGGTAATTTTTCCATACAAACGTTCTCGACATATTTCTCCCTGGATTTTGATCGTAGATCAATGATTTTTTGAAATAAAATCAATTTCGTCAGTATCTGTGTCGGTACGTTTTGCTTTTAGTGATATTTTTGTTCTTAATAGAACTAGGTGACTCCAAACAGTGCTGAAAACGGCCCGATTGAATAGACCGCAAAGAAATGCCTGGTATACAAAAACACAATAATACATACATAGATAATTTTCTTCTCATCCAGTTCCCAAAATTTCATTACGATTGGTTTAATTTTGGGCGAGAACGAAACCTCGATTTCTGAGTTTTTTACGTCGGATTTTTCGACGGAGCTGCAGTTGTCCTTATCGCACCTTTTGTCGCTCCGCCCGCGCCTGCGAAACAGCAACATTGACTTAAATTTCTCCAATCTGAAAAGGGGCTCAGCTCACGTATCCTCTTAAATAAACATATAGGCCCAATTATGCCATATTAACTTTAATTTATGGAACAAAATAAATAAATTAACAATGAAACTTTGTTGTGAACAAATCCTTGGACTAGGGAGTGAATAAGAAAACTTGATACTTTACAAACGAAACATGAATTTATTTCTGAGGTGAGATACTGAAAATATTATCTTTCGTATTAGCACGAGTGCTTGCGAGTGCGGTTACATCATATTAATGAAGGGTTAGTCATAGTGTTTTTAACAGAGAGAGTTCGAGTAGCGGGGATGGACAAAGGCTACTTTTTAGGTTTCCGAAGTCCACAAGGAACCCTTATAGTTTCGCCATGTCCGTCCGTCCGTCCGTCCGTCCGCACTATTGCTCGGAGATGCTTAGTTCTAGAAAGCTGTAATTTGGCATGAATATACATATTAGTTACGCTGACAAAGTGGTACAATAATATTTTTTTTTTTAGCCTCCCCTACTCGTGTGATGTATTTTTTTTGTAATGTGGGGATGTATTTTTTTTTCTTGCGTACCCCATGGTGCGGCATATGGTTGAATAGGTCTTAAAAATATATTGTGGGTTTCTTAAAACAATATTTGGATTAAGTGATGCGTTTGTTTCACAACAATATGTGTTTCGTTTGTTTCACAATAATATGTTTTCAGCCTCTATATACCAAACCAAAAATATAGGTAGTTAACTTAGATAGAGATCTTCTACTCTCTAAAGTCCCGCGGCTTCACATTTCAAAACGCTTCAATTTTTTTATAATTATTTAAAAAGCACCACCAACGCATAGTTGATGGCTGTCTCAGCACGCAGACATGAGGTGGTGCTTTTTAAATACATTGAAGCGTTTTGAAATGTGCAGGCGCGGGACTTTAGATAGTAGAAGATCTCTAATGATAAACGGTGTTTTTTTTTCCGTTGTTTTGCTTGCTATGGATTACTCATCCAACGAAAATCAAAAACTTATCAGTTAAATTTTCATAGATTAATAATAAGACCGAGTTCTTTGGAATCTTCATTTGATAAATATTAGCTAGCCATTTTATCTCAATTATCCTGGCTAACTTTAAAAACCTTAATTAAACCACCAAGAACTTTTCTGCAACTTTAACAACTCAGTCTTTATTCGATTTTAAATCCTGGACTTGGCTATCTTTTATAGTTCACGGATAAACTTGCAGTTAGTTCAAATATTTCATAATGAGATGAAAATTGTACCTAATCTCGGGCGGATCCCCTTTTTATTTAAATTTAGTTCAGTTTATTGCATCTCCATACGATTTAAAAGTAGGTAACTAATTCATTTGAACAATATTAAGCTTTAAAGTGCTATTTGCCAGCTAAATGGTGGTATTTGGATGGCTGAAAAAAATCACGGTTGTGGCATATATAACTGATGCCTACACCTACGGCTTCCAAAACAGACGTCTCAATAGCTGGGCCCGTTTACTAAGACTGCTGTAGCTGAGGGTATAGGTGGCGATAAACTGCAGTCACACAGCAACGCCTACAAGATTTTGTGTCTGCGAAGGAGTCTAAGATTTATTTTGTAACAATGATAATTCCGTACTTACAGCCGTGACAGCAATACAGGCCTCTGTTGGCAAGCGCCCAAGGGCCGTGAAGGGTGTGTATCTGTAGTGTGTAAAGTGTAGGTCTGAATTCCCTTCACCGGTCTGCTCGTTCCGCCGGGCCGTTCCAAGTTTTCGCACGCAAAAATCCGCGCTCCCAATGGATTACACAAAATGTCAAGTAACTGATCACAATTCAAGCTTTCTACACTCAAAACGCTCGTACGCGTTGTAGATTACAATTTATAGTTCAAGTATCTCAATAAACCACGCAGCGTCTCAAAAGGTTATTCTTACAAGTTTTTACAGAGACAATATGACGTCTGTCAAAATAGTACCTCAAAAAGCCACAGCTTCGCTAGTATCTATCAAGGGCTGCGTTCCGAATCGCGCTCAGTATTCGGTTCCGAACAATCCCCCGCTCCAGTCAGATCCATTCTGACTGCTAATAAATGGGGAGGCGGGCTAGGCTCGCCACCGCTCGTTTCAAAACCGAATCTCCGACCATGACCTCAGCAACTCTGGGAATCCCGTCAGGCCCATAGAACAACTCTACAATGCGTCCACGACGCCAATACAAGGGCAACAAATTTGATTCCTTAACCAGAACAAGATCTCCAACTTTGGGAGGATCAGTTTTGTCGGTCCACTTAACGCGCTGCTGCAGAATATGCAAATATTCCAGCGACCAACGATGCCAGAAACTCTGAGTCATCTGCTGGAGCAATTCAAAACGGCTCAAACGTGATGATTTTACTTCCCTGATGGGATATTCAGGCAGGGCGTTAAGGGGCCGACCAATCAAAAAGTGACCAGGAGTCAATGCTTCCAGGTCATTTGGGTCTGACGAGATTGGGCAGAGAGGTCGCGAGTTGAGGACGGCCTCAATTTTGCAAAATACCGTTGCAAGTTCCTCGAACGTTAATATCGTTTCGCCAATAACTCGTCGGAGATGCGTCTTTGTAACCTTTACAACGGCCTCAAAAATTCCACCCCAATGGGAGCAAACTGGGGAGTCAAATTGCCACCTAATGCCCATTCGGGACATTGCAATCCTCAAAATATCCTTATGACTATTCAAATAGTTACAAACTTCGTTCAAATAACGATCAGTGCCCTTATAATTAGTGCCGTTATCAGAGCGGATCAAGGACGGTAGTCCCCGGCGAGATACAAATCTACCTAGCGTCGCAAAAAATGCTTCCGTGCTGAGGGCACTTACCAGTTCCAAGTGAACTGCTTTGGTGGCCAGGCAGACAAACACACACAAATATGCCTTGACAGACCGAGCGTTGCGAAGCTGAGAGGTCTTCACCAAAAAGGGGCCAGCAAAATCGGTACCCACGCACGCAAATGGCCGACTCTCCGAGACTCTGTCGGACGGCAAATCACCCATCATCGGCTGTGTGGGTGCGGCCTTCAACCGATAGCACGGCATGCACTTAAAAATGACGCCACGAATAGTGCGTCTGGCCGACAAGATCCAAAATTCACGCTGCAAAATGGCTAGAAGGGTATGGCAGCCTGCGTGAGCGTTAGCGATGTGTCGATCTGACACCAACAAATTCACAAAGGCTCCTCCTTTAGGGAGCAACAAGGGGTGGCGAGCCCCATACGGCAAATTCGAGTTTCGAAGTCGTCCACCGACTCGAAGCAGACCCGACTCGTCCAGGAATGGATTCAAACGAGCAAGGGGACCCTTCACAGGAGTTCCTCTTTTCAGGGATTCAATAGTCGGTTCAAAGTGCTCTGTTTGCACTACACGAACCCAGAACATCAAGGCCTCTTGGCGTTCCAAGGGCGACAAAACTGACGTCAAGTCCTTATTCAGTGGGTTCCGTCCGTTGCGTATGAAACGCCGGATCCAACCGGTAACCCCAATCAATTTTGACAGAGAGCTATATCTGTCCAACAACAGATTCAAATTGTACGCAGGTTGCGTCTCCACAACGCCAACACGCAAGCCTGGTAATTCCTCTGGAGAGGAGAACCGATTCTGGGGCCAGGACGCCTCAGGGTGCGTCAACCAATCTGGTCCCCACCAAAGAGAATGGTTCACAAGCGCAGGAGCCTCGCAGCCTCGCGAAGCGCAGTCCGCGGGATTCAATTCTCCTGGCACATGTCTCCAGATCAGCGGGGTCTCAGAGCTCTGGATCTGTGAGACTCGATTCGCAACAAAAACCTCCAAGTTATGTAGCGAGGTGCGAAGCCAACAAAGAACGATCTCACTATCAGTCCACGCAAATACTTCCGAGATCTCAACGGTACAACCCAAAGTACCACAAACATGATTGAGAAGCCTAGTAAGGAGGGCTGCTCCCGACAGTTCCAACTTAGGAATCGTCAACCTAGTCCGAATAGGGGCCACCTTACTTTTGGCCATCACCAAATGAACTCCCACGTGACCGGATGAACTAACAGTCCGCAAAAATACCACGGCCGCATATCCTCGTTCGGATGCGTCACAGAAACCGTGGAGACTGACTCGACACTTGCCAGCCGGCAAAAATAATCTAGGCAAGAGAATCCGGTTCACGTCCGGAAGTGAGGACACAAACGAACACCATTCTCTCAACAACTCTCCCTGGAGAGGTTCGTCCCAAGGCACTTCCGCAATCCAAAGCTTCTGCAAAAAGCACTTAGCCAGAAAAATGACTGGTGTGATCCATCCATTGGGATCGAAGGTCCGAGCAGTAGTCGACAAGACCGAGCGTTTCGTCCAGTTCTTCGGGAAGTCCAACTCCACCTGATAAGTGAAGACATCCTGGACGGGCTGGTACTGTATACCAAGGACCGCAATCAAGTTAGGGTTGTCAGCATCTTCAAACAGGAGAGGGTCCTGTTGATGTTCCACTGGAAGATCACACAATAAGTCGGGGCAATTTGACAACCACTTACGCAATTCGTAACCTCCCGACTTTAGGATTGCAATCAACTCGTCCCGCAAAATCAAAGCCTCCGCGACGGTAGAGGCCCCAGTGCAGACGTCATCGACGTACACCGAATCTCCCAAGATGGCCGCCGCCCGGGGATAGTTCAATCGCTCACGATGAGCCAATTCCAACAACGTTCGAATAGCAATGTAGGGACTAGACTTAAGTCCGTACGTGGTAGTGTTCAACTCGTACACTTGCATCGGATCACAAGATCGCTCACGCCACAAGATCAATTGGTACCGCCGGTCATCTCGGTGCACCACCGATTGTCTGAACATCATTCGGATGTCAGCCACAAAGACAATTTGATGACGGCGGAAGTTGGTGAGAATATCCGAGATGTCCCTATGCAGTTTGGGACCGGAATGCAAACACTGGTTCAAAGAAACCCCATTCGAAGTAGGGGCCGAGCCGTCAAAAACTACTCTTATCTTCCCACCGGGAGTCTTCAAAACCGCGTGGTGAGGCAAGAAGTAGTGCTCGAGCGAGCGCCAATCAATGTCGGAAGGGGACATATGTCCCAAATCCTCATACTCGCGCATAAAGTCAATGTACTTAGTACGAAAGTCCGGATCCCTCTTCATTCGGCGTTCCATGGACAACAACCTTTTTTCTGCCAAGGCATGAGACTGACCGAGAGGGGGGCGTGCAGCCCTGAAAGGCAACCGAGTGACAAAACGACCATCAGCGCGGCGACCAGTATTATTCTGGTACGACAATTCACACTCTTCTTCCGCCGGGTCGACTCTGGGAGCCTTGGGGGGCTCTTCAACCTCCCAGAAACGCTGGACTGCGTCAGAGAGTGAGAGCCCTATTGCAACAGTTTGGTCTTCAACCCGTGGGACAGTACCCCTCAACACGGGACCACAAAAACTATATCCAAAAATAGTGCGTAACGCAATTAACCCGTACGGTTGCAAAACCCGCTTTTCCCCGGACAGAATCAAACCCAACACGTCTACTCCCAGGAGTAGGTCTACGGGTCCAGGTACAAACCACTGAGGGTCAGCGGGAGTCAAATCCGACGTCAAATTTACCACAGCAGGGGAGATAGTCACCTGCGGGTTTCTGCCCAAAATATCATTCAGAATGACCGCCTTGGCCACAATGGACGGCCCACAATTTACAGGCGAAAAACAAACCTTGACTTCACCCTTTGGTCCTTCCACCTGAAGGCCACCAATGCCGTGGATCACTACAGGGTGAGGTCTACATGGGAGGCCCAATCTCTCCACCAAATAAGAGGACGCAAGACAACCCTGGGCACCCGAATCCAAAAGGGCACGTACAAACAGGGAGTCGCCCTTCGGGCCCCAGACCCTGACACAAACAGTCGGCAGAAGAACTGTCTCAGGTTGGGCGGCGGTGGTGGGAGAGAGGGCGGCAACTACCTATTGGGGGGCATCGCGTGATGGCGATGCCCGATACGAGTGGAGGTAGTGCTCCACTGGTACCTCATGGCGTCTGCTCGGCAATCCTCGGCTCGGCGCGTAGTAGGCGCTACTGCGACCGAACTGGGGCGGGCGGCGTTCCAAACGCGGTCTCTCGCACAGCGGTGGGGAGAACCGCGGAGGCGTGGTGCGGCGCTGAACCGCTGCAAACCTCTCCTGCTGTTGAGGAGAGGGGGGAGGGGTTCCCCCGCCCGTGGGCGGCAAGCCCCGACGAGACTCCCTTTGGGGATGGTGGGGATGCGGGCCCCCGCCCGTGGGGGAATTCCACCCCGCATCATCAACCCGAACACCACCATTCCTATTGGCACACAAAACCGGGTGGTGCTTCCCCTGGCAGTTCGGGCACGGCTCTGGCCGTGAACAGTCCCGCTGCAGATGCTGCCCCAAGCAGGAGTAGCACCACCGGCGATCATTCGCAATGCCTCGTCGATCTTTCACCTTCCTATTGAGGAATTGAGGACACGCAGAAACAAAATGGCCGTCAGCATTACAATATACGCAACGAGGGCCCTGGGCCGTTGCGTATCTGAGGGTTGGGCGGCGTGGCTCAACCACCCCTCGAGGGGGGGGGGCGAGCGACAACACGACGCTGTTCTGGAGGAGGCCGCGCTGGGGCCGGGGACGGGCCTTCAACGCCAGCGTTGTCCAACAAGCGGCACTCCTCTTCCAAAAACGCCAACAAATCTGCAAATGGCGGCAACTGCGTGGCACTGTCACCACCATGTTTTTGCTCAAAACGGACTTTCAAGTCCGTAGGCAAACGCGACAAAACAATGTGCAACAACATAAAGGACCATTCATCGATAGGCAGACCGAGCCGCCGCAAAGCATTCAATGCCACCACCATGGGGTTGACCAAGTCCACTCTCAAAGTGGCAACCCTATGGACGTAGGGCAACGACAACAGCTGTGCAACATGGGTATCTGCCAACCGCCTAATGTTGGCATACCGCTTCACCAATAGTTCCTTGGCAGTGGGGTAGTTTTGGTCCGTGACCGCCAAATGTGAGACAAGACCGAGGGCCTCTCCCTTTAATGTGGAGAACAAGTAGGCCAACTTCTGACTCGGTGCCAAGTCCGTCCTAGCATCTACCAGACTGGTGAATAAGTCATGGTAGGCGGTCCAACCTTTCAAATCCCCATCAAAATGTGGCAAGTCAAGCGTAGGTAAACGCCCTAAAAGAGCCATGGGTGGAGGTGTTCTGGTTTCCTCAGTCAATGCACCCCGCTCTACCCTGCTGGCGGCTTGGGCAATACTGTCCGTCAAATCATAAAACTGTGTGATGTCGGCCTCCACACAGTCATCCAGCTTTGGATCCTCGGTGTCCAAAAGCTCCGTATAGCAACTTTGTACAATTTTGCTCCGCTCCGTCAACTCTGCCGATCTTCGGAGCAAAGCATCAAAACGATCTGGTCGATCTATCAACGCAGCAGCTGAAGCCGCCCATCTCAACTCCGCTTTGATTCGGGCAACTAATTTTGACATACTTGTCCAAAACAACAAACAAAGCAAAAGGTATATAATTAAATTTAAATTCTATTGTTCAACAATCTAAACCACAAAAAAAAGAATTAAATTTAAATTATTTTGTCAGCAACGGAACCCTGCAAAGTTGCCTGCAGATCCCTAAATCAATTGCTATTACAGTGAGAACCTACAACAATTAACAATATTAGTTCAAAACTATAATTGATTTAAACTATAATTTAAATTATATTAATTAGTACAGAACCCTATTTTAATGTAAAATTAACTAGGAATCCCCAAATTCAACTAAAATACATTTACAATACAAATGTGTCTATTAATAGCAAAGGCCAAACCAATTCAATCAACTAGAGCAACTACTTCCATATGCACGAAACTACCCTGTTTTTTCATATGTATCAACTACCTACCAAATTTGACTTTTATCAATTTACATTAAAATTCACAAAAATAGGTGAGATTATATCTCCTCAACAATCTTTAGTGCAAACTAGTTACTTAACATAGAAATATCAATCAATTTTCAACAATGATTTACCAATTTTCTATCTTTGCCCGTAGCAACCCGAACATCAAAAAATAGATTTATCCAACAAAAGGTAAATTTAATGAACTGATTCCAACTGTGTGGGTTTATACCCATCAAACACAGTGGACTTGACTCTAAACAAGACTTCTAGACACCGTCGTGTAACAGGCAAAACCAAAAATTACTAATTAAATGCCCTGTTCTACGACTCGTGTGGATCTCAAAAACCCACGCTGTGCTACCAAAATTATGATGCCTACACCTACGGCTTCCAAAACAGACGTCTCAATAGCTGGGCCCGTTTACTAAGACTGCTGTAGCTGAGGGTATAGGTGGCGATAAACTGCAGTCACACAGCAACGCCTACAAGATTTTGTGTCTGCGAAGGAGTCTAAGATTTATTTTGTAACAATGATAATTCCGTACTTACAGCCGTGACAGCAATACAGGCCTCTGTTGGCAAGCGCCCAAGGGCCGTGAAGGGTGTGTATCTGTAGTGTGTAAAGTGTAGGTCTGAATTCCCTTCACCGGTCTGCTCGTTCCGCCGGGCCGTTCCAAGTTTTCGCACGCAAAAATCCGCGCTCCCAATGGATTACACAAAATGTCAAGTAACTGATCACAATTCAAGCTTTCTACACTCAAAACGCTCGTACGCGTTGTAGATTACAATTTATAGTTCAAGTATCTCAATAAACCACGCAGCGTCTCAAAAGGTTATTCTTACAAGTTTTTACAGAGACAATATGACGTCTGTCAAAATAGTACCTCAAAAAGCCACAGCTTCGCTAGTATCTATCAAGGGCTGCGTTCCGAATCGCGCTCAGTATTCGGTTCCGAACAATAACGTAGTTGAAAGGAAAACTATCACAGCTAAGTAGGCTGTACAAACTTACGAGTCATAGTCGACCAACTTATGAAATGATTAAAAAACCAATGATTTTTCTCGAGCGGCAGGGGCGTCCGGCGGGCACGTCATACCACAGTCTAGCTAGAATAAGTCTTAGAAAGGTACTGTGGGCATCCTCAACTTCGGAACCCTATACTTTGCGCGTGGCCCGACACGCACTTGGACGGTTTTTAACCGGAAATTGCATAGTTCCCGCGGGAAAGCTATAACCGAATATCACGCGACGAAGTCGCAGGCTAAAGCTAGTATTCAATAAAACTAACTGCAGACAAACTTAAAAGCAACAATAAATAAATGATAGGACGTGCTCTTACCAAAACTACGCAAAGATAAAAGGAAAGTTGCATAGCCGGGAGCAAAGTTGGGCAACTCTTTATAGTTCTTTGCCTAAAGAAAATATAAAAGGACGAAATTGCTAAGCGCGGGATAAGAGTTCCATATTCCCAGCTATATGGTAATCGTTTATAGGTAGAGCCTGTATATAAGTAACTCGACAGAACTCAACTTGATTTAGTTTGTAGGTACAAAATGTAGGCAATTTTTTCTCCAAAACAAACCAGTCAACCTATAAACAAATTGTATTAAACCGCAGAATTATTAGAAGTATTGAAAAAAACTGCAGAAAACTATCAGGACAAAAAGTATCCTTTGTAGTTTTTTTATTTTTAATTTGATGGAAATCAGTCCAGTCCTTTTGACGTGAAGGAAGGACAAACAAACGAACAAGTACACCTTCACATCGATAATATTACCAGTATATAGTATGGATAGTGTAGTATGTTCCTTTTCGCTTTACTTACTATAAATGTAACCTCGATCTTCTTGAGGTTATAAAGTTTAGGTACCTAGAATAAAACTTTATAGGAAGCCACCCATCGATTCTCGGATCACAGCTTAAACCAAGAACTAAATTTAAACGGAACAATTGAGCTGAATGTCGAAGAGCGGTCATAAATTACAAACCCGAACTGTCTTACTTTGTAAGTTGGCAGCTACCATGTCCAACCTCATATTTAACTTTGTCGACTCCTATAAATTTATATAGGGATCAATAATTTACATGGACATCAACGTTGGACGCAATTATTCTCGTGGCAAAAGTTTTCTCATGCACTCAACAAGTTCTAGGTGGCTTTTATTATCTGATCTTTGAAAACTTTATTTAACTTGGGAACTTGAAATTTACTTTACCTGGATTTATCTGGGCAAAAAATGAGCCAACTAACTGGGATGGGAACATGAATGACAAACGCTTACCTTAGCTATAGAAACATTATAATTCTCTCATTGTACATATGCCCAGACACATTCGAAATACAATTGTGTTTTCAATCTCCTCAGAATGTCTAAGAAATGGGATACAAGAGGCGTTCTCACGGAATGTCCGAATAAAATCGAGCCATCCGCAGCGGGATTGAGCGGGCCAATACAAACGGACGCAGATCTGACCGGCTTTGTAGGGAAGGAGATTTCACGGTTCCTGGCAGCAGCTTGATACATTTTAAACTAGACTTTTCGATTTTATCTCGGTACGGAGTCCAGCCTAGTGATTAGACCTGCCGCCTCTCATGCACGTCGGGGATTCGAATCCGGCTCGCACCTCTGAGTTTACTTAAGTGCAAAGCTCAATTTTAATTTACCACTAGGCTTTCCGTGACTAAGCCTGCGATGTGTGATAATTTATTGTGTCTGAAGTCCTTAATCCGCATTGGGCCTGCGTGGGAACTATAGCCCAAGCCCTATCGTGATGAGAGGAGGGCTGTGCAAAACAGTGAGTGGGACACAAAATTGGCTATTTTGGTGGTGGTGTAGGGGATGAAATTTAATAAAATTTTAAAAAGTACTTAGGACTAATTTATTCATAGCGATTTAACTGGTCTCTGTAGCAGATCTTGGGGAAGGCCTATTTTCTAACTTTGTTTGATATTATGATAAACGGGACGTGTAACATTAAATCTAGGGTTGAGGATAGTTCGGTGCAAGTTGAAAATAAAACCAGCTAACTGATTCACAAAAGGAAAATATCATAAGGAAACCTGCACGCAGCTGCGCAATAATTCAAAGAACTGTGTGAAGTCCCAATCCGCACTGGGCCCGCGTGGGGTCTATAGCCCAAACCCTCTCGTGATGATAGGAGGCCTGTGCCCAGCAGTGGGATGCAAATAGGCTGTAGTAGTAGTAGTAGTATGTTTTTATTATAAAATTGTTTTAGTTCTTATTTTCATTGCTTTCATAGGCAGAAAAATGAGCATCTTTAAAATTTCAACCGAGACCACGGAAATTTAACTCCATTTTCCAAAAAGAATTATTGGACATTTATTGGATTTCAAGAAAGCGCAGCAAGCTACTTTATAGTGACTTTCTTAACTTAAGAAGCCGTTTTCACTTTTCATTTTTATAGTGTTCATAAAATATTTTCATGTATTTTTTCATTGTCAACCACTCTGCTGGAAATGGGTTGCGGATTTCCATTTTATTATGGATCCTTGCTTCGATATAATTTAGCCCGTAGCTCTGGACGTGTAGAATAGATATAAAAAAAATAAAAACCGCCTTCAAACTCCGACAAACTGCGATGTCAATGTCAAGTTCACTGTATGATTATCATATCTTGGGATCGATTCACTTGACACCGGCTTCGCAGTCTGTGGGAGTTGGAAAGCGGTTTTTATTTTTTCATTTACAATTTTTTTTCTGCTACAGTTTCCAAATATTACTAGAGAAATACATAAGTAACTCTGAAGTCTTCGTTATTGACACCAAAATCATTTCGGTGCTAACAAACTTTGAGGAGTTCCCTCATTTTCTCATGGATCCCATCATCAGACCTGAACCAAATTATTATGGGACCAACTTGGAAGTACCACCTTTCGAACAAAAAAAGAATCATCGCAATCAGTTCACCATTACTATTTATTTTTGGTGAAGATACATAAAACCAATTGAGAACCTCCTCCTTTTTTGAAGTCGGTTAAAAAAGAGGCCTGTTCGGGACACATCAGTTCGGGAAAAGCTCAGTGGTAAAGTCAAATTGAATTTCACACATGATTAAACTTAGAGGTGGGAGCTGGGTTCAAACCCCCGACCCTCTTCATGAGAGGAGGACCTATAGGTCAAACCACTAGGCTACCGCGGCTTACTGAACATTCTTCCACGACCTTCAATATGCTAGTATTTCTACAACAAATCAAATTTCGTCGAAAATAACAGAGTTCTATAAATAAAGGACACAAATGCGAAAAATATTGGCTGCTAGGAAAAGATAAGTTTTTCTCATGTTTTTTTTCTAAACTTACTGTACAGTCGAGTTCATTAATATGTGTACACTTTTGGACCGTATTACAACGTGGTAACGTGCAAAAGTGTGTATATATTGGCGAACTCGACTGTACCTAATAGCTGGAATCTACTGCACCGTCTAAAAAATAGCAAAATTTTATGCCTGCTCTGCTATATGTAGTAATGTTAAGAAAAGCATTATTTTTAATTAAAAACTATAATCATTATTGAACATCTCTCTCGTATCGTAGCGATAAATGTTTAATTAGTTTTCCAGATAATTTCCTAGAAACGCACATGATTGCGGAAAGTCTGCTTTTCCAATTAAACTTGCGGCGAGGCACATTAACGTCCACGCTTCGGAGAAATACCTAGTGGTTCTTCTAAGCCTGAATCACCAAGGTTCCAACCGTTTTCAACTACCACTACTATTACCTAACATTGCCGAGGATTACCTACAATGTGTACCTACAATGTGTGTTGAAGCATGAAGAAGTAACAGATAGTTGTAGTAAATGTTAAATGTGAATATTAGTTTGTACATAATATAACCAAAATTGGTGGGTGTCCCTATCTCGGAAACGTTTTTTTTTTAAATTGAAAACTTAAAAGTGAAAATTTTACTACTTATAAAGATATTTGGAAATCATTTTTTTTTTAATAATGCATCTTTATTATTTACATAATTTATTTATTTATTTAAACTTCATTGCACATACAAAATGTATACAATTGGCGGAATTAATGCCTAAAGGCATTCCCTACCAGTCAACCATAAGGCCAAACAGAAAGAAAAATGAGTAGGTTAATGTGTGTAAGTTTCAAAAAAATCGGTTTTGTAGTTTATATGAAAAAAAAATGAAAACCACTTTTCGTTTTTTTTTTCTCAAAAACCTGCAGCAATTGGGGATTTTTTTCATGAAATAGCATCTTACATCTTGGCTTATCAATTGGCAAAACGGTAATCGATTTGGCTTCTGGGGCCTGTGTCCCATACAAACCCGGCTATACCCTTTGCGATATTCAGAAATTGCGCGCATGTTTGACTGATTACCTACTATTTCGTTATTCGCGTGTAAGAATACCCGTACGTTGTCAACTTTGGGAATAAATAACACATCACCAGTTCTGTGATTGCTTTGTGTAAATATACTTTGTGATTGTGTCCTGCTACTACAGCCTAATTGCGTCCCACTGCTGGGCACAGGCCTCCTCTCGTTACGAGAGGGCTTGGGCTATAGTCCCCACGCGGGCCCAGTCACACATCTTTAAATTACTTCGCAGATGCGTGCAGGTTTCCTCACGATGTTTTCCTTCACCGAAAAGCTCAGTAGTGAATTCTATGAATCTCGCACATAAGTAAACTTAGAGGTGCGAGCCGGAATCGAACCTCCGACCCTCTACATGAGAGGCGGTAGGTCGAACCACTAGGCCACCACGGCTTTTTTCCAATGGGTGATTATGTCCTACCTATCTAAATAATACCTACAGGCACATATTTTGTAATTTGGGTACCATATTTATCCTTTTATTTTAGGTACATCTTTTATTGTAAAACTTACCGTCTTCCAGTCCTGTGAACCATAGAATTAAAACCCCTTATTTTCTATTTTCAACAGGTGCATTTTACTTTACTTTAATACTACAAGAAAGAATACTGTCCTGGGAGTCCTGTTTTTCACACCACTACCTACATCTCTAGGTTATTTTCTCCATGAGTACACCCGTACAGAACCAAGGCGGACAGTCAAGTGTAAAAGTACAATACAATACAAACAATACAATACAATTACTCTTTATTGAACACCACACAATAGAGAAAAAAAGGACAGAACAAAAAGATCAGGAAAACATGTTGTTAGGTATACAGCAGGCGGTCTTATCGCTAATAGAGCGATCTCTCCAAGACAACCTTTGGGTAGTGGATATCAAGCAAAAGAGATAAGTTGGTAGGCGGTGCTCGTAATGACGATATGTCATAATCATAAATACATACATACCAGAAATCATAAATATAAACATATAAATAGTCATAACACAAATATAATAAATAAACATACATAAACTACGCACAGTCTAAAAGAACCCTCTCATAATGAGGGGAGGCCTGTGCCCAGCAGTGGGACGCAATTAGGCTGTAGTAGTAGTAGTCTAAAAAGTGTAAAAGTACTACTTATTTTATGTATTAATCATGCAAAAATATGCTCAGTAAATATATAAATAATATTCTTACCTCCCTTTTTATCCCTTCGAAGTTCACTAAACTGTCATCCCAACAAAAATAGCTGAACCCTCTACACGCCCCAAAATGATTTAGTAGATATAGTGTGTGTATTTTTGTGAACTAGCTGGGAGGAGAATAATGAATGGCTTCTGTTCTGAACATAATCCGTTTAGGTAACTTTGAATAAAGTGTATTTTAGGAAAATAATTTAATAATATATAACTTTTCTTTCCGACATCCGATTTTAATCAAACATAGCTTATATGTTGCTCCAAATGATGCTCTATCTACCCTTGAAAACTGGATTCAAATTGGTTCAGTAGTTTCGGAGATTAACTCTAACAAACAGACAGAAAGACAGACAGAAAAGATTTCTAAAAATCGCTGTTTTGTGGTCTACCATACATCTTTGACCCCCGTTCTTTTTTTTTGAACTTTTCTTTCTATGTACAGACACGCCGGGTTCTGCTCTTTTATTATAGTATAGATAGATTGAGTCACTACTCTACCAACCACCTCCACAACAGCCTATTTACGGTCCACTGCTGGGCACAGGCCTGCTCTCATCACGAGAGGGTTTGGGCTATAGTCGCCACGCGCGCGGGCTCAATGCGGATTGTGTAACTTTCACACACATCCTAGGATTACTTCGCAGATGCGGGCAGGTTTCCTCACAATGTTTTCCTTCATCGATTAGTCATTCCGATAAGAGCTTTTTTTGTCAAGTGACTTATTTATTAAAATATAGATTAACTTTAGGTATAAAAAAACTTGACATTGTAGTTATTCTAATTGATATAATAAAAATTACCATTTTTGCGTGTATTTTTTTTTTGCTGGAAGTGTTGACACAACCATGTAGCACAGCAATACTTATTTGCTTGCGACATGGTATTTCTATTTCTTTCTATTTCTGTTTCACCGAAAAGCTCAGTGGTAAAATTCATATTGTATTAAACTCAGAGGTACGAGCCGGATTCGAATCCCCGACCCACTGCATGAAAGGCGGAGGTCAAACCACTAAGGCCACTAGGGCCACTAGGGCCTTTGTCAACTCTACCAATACTTATACAATACATAATCAAAACGAAAAACTGAGAATTACAAATGAGATCATGACTGTTATTTATAAGATGAAGCCACCGTTAGTAGCTAGAAATAAATAAAAATATTAAAACCGACTTCAAACTCCGACAGCCTGTGAAGTCGGTGTCAAGTTCACTATAAGATTGTCATAGCTTTGGGTTGGTTCACTTGACACCGACTTTACAGGCTGTCGGAGGATGAACTTGTTTTTTTTTATTAGAATGTTTTTTTCGGTTGTCCAAACATGGATACCTACAAAGGGACGTATATCAATGTAGTGTTTGAAACTGATGCCAAAATCATAACGTGCTAACAAATTTTGAGGAGTTCCCTCATTTTCTCATGGATCCCATCATCAGAACTGAACCAAATAAATTAAAATGGGACTACTTTCATACCTTGGAAGTACCACCTTTCGAATAAAAAAGAATCACCGAAATCAGTTCACAATTGACGAAATTAGGCGTGAGGCGGATAAAAAATAACAAATATACACGTTGAACTTGAGTACCCGAATAATTTCTGACCGACTCCGACTGGGGTCGTATGGAATAAAAAAAGTTAAAAATCATATTTCAACCTGATCTCATTAACATTTTTTATTCCTTATGACCTCAGGTATACGCTGGTAAAATTAAAAGTTACTCAAGTTCACCGTGTATACGCGTCGAATTGAGAACCTCGTCCGTTTTTTCGTTGGTTGAAAAGTAACGTGACGTATGTGAGTATGTATACGGATATCAACAACCCCAACTTGAAATGCTTGAAAACGCAAAACCGAGTAGGTAACCGCGATTGACGGTGTTTCATTAAACCTTTGCTTTCAAAATCCTTTTGGGCTGTCAGAGCATTGTTCCATTGTGAGCGAATATGAAAAGAGGCGAGGTGAACCTTCGGTCTGCTTTTTAAAAACCACTACAATATTTCAGTGTGAAATAAAAACTTGGCGCGGATTCCGGCAATTGGGTCTTGCTTGGCAGTTGGCCGGCGCTCGGCTGTGTTGATGGAAGCGTCGGGCCGGCGCGGATTATGCTTTTAATGAACTGAGCCAATTGTTGACTACCTCTGAGCGATTATCCCACGATAATCCCGTCATAGCGTGGGAGAACAAGACAATTAATTTTGATATTCATTCTATCTAGTCGTTAAATGGCCAAGATACCATGGCTTCGTTGTATGTTACCTATATGAATGACTAGCCGTTTGCCCGCGACTTCGTCCCGCGTAGACTTACGATTTTCGTACCCCATGATACTATACAGTCATATAGGTAGGTATCAATATAGAAATATTCAGAAAACTGGTTTGACCGGTAGAAAACGCGTTCCCGCTGAAATATCGAGATAAAAAGTATTATATGTTATTCCCAGGGTCTCCATACCAAATTTCACCCAAAACAGTCCAGTCGCTGCGACGTGAAGAAAGGACAAACAAATAAACAAACACATTTATCTATAATATTAGTAGGTATGGATTTCATGACAAGTCAAATGTTATAGAGCAATCTGGCTGGGCCTTATTCGTTTTAGTAACGATAAATTATATCCCTATATATAGCAAAGATTGTACTGGAATATTATCCCAATAGAGTCCTTAAAATGAATCATTTTCCGGAATGGGTTTTTAAATGATATACCTACCAGTACTTATTTATATCTTGCTTAATAGGGAGATAGTGGATTTGGACAGAATGAAGCTGGCTTTATAGCCATCGGCCATTCATTTCTTTATTCGGGACGCAGCGGCATTCAAATCGGAAAATTTTCAATCAAAGCTGTGACTTGTGTGGGCGATGGGCATAGACGAGTATTTTACCTGTTCCGGGAACAGTAAATGAAATTAATTTAAAAGTCAATTAAATTTTCCTTGTAACAATATATTAGCTATGGAAGAGCGGGTCATCCTAACACAGGTTAATTTACCTAAAAGGAAGTCCCAACCACTATGTAAGTAGAATAAGCTTAATAAAGAAAATAAACAATTTTCATGTTTCAATTCAAGTTGAAAACCTTTCCTTACATAACATGCAGTAGATACGAAAAAATGTTTTTTTCACAAAATCTCGAAGACTCACTTTTGTTAAACAAATAGTTGCGTTAAGTAGGTATATATAAAACGATAATGACATCAAAAAGCCCACTTTTAATTGGTTACGTAATATAGGTACAGACAAATTTCTCCCCATTCTGTCAGGTAGCTCAGAAACTTTAGAGTAAGTACATTTTAAATATATGAATTCAGTTCTTGTCAGTAAAATCGATGACACTGGAAATAGATCAGTTTGAAAAAAACACAACTTGTTCCTACTGGTAACGAGACGTCTACGTCCTTTCTATGAGCAAACAGAGCTTTTCCGATGTGCGAAAAAATGGATGGAGATGGTCAGTCTATATAAATTCCTTGGTTATGACTATAGATACTTAAGAGTCCCCAGTACGCACGGCGTTTCTCAATTTTTCATACAAACGTATTTTCGCTTTTATTCCCAAATTACTAAACAGATTGACTCGAAATTTGGTACCCATAATGATATCATTATTGCGGGCGTCCGAAATTAGTAAATGTCGTTAGTAAAATAAAACACAATTAAATTACAGCCAAAAAACTGAATTTTGAAGTTTGCATGGAGGAAACTAAAATGGTCCTAGTTTCTTTGTTATTCAATTTATTACAATCAAAGTGTATTTTGGACATTAATATCTCTGCTCCACTATTACTTGTAAAATTTGGTGCCAATCTGATAAGTAGTTTGCGAATTAAAACGTAACTACTTTTGTATGGAGAAAGGAGAGTACTAGGGACTCTCAATAGGCGCACGGCGCGTGCGTGTTGGCTGCACTCATTCAACGTACCTATCCCACGCTTCATCTATTACTGTCCCATCTAGATGGATTACGCTGCAAAATGTTCCTAATTTATTCGAGTATCTGGAACAGGTAATTTTACTCGGCTGTACAATGCCTGTCGGATAGCGGGCATCCGTCGCGGAGTATGATTAAAAGCCTTTGCCTATCAAAATGTCCTGTTTCGATTTAAAAATGTGATTGCACAAAGCTGTCAGTGCCTAAAGCTGAGAAAAATATTTTTGATGACTTGAATTGTTAATTTTAAAGCTTTGGGTAGTGTTGAATGTATAATAATAGCATAGCTTTGGCGTTTTAGAAATAAAACTGCTGTTATAAATTTACTTTGAAAGCAATGGAATTTATTAAATCAATTAGTTAAGCTGCATGCCGACCCGAAAGTACATTTTAAGTTCAACAACTACTACTACTACTACAGCCTATTTGCGTCCCACTGCTGGGCACAGGCCTCCTCTCGTTACGAAAGGGTTTGGGCTATAGTCCCCACGCGGGCCCGGTGCGGATTGGGGACTTCACACACATCTTTGAATTACTTCGTAGATGCGTGCAGGTTTCCTCACGGTGTTTGCCTTCACCGAAAAGCACAGTGGTTAATTCAAATTTAATTTCGCACATAAAGTAAACTTAGAGGTGCGAGCCGGAATCGAACCCCCGACCCTCTGCATGAGAGGCGGTAGGTCGAACCACTAGGCCACCACGGCTTGTCAACAACATTCCATTAATATCACCATTGCTAAAAAAATTCTTGCCATTTTGAGGAAGGCGTTACTATTACCACGAAAACATGAGATTTGGTTTTGAACAACTACCTGTGCCCAATACTGGACCGGATTGGCCAGAACTGGCAACAAGGCAGAGGAGTGGAATGAGAGTGGAGTAGAGGATTGCCCAGGATCAGATAAACTAGGAAAAAAGGTCCTATAATAGGTTCATAATAGATATGGCACGACACAACGCGCATGGCGAAACACGAGCCGTTGATGCAGATTATATTAATTGCATTGACCTATAATAACATATGGAAGAAAAGTGCCTAACAGAATATGTCAAAATATATGGAGCAAACTGATATTAGAAAATACGCTAATATGCTAATAACGCCTCTTTATAATATGTGTCAAGATAAATATTTTATACAAAAGTAAACCTAACACTATAAGACTTAACTGTTTAATTTACTGAGCGCCAAACGGGTGCCCGAGTGGTTCGGGCACCCGTTTTGACGGGCCATTTTTCTCCGGCTGATTGTGAATCCTTACTTATAATAGATCAATGATTAATTGCTTAATTCACGCGCCTTTTAAGTTGTCTACGCTTTTAAAACCCTTGATCTATCCATCATCAAACGCACTCGTGCTAATCAGCAGCGTCCGCTTTGACCAGTGAACTGACTCGGGCGGTCTCTGATTCAACCGCAGCGCAGCGTCATATTGAGAGAGATTAAAGTAATGGAAACTTGTCGTTTTGGAGACCCTTTGGGGCTTTTACGGTTGTACTATTTTGGGAAGTAATACTCAATTAGTGAAACTGGTATTTATACTACGGACATGGTGAAATTACTGTTAAAGAGGACATTTACACGTCAGAAATGTCACAATTTTAATTATACATATACATTATACGTTATTTTAATTATCATAGGTACTGACTATTGTACATTATAAGTCACTAAAACAATAAAACCAATCCATCTAAGCCTCAGGGTAGGCAACGCATTTGAGATCTTATTTATGGTTGAAGCCGTGGTGGGCTAGTGGTTCGACCTACCGCCTCTCAT
The DNA here is from genome assembly GCA_963971205.1 of Aethes cnicana. Taxonomy (NCBI): domain Eukaryota; kingdom Metazoa; phylum Arthropoda; class Insecta; order Lepidoptera; family Tortricidae; genus Aethes; species Aethes cnicana. Next base: position 3,394,899 of record OZ020288.1, on the reverse strand, counting down.
GCAGAGGGTCGGGGGTTCGATTCCGGCTCGCACCTCTAAGTTTGCTTATACGTGCGAAATTCACTCTGAATTTACCACTGAGCTTTTCGGTGAAGGAAAACATCGGAAGGAAAGGTGCACGCATCTAATTCAAAGATGTGTGTGAAGTCCCCAATCCGCACTGGGGCCGCGTGGGGACTATAGCCCAAACCCTCTCGTGATGAGAGGAGGCCTGTGCCCAGCAGTTGGATGCAAATAGGCTGTAGTAGTAGTAGTAGTTATGGTTTCTTGATAATAATTCACCTACCTGTGTATTCCTTTGCCAGCCAATTATTTATTTATTTATCGTTAGCCAATTACATAAAATAAAATAAAAAAGTAGAAAAATATACAACGCGTAGACGCGCGTAGACTGTCTCGATGCACCAATACATGACGTGTTTGTACCAACTGTGTATGACTGTCATCTCACAATTCTTTAATTCTACTGATCTTTACTAAACAAGTATCTAAAAAAAATCCATATCAATATTATCCATATTTCCATATCCATACTCCATACTAATATTATAAATGCGAAAGTAACTCTGTCAGTCTGTCTGTTACCTCTTCGCACTTCAACCGCTGGACCCATTGAGATGAAAGGACCATGCGTCAAAATGGGCCTGAAACCAACCGCATTGAGAGTTATGCCAATAAATAGGTCTTAAAATCTACTCTAAATATTCTCCGAATGCATTTATCGTAGCTCGTACTCACCGTGACTAAAATATAAATATCTCAGTTCTGCAATGGAATTCGGCTTTGTGCCCATATAATGAAATAAAGTAGATTTAAAGACCTATTTAATGACTTGAGTTTCAGCTCTGTTGGTTTCAGAACCAGGCTCCATACAAAGTTGCCCATGGTCCTTTGGCATGGAGATAGTTGGGGTCCCGGGAAAGGACATAGGCTACGTTTTATTCCGAAAAAACTCATAGTTTCCGCGGTACGCGACTTCGCCCGCGTGGAATTCGGTTATCGCGCTCCCGCGGGAACTATGCGCTTTTCCGCGACTCCAACTATCTTCAAACCAAATTTCATCCAAATCGGTCCAGCGGTTGAAGCGTGAAGAGGTAACAGACAGACAGACAGACAGAGTTACTTTCGCATTTATAATATGGATATGGATTATTTCTAGTGCCATTTTTTTCTCAAATAAAAGGCAAAATGATTTCAAATATATGTATTTAACTGATGCATCGAATGATTATACGTAGTAATCACTGAAGCGCGGAATAACATCATAATAAACTGTATAAAATTATTAAAAGAAGTCCGATATTCACATTCTGTGTCGGCTCTAAGCGAAGATTTTTTAAAAGGAATTTTCTCATAATCATCCATCTTTATTACAAAAGGGAAGGAATATTTTCAATTCCGTGTAATACCGAACGTGACACCGAGAGACTTTATTATATTATGACACACACCGCTATTACAGCCTTTGAAACAATATACAGAATCCATCATCATTACTGCGACGTGAAGTGAACAAACATCAACAATTTTCAATCTTACATACACGTGTAAATAAATTTCATGGATAGATTCGGTACTCACTGAGCTGGTCAAAATATATTTTGATGCATGTTGAGTTAACAACAACAACAAATAATACTCTTCATTGAACACCATATAAACCAAAGAAAGTACAGAAATACTTAATACACATTAAATAGGTAAACTTGAGTTATATAAAAATAAGCAGACTTTCGTTACCTACGAATAAATAAAACTTGATAAAAACTTACAAAACTAATTCAGTACTACTAATAAGACTGGTTGGTTACTAATAATAATTAATAAGACATAGTTCGCAAGTCACTTTTTTTTGTAAGCAGTAATCAAACTTTGGTTAATATAAGTAATTAGGTTTAAAACATTGGTAATTCCTTTTTTTGTGTATGTATAAGTACCTTTTATATTGTATCATGTTATATTGTTTTCTATAGTTATGTATACATAACATCAAATTCTGTGTATTTATTTTTATATAGAACTAAATCTTTGAACCCATTACTGTTCCCCACGCTACCGCTCTGTTAATACGTGCGCTTTGAGTTGAGTACCGTGCTATATGACTTTATCAATGTCACGTGCTACCCTGCCGTCCCACTTTTTCTTACCCCCAGAGGGAACTTTACAACCTATAGGATAGGTGACCCAATGGAAAAAGGTAAGTCAAGACGAAGCGTGAAAGTGACAGCGAATGCGCAAATAAAATCACGTGTCAAATAAAAGTAACGAATGTAAATCTTAATTCCATCTACGCTCGCAGAACAATATCTCAAGAGTGCCTCGGTGAGAATTGCACTCTAATACGAATTGAATAGGGCGGAATAAATAAGGCTTTCGCTTCGTATCGCGGGCTGCAGGTGAGTACGCCGCTGATTTATTACTTTAGATATTACTAAGGTGCACTCTGCATACATTATTATGTCCGTTCTTCAGTGTTCTTGAAAATTGCCAAACATTTATGAGTTGCTCATAAGAAATTTCTTAGTAAATTTGTACAATTTACAACAGGAATGTTGAGGAAAACGATGCATGGAAAAAACACATCATATCGCTGCCATCAACTGAACAAGGTGACACGTGTATAGGAATACTTAAGAGAATCTCTTCTTATTTTGGTATGAAACGACGATCCTAATGGTGAAACATTTTATTCCTGATTTTCATTTTATTTTTATTTTGTATTCTTTCTGACGATCTCAATGTGAAATTCTCTTATTTTGACATGTAAAATATGCTGTAATTTGATATTGAGAAATAAATGTCTATGCATAGACATAAATAATACTTCGTATGGACCCGGCCTAACGTAGATACATGTCATGTTTCCCCACTTCATTGGTGTCCAATCCAAAGTTAAACTTATATCGTGACACTAAAGCTGGGTCACATTTTTTCAACAACGAGACGAGTTTTTAGATACTGAGAAACAGTTTCGAAAAAAGTTTTTTTAAAAACGCTTATTGTCACGCACGCTCGGTGACAGAACTTTGGATTGGACACCGTGGAAGTGGGGACATATTACGTGTACGTTAGACCGGGTCTATATTATTTACGTCTATGTGTCTATGTCTATGTCTATGAATACACCGTTTTATTTTTATTTCATTCAAATAATACCCCTTACAATTTTTGATTGAAAAACTTTTTCGAGTGGCCTGTATATTTTTCGGACGGCTGACAACAGTGCAGTGTTTTCAAAGGAAACACTGGGCCGAATTGGATTTTCATTTCATTGAATTAAATATACATACTTTGTGTTATTCTTGTGACTGCAAGAGATTGATGAAAAATCTAAACGTAGGTATTTATGACTAGGTGCTTTAATACTTAATGTATACCTAAGCGTTGTGATCTTGTCAATCAGTCAATCAGCAGGTCAAACTTGAGGCAGGTCCTTGGTCAGATATCATCAGCAGTATCACTACCTACCTACCGACTCGTATATCACAATTGTTCGCGATAAACTCAAAAACTTCTGAACGTATTTTTATGTTGTTTTCACTAACAGATATAGGTGATTATGAGGAACTTTTTTGTGTATAATTTGTTGTTACTACCCGTGCAAAGCCGGGATGGTCGCTAGTACCTTCTTATATATAATTACTAGCCGTTGCTCGCGACTTTGTCCCGCGTTGACTTAGAATTTGCGTACCCCATGATACTAACATGTACTTAGAAGATCATACACGCAACAGCATAGTTACAGAGGTATTAATAAATTGGTTTGACCCGTAAGAAACCCGTTCCGTGGACATATCGGGATAAAAAGTATCCTATGTTATTCCCAGAGTCTCAAACTATCTCCATACCACATCCAAATCGGTCCTATGGGTGCGACGTGAAGGAAGGACAAACAAACACTCACTTTCACAAATAATCCCCCATAGGCCTCCCCAGTAGTCTTCAGTACAATTATCAAGAAGGTATTTGAGGATTTTTTTTTCAGCGCGTCCAAGTAAGGGAGGGGCCAGTGTTGCCCAATGATAATGGAAGTGAAACACTTCACCACAATTAACCGGAGTAAAATCATATTTCTCCGCTATTTTCAGAATGCCACAGACTATGAAGCGAAACGCAGAAACCCTCGTTGGTAATGACGTAGCGGATTGTAATTAAATTTCGCAATAGCAACACTGTAAATTCTCCTGTTGTGTTGGTAAGCTAAGGAACACAGTTCTGCGCTATCGTAATCTCAACCACACAAGTCTCCATTTACGGTTTAAATTGCTCAGTGGGATGGTATAATACGTATTGTTTTATAATATGACGTTAATTGTATTTATCTGATAATTAAAGCAATTATTTCCCTCTTTGCAGGTAAGCGTTTATACGGCTTGGGTGACTTTGAAGGTGACGCATTTTCTTTTAATTAATTGAACCTAATTAATTGAATTAATTACGTTATATTTTAAATTATCAAGGAATTTCATCATCAAAGAATCTTCTTAAACGTTAATTAAAGAAAACTCATGAAGTCCCTGAAAATATTAATTAATCACTGTTTCTATTTAATCAGCTCTTCGAACTTTTACTGGAATTAGAAACTGGATATTAAAAATCTTTTTTTTTTCTTTCCAAGCTCTAAAAGAACTTAGAGATTCAAAGCATTATCTGTTTTAGAAAACCTTATTGAAGTATTATAAAGCATTTTTATATCAATTTTAATGAGTTACTTTTTCAGTTAACATAATTATTTTTATTGAAGCTAAAGAATGAGTAATAAAACTGAACATGACCCAACCCCGACCTATATGAAAGGCTAAAGGCACTGGTAAGTACCAAGCCTGCCAACAGCGGGTTAAGTCACCACTCTAGCCAAGTTGATCTGAGTTAGAGTACGGTCTAATTATAGTTTAAACACGCAGCCATATCGGGAAATAATGTACTCGTATCTGATATTAATCGGGAGCATGATCGATCCCAGATTACCTATAGGCGAGTCTGTTTATGTTCGAGTCAAGCCCCGAACTTCGCTTCCTGTGTACAATACGTGCCCACGAGACCTCCTGAAGCCTCGGACTCACTGCTGCTAAGAATAGAAAACAACTTCATCTTTTTTTTATTACGTTCCGCGTCACACAATTGTTGCTGGCTGAAAATCTGTGCTGCAGAAATGTTTTACATCTCGTCATTAACTCTGAGCCAGACATTCTATTCACTGCCTTGAGGTCACGGATCCCTTGTTGATCCGGTTTATTTGTATTTTTTTTTGTTTAAGCTCTTTGTAACCTCTAAAGTATATTTTCTGTACTTGTATGCTTGTTAGGTAACAAGCATTAAATGGTTATGATGAACTACCTATGTAAAAGACCATTGTTTTACTGTATACAATTTTATGATTACGAGCATTGCATAACGTACGTTTACGTCAAAATATCAGTGAAATGAAAACTTTCTTATTTCTACTTTTTAGGTTCCCTGGTTGTTTTTGTTTGCTGCCTTATCGACGATACCAAGAACTATTTCATTTAATGATTTGAAACTGGAAACTTGATTTTTTAAATCTAAGTACCTCGTACACTACAGAAAACTCAATAGTACTCCTTGTTTTTAGCTACGCTCGATCTCGATTAGCTAAACTATCAGCCGGTGTTCATTGAGCAGGCAATGAACTAGAGTTTTCCAGATCAACAATCGGTTAGCTTGCTAGCTTACAGAACAATATGACTTCCTCGTTACACAACTCACCGCCCGACCTGCACTGCCCATATTCACTCCCGTATTGTGGCTCCCTAAAATACACCGCATATTGTTCACTCTGCCATTCGAAATTTATTCGGCGCGAAAATTCCGAGACCATATCTTTGAAATTTATTGTTGTTTTGTGCAGTCTCCTTGCACTGGAATGGATATTGGTTTATAATTTATTTCGTTATTCCATTCACGTCCGCGGTTTACCTCTAAATGAAATGTAAATGAAAATTCAGTGGTCACGGTACCGTAACAACAGTTGGTTACATATTTCAAGCTTTCGTTGAAAATAATATTATATAACGCAAAAAAATAAGATAAACAAATAGCACACGGCGTACGTAAAGGCTAGTGTTAAATATCTCTATTAATATCTAAAGACATTTTACACAAATTGACCTAGCTCCAAACGAAACAATGCTTGACCTAAGAAGGATGTGACACAACGGTATAAGGCTGCGGCTCCATTGAGGCGGAGACGAGCGGAGACGTGTAAAATCAACCAATCAGGATACAGCTCGATGCCATGGCTGCGCCTCAGCCCCGATATGATTGGTTGATTTCGCACGTCTCCGCTCGTCTCCGCCTCAATGGAGCCGCAGCCTAAATACTTATATAGAGAAACCGTATGAGTCCCCCTCAAATCAAAATTTGCAAAATGAATCACACCAAAACATGGACCAAGTTCCCTCAAATACTTAGTAGGAAAAACGTTGTAATTGATTATTCGGTTACAGACGCAAACACGTTTAACGAGTCCGCTTGCATCTTGGATTTTATTTCCGATTTCAATCGGGCGCCCATTTTTAAACTGCTCACGTCGTAAAGGGAAAACTTAGTTCAGTTCAGTTCATCGAGCATTACGAGGAATGATATAATGCTCGGAGTGTGAACATGCCGGTGCGAGTTGCTAACGTGCGAGTGGCCGGAATGGGCATGCAGGGAGGAGATAAGGCAAGGAATTATACCCTTGGATAACACCAAAACGCACTAAACGCCCATAATCGCGAAAATATTCCCACATTTACAACAGTGAAATGGCTCTCTCTCGATCGAAGTGTTTGTTCAAATTTGATAAGTGAATATTGTCGCTTACGCTCTACTTATTTAGAGGGCGCTAGATTCACCGAGCGGCTTGCTGCTAACTATGTAATGACGTATGCGGAATTGAAATTGTTATAGATGCTTGTGAGTCCGTTCAAGTGAGAATGCTCACCTTCCAATAACCATTCTTGCTGTTAGACGCTGGTGCAATGCGGTGGTTTAGTTTGGTTTGACTGAATTTGTCACAATTTCGCATACGTACGGAGTCAAATAAATATACAGCAGTGATGCTGTTTGAATTATTTCGTTTGAAAACAACTTCGGCTATTTTTGGTATTTAAAAAGAAGAAAGTATATTTCATAGGAGTAGAGTATCTGATTCACATTCACCACAGAACAAAAACTAAGTTGAAAACATAATTCAACAGTCTACCCGTAACATGCGCGCAAAGACGCAAAGTTTCGGTGGAAGAATAAGTTTTGAACACGTTTTCTAAACCTCGGTACCTACGTACGTATTATCGAACTATCGAAGTGTTCATTTGTATGGGATTTGATACTTTTGACACAAGATTTGAACTTTCAAATACTTGTAGCAGTTCGATGATACGTAAACGCGATCTAGACGTTTTCTTACCTATTATTTACAAACATGCACTATCGGCGGCTAACAAGAGGCCCCTAACTATTATATTAAATAAATGATAAATGAATATTTTTTGAGGATACATAATGCCCCTACGTTATAACTATAGACGAACTTATCACGCTAGAAATATTTCGTTTTGTGAACTTGTGACTCCGACGCTGACGGCGGGCAAATTTACGGGCGCCATAACTAACTCAGGCGTCATGGCGCCGCGTTGTCTTATTAGTAGGTACCTACCTCTAAAATAAACTTTTAATGTATTTCTCATACAAATTAATAACATAAATTTGCGTTATGGTTTAGGAAAGTGATTTTAGAATAGGTATAAAACGATACTTGGATGTGAGTTAAAAAAGTATGCAGAACTACGTTTAAAAAAGCAACCTACGTGATCCTGGAGTTATTAATTTATTCGTTTTAATATTTGTACTCTTCTGCCAAGAGCGTATCGATTGAGAAGAAGAAGAATATATCAGATATTAACTCTGTAAAAAGGTAATCTGATCTACAAAGAAAACTTATTTTCCTCGCTTAAAAGAAAACAAGAAAAGTAGCTGAAGTTTCCATCCTAAATAAGACGGTCTGACTTAGTGACACACTAAAATCATTGGACTATATTGCCAATATCCGCGGTAGCAATTTCACACGTCGTTCAATAAGATGCTGCCTCGGAAGTTCCCGTATATCTGTTTACCAGGTTATAAGGTGGAGAATTGTATAAAGCGACCGCATTGGTAATTTTGGTGAATTCCCATTCCCACTGGAACGTAAAACGAGTTTACTGCCGAAGGACAGGCCTTCACTGGCCACTAAATGATTGTCAGATGACAATAAAGAGAAAGAAATAAATAACGAGGGCCGAGGGAGCGTAAACACGCGCGTACGGAGCTGTTATTCCATTTGACGAAACATTGTTTTATCGGAAGATTTTTATCGCTCAATGCCCACACGATAAAATGAACTTCTTTCAACTACCTGACTTAGTTTGTGTTTATTTTTTTGTGTGAATTGCGAAATGATTCAACGAATCAATTGCGTTGCGTATTCAATTAGTAGTAGGTGATAGTAGTTATAAATACATAATACGCATAGTAGTGGTCATCAAATGGTAACGTCGTTAAAAATAGATAAAAGTTTTATCTACTTCAATAACAGGCATGGGTATTATCTAAGAACTGAATAAGCCCGACCCCTAATGAAATTACCAGCTTCCGCCGGCGACTTCGTCCGCGTGAAATTAGGTAAGATAAGAGCCTTCCCGCGGGAGCTATGATTTTTTTCCGGAATAAAAAGATATAATCTAACCCAATACCAAATTTTGTGGCAGTTGCATAGGTCGTCGTCGTTCGCTGGGTCAGCTAGTAGACAATATTTCTAAAAATATTGTAGCAGGCAAACGTAGGTCCACAGATTTAAAAAAAATGTGGTACGCAATGTTGAACCAACAACACCATATAAAATATAAACAGAGATAATGCGTGCACGTACTGTACAGTGATAAATTTTATTGGTAAAGTTAGTTGCACCGCAGCCGGAGAGGAATAAATTTAGCATTCCATCGGGTTACTTCCACAAATTCCTATATTTCCAAAATGGGTTGTTTGAAAACCAACCTTGTTCAACCTGTTAGCGGATGCCTTTGGAACTGGCTGTTTCGTTTGATACGAGGTTCGGGAAGGTAATTTAGATTTATTCCGCCCACGTCCGCCACTCCTGCGGATGAAAGTGAAACTTACTGGTTCCAAATTCATTGTTTTGTTACGACCCCAGTCTAAATGTTAACTGTAGCTATTTACTAACTTTTATTACTCTGAATTAATTTAAACGTTTAATAAATCAAGAGGTTTATGAGTTACGACTGTTTTAGGTAAACCCGAAATGTAGGTCACAAATCTTCGTGTAATTAAGTAAGGTGTTTTGCCTTTAGAACTTAATTATCAATGCCTTTAATTCTAATGAAGATGATTTAGATCAGAAAATATTAAAAATGGTTAATTTTCAATTTTAACTTAATAGTAGTATTCACAAAGTAAGCCGGGCTTCGCTGCTTGGTAAAGTTCCTCTTAGCTCCTCCACAAAAATACAGATTGTGGCATATACAAATAGATACTTTTAAAAATGCAGTTTTGTTTTTGATTAGGCACTATTTCGTTTTTCATTTTAAAGAAATATTTCTTGAATATTCTGCTCTAATATTATGTCCTGGCGAGTCTACGTGAAAGCCGTTATATGAACACATCAGCAAAAGATACTTGGTAATTTATAAAATCTATTTTATGATCCCAATTAGTTTATACCCTCTATGTATAATCGTATTATTATTCTATTTTCGAGTCGCACTGCGGCACAAATAATCCTTTATTCTAGTTCCTTACATTTGTATACGAAATGACTCGTTCTTAGCGCTCTGCAAGGCGAAGCCGTCTATAATGGGCCCTCACTCTTCTAGAGCTTTGATATTCTGTTTTTAAAAGTATTTTTTCGCACTGAAACTTCAAAGGGAAGGTAAATTTCAACGAGGACTGGATCGGCGCCGAGTCTCTTAGTCACTTGAAAAGTTACTGATATTGCTAAAAGCCTAGTTCAGCAGGAGAGAGAGCTAATAAATATTCATAGGAATATTTGTGAAAAACAACAAGAAATCTTGTTGAGGACTTATGCTAGCTGCGGGGCTCGGCTAGTTATTACATAAGCCTACTTATATTTCCGAAAACTGCTGTTACGTTACAAATTCACAAATATTTACTCGTAAATACAAACCAAAGCCTACTCAAATAATCTTATACATTCCAATAAGTTTGCGACAGATACGTGCAGGGAATTATTTTTCTATCATAAATGAGTTTGGTAGCAAAAGTTTTCTTTTTCGCGCGCTGTCGTTACCTAGATATACGCGAAGAAAATACTACGAAATAACAGTTGTACACTGTGTTATGTCTTTATGTAGGCAAGGTTTTTGTATACCTAATTACAATTTAATACACCCAGCTACGTGAGTATAATTTGATAAAGAAACTGCAGATTAGGCATTCTATAGATTCTATGAATGTTTAGTCTACACTCTAATAATCTCGATATAATTTGAGATTCTGCACACTAAATAATTCAAATTAGGTACCTAATATAATTATGGTAAGCAAATTAAATCTACCTTCTACTACTTCAATAGCAAGGATTCACAATCATCCGAAGAAAAATGGCCCGTCAAAACGGGTTTGGCGCTCAGGAAATTTGAAACTTAAGTCCTATAGTATTAGGTTTACTTTTGTATTAAATATTTATTTAGACACAAATAATTATAAAGAGGCGTTATTAGCATATTGGAACGTATTTTCTAATGTCAGTTTGCTCCATATATTTTGACATATTCTGTTAGGCACTGTTCGTCCATATGTTATTATAGGTCAATGACTTCAATGCATCATGTGTCAAATCGTATTTTCTCTTAATTTCTCTACAAAAACTACGAAACTCATAACCCCAATTTACAATTTCGACGTCCAATATGTCAAAAGGTACGCAAAAAGGTTAACCCTTAATTCGACGTTGTCCAGCCGCAGTTGGTTTTATCACTGCGCGATCATAAATAATATCCAATGCACTCCCACAACCGGCTGAAAAAGTGGATGAAGCTCCTGTCAGTTTATAAAATGCAATTTTCATAGTAGTTTATAAAACGCGGTTTTTCGGACGGTCGTCGATCAGCCCCGGACGCGTTAACTACATGCCGCCACGAAATACTCATATATCAACCTTTATACAAAGTGTTGCGGTTAAATAGGATATCGGAGGTCATGCCTTTAGCAAGTACTAGTAGAAAAATCTTCTAAAGTATTTCACGCAGAGGATCAGAGATAAACCCTGGCTCGGAACTCTTAGTTTACTTAAATGCGAGATTCAATATCAATTTACCAGTGAGCTTTTCGGTGAAGGAAAACATGTGCCCAGCCTGTGGGACGAAAATAGGATCTTGTGGTGGTGTTGGGACTCGGCAAACGTATTTTCCCGACGGATATCGCTCATATCAACTGTTTTCTTTTTAATAGGTACGTCTTTCATACGAAACAGCATGTTCAAAAAAATCTTCACAGCTACATAAATACATTAGCGCTTTCAAACTTTTTAACAACACCATAATATATAAACCATACTTTTTATTATTTACTTATCTATTATTGCTAACAGGATGTATGAATTTATAATTGCGAAGAATCCGATCTACATAAATAAAACAAGTTTAAAACATAAAAAGCTTTGCTTTTTAGGGTTCCGAAGTCCACAAGGAACCCTTATAGTTTCGCCATGTCCGTCCGTCCGTCCGTCCGTCCGTCTGTCCGCACTATTGCTCGGAGATGCTTAGTTCTAGAAAGCTGTAATCTGGTATGAATATGCATATTAGTAACGCTGACAAAATGGTACAATAAAATGTTGAAATATATTTTTTTATAGGGTACCTCCCCTACTCGTAAAGTGGGGATGTATTTTTTTTTCTTGCGTACCCCATGGTGCGGCATATCGTTGAATAGGTCTTAAAAAAAGATTGTGGGTTTGCTAAAACCATTTTTTGATTAAGTGATGCGTTTGTGAAATATTAAGCTTTAAAGTGCTATTTTTTGTTAGGGTCACGTGTCCCCCCCCCCCCCCCCCTGCCAGCTAAATGGTGGTATTTGAATGGCTGAAAAAAATCACGGTTGTGGCATATATAACGTAGTTGAAAGGAAAACTATCACAGCTAAGTAGGCTGTACAAACTTACGAGTAATAGTCGACCAACTTATGATGATGATTTTTCTCGAGCGGCAGGGGCGTCGGGCGGGCACGTCATACCTACCACAGGCTAGCTACATGCTAATAAGTCTTAGAAATGTACTGTGGGCATCGTAAACTTCGGAACCCTATACTTTACGCGTGGCCCGACACGCACTTGGCCGGTTTTTTAATTTTAGTTATTCAATTGACGAGAACTGGCACTTTTTATTGTAGTCAGATGACAGGTTTGAGTGCCGTAAAAATTCGTCGAGTTTATTGATAGAATGCATTTAGGTGCTCTCATTCATAATACGCATAAGTTACGCGAGTACGGCTGACGTAGGATAAGATTAGATGATTCCAGATGCTGTTTGCTGCATCAGGAGACTAATTAACTAAATTGGTAAATTTACCCGCCATTCGGGAAACGCAGCTGTCGCCGCCGCAGGCTCGAACATGATATTCAGAGACGCGACGCGCAGTCCATGAAATTTTAATGTGAAGTGAAAACTTGTTTACCATTCATACTAGCTTCTGCACACGACATCGTCAGCGTGTAATTCGGTTATAGCTTTCCAGCAAGAACTACTTGCTGCCATATTTTTTAAATATTTTGTTACGACCTTCCCCAGGACTCCAACTATCCCATGCCGAATTTCATTTAAATAGGTCCATTTGTTTAAGCAAGAACAGGTATCAGACAGGCAGAGATAGTTACTTTCGCATGATGATGATGCCATCTTGAGCGCTTCCGGCCATAACGACTCTAGCAGTCGTTGTGGCCGGAAGCGCTCAAGATGGCTGGACGTTTTAATTTGTTTTTTGTTTTTCGCGTTTATACTTATAATAATACGTCTGTAAAAATATCTCGTCCGTCACTTAAAAACTAAATAAAACGGTCAAGTTAAGAGTGCCTCAATCCCAAACGAACAAACACGACAGAGAAAAAATGTAGGCACAGAACAAAGAACAGTTGGATAACATGTGTTGTGAACCTTTTTTATTTAAGTATGCTTCAGTTGTAAAGCTTTCTACGTTGCAACATTTATAAAAATATAAAATTGCGTTAAAATATTAGATAGGTATGTGTATCTGTCAGGGTAAGTATATAGTTGCCACAGGATACACCCTCGTCATGTGGCGCACCATAATTTACGTCAGAATTCGGACAATCGTAATTTCCCGAGACAGAGTTTTGACGTAAAAAGTGTGTGCCACGATTGCGGCTGTCGCCCTACGAGTAAATTATGAGCGGAAATTAAACGCATTTTTAATGTCAGTCAGACGCAAAATGGATATTTTATAGAAGGCTTTATTTTTAAAGTAATTGCACATAAAACTGCTTAATATACAACTGGCAGACTTAACGCTTAAAGGTATTCTCTACCAGTCGACCATGAGTCCAATCAGAAAATAAAATAAAATCGACAAGCTAATTTTGTGGCTATAAAACCGCAAAACCGATTCGCGTAAAATGTAATTAATTCATTAGCTTATTTTATGTCTATCCAATCAGTGTGTGATGTAGAGGGTTGGGTTGGGGGTTGGAATCCGGCTCGCACCTCTGAGTTTACTAAACTTATGCTCTTAATTAATTTGGAATATACCACTGAGCTTTTCGGTGATAGAAAAACATCGCGAGGAAACCTAAAACCAAGATAGGTATTCAAAGTCAAAGTCAAGTCAAAGTAGTTTATTTGTAAACATAGGTTAATAATATGATATTACAGTTTTTATAGTACACTATGTTTCGCCAAAAGGCATACAATAAAACATGATGGACAATAGGTATTACATAAAACTAATAGAACAAAATAAGACAAAATATTTAATGTTAAAACCAAGAATTTAATATTTCCAAAAGATTTTTTGTCGACTACGACCCTACCAAGGATGTGCTAGTAAACGGTTAGGGCATGAGACCGAAAATCTGATAGTTCATTCGTGCTAGAATTCGCTTGCTTGGCGCCTGCACCAGTCCTTCCTTTACCAGCTTTACGCTTATCGTGCCTCCTTGGGAAATTACAAGATTTTATTATTTTATTTTATTTTATTCGGAAAGCTGATTGCCTTAAAGAAAACATGCACTTAAATTAGTCATTTACAAGCAAATTATAAGCTTCCACATATATAATGGGTATATAAGATAAAAATGTATCGATACATTGAAAGTAATTAAGTATTTTGTAAAATTGGCAATGATACATTCAAAGAAAGAACAAAAAATACAACATACCAATGAATACATTTACTTAGTTAAATATAATCATACTTAGATGTAAATAATTTACTGCCAAGTAAGCTTAAACAACTCCTTTTTAGCTAAGATAATACTGCTGTTAAATAAATCTATAGATATTTCTTCATTACTGTCATTAAACAGCTTAAAAGAGCGAGGGAAGAAGCATTTGCTCCGAATGTTAGTCCGAGAGTGAGGGATGCGAAGCAATGGTCTTTTGCGCATTTGTGGGGCAGATTTAATGATTCCTTTTATCTTTTCAATTTTAACTACTTACGATATTTACCCCTGTATACACTTTCCTGTCCCTCGAAGATCCTACTGCACCTACACTTCCGTCCGTACCTACATGGCTCACCGGTAGCTCGGATAGAGGCCACGTATAATGAGGGCATGGGGAACAGCCTCGGAGATCTTTTCATAGGCAGAGCCTGGGGGCAGCATGGTATACTTTAGGTGGTTTGCCGCAAGACGGGCAGTAGCTTAGTTCGGTATCTGCTTGTCTAGGCAACCATCGAGTGATAGCATGCATCTTCCAGTCACACCCTTGATCACATAGATCCCACTTCCCACAGTAGGCGACCTTGGGTCTTTGCAACAGAACTGCTCGCTGGTGTTGTCAATTGAACTGAACTGAACATACGATAGATATTTACCCCCTGTAGTGTTGTAAATGTCATTGGGCGAAAAACATCTTCGATGAAGGCTGATGGCAAGCTGCTCCATTGTCATAGCATTATTTTAAATGTGAAGTGCATGTGAAAACCGCCACTCATTCCGAATTCATCTTAGACTGCAACTTCGGGTTCTCGCATCGCTTTATCTTCCTAATCTTAACCTTAACTGCACAAAATCCACTTGAAACTCGAATACGTTAAAATCTCGACCATCTATCACTGGGGTCGCCATCACCCACCATCCCTCACAAGTGCTACCATTTGTTCTCATTCCACCAGCACCGGTGTAAATCGCCCTTTCTCACTCCCTTCCCGCTATACATTTGTATCACATTGTATGAAACCATACAGTTGGTCGACAAAGCCATCTTGATGAAACAATCGTGACGAACGAAACGGGAAGCGTCGACTCGGGTATTTTCACGAGTTCAAAGGTGTCGACTTACTGTACTTAGTCTGTACTGTGTAATGTATGAACAAGGCCTCTGCTTGAGAATGTGGGCATTGTTTCTGCTTTTTTTTTAATTCAAGATGGCCGCTGTTTTAGCGCGAGTGCTCATTTTTAGATGGCACTGTTGTTATTGTCCTGCGATACATATAAAAATGTTCCGTTAGGTTCTAAGCGTCCACCAACAGAAAAAAAGGCTAGAACATCAAAAAAATGGTTGCGTAAATACCCAATGAGGGATGAGCCTAGATTTACCTTTTTTATGTAAGCCGACCTAATGAGGTCGAGTGTCCCTTCCATTCCAGATTGTCACATTTTAGTATTTATATATGAGGGTGACAAAGCTTAATATCCTTTATAGGTAAAAAACATAGCTAAATGACCTCGTATATGTAGTAGTAACCTGTCTGTATACGAAAGTTGACGTTCCATATTTGAACTTTCGTCGAATTTTCATATAATTTTGGAACACAACTACACATAACAGGTGAGTTACTTAAGTTTTTCACCTATATACAATTTACAAATAAATCGGCGATCGAATACAAAGTGACTTGCTTAGAACTTTCCAATCAAATGCGGCTCAAAAGTTATATATGTATGTTACAGCTTTATGTGCTTGACCGTAACGTCAAACGCAACATAGCAACATCTCAAGGCATTATCATTTTTCACTTCCACGCACGATACATCCTCGTTTTCAATTAGTGCTCGCAGTGAGTTATGGACCTGGAACGGCACAATTTGTTTCCCACATCTACCGGCTTTGCTTTTCACTTTTAACACCATCCTTTGCTCTCGATAAAATGTGGTAATAGCGAAGAAAACATTGCGTGTACCTATACCATACGACAGAATAGGATTCTTGGCTCTTAGAGCCGTAGAACTCGTTAGTCCATTTGGCATAGCTTATGTTTTGTATATTTTAATAGCCTATAGCCCCGTTATTTTGAAAATTTGCTAAAAACTGAATCGACAAAAAATCTTTATAATTTTCGAACCTGGTCATGAACTTTCAAATTAATATTTAGGTTCAAAAATGCGAACTGTAGAGGAGAACAGCCGGAAATCTACTGGACATCTTGACATGCAATACAATACAATATACTTTTCTCAAAAATGGCCGGGAAACTCGTCATTGTCTGCTTTCTATCAGACCGCAAAGTGCGTCATTGACGATCAGTCAAAAAAAAATAAAAAAAACTCAACTGCATGCCCGGAAAGTATGAATTTACTTCCGCGGCATGTATAAGCGCAAGGAAAGTTGTATGAAATTTCATTATCGTACAGGTACTTTTTTTTTTAACTGATAAATACGCGAAGGAATTCCCAAACAGCCAAGTCTGCATGTTCTGTATCTGTCAATTGACGCGAAACCAAACGTTTTTATCCGTGTCTGAAACAGCGCAATGTATTTCAGAACGGAATTTAAAAAAAGAACGATCCATAAAGAGCGGGAGTTCTTGTCTTGTATCAGATTTATTTAGCTAAATTTCATGAAAATAGTTTACTAGTTTGGTTTAAAAATTAATAAAAGGTCTTAATTTTTATAAAAAACGAGAAATCTACATGCGAGTTTTTAACTTGCCGTGTTAGTGTGTCATAAAATGGAAAAGTTGAAATTTACATTTCAAGCAAAACCAACAGCAGACGGAAAGTCCAACTATATTGCCATTACCTCAATTGTCACACAAGATGACAAGGTTTTCCTGATTCCTGAAGAGTATCAAGCTACCACTTCACAAACATATCCATACGTCTAAAGCCTTCATTACAGTTAGAAAATCACAAAAAAAAAGACATCACTGAAAAACTACATCTTATATGTATAGATAGATCTATCTATACAATGTATAGATAGAAAGATGTCCCGTTCGTACAAGTGAGAAGTTACAAGATATTATTCTGTACCGCTAATCGTGTGTCACCGCTTTCGGTGCTCTATTTCTATGCGTTATACTCTAAGGGTCGCGCGTGCAAGTCCCAACTTCGTGACGAGATGCGATTCCGAGTGGAGAGCAAACTTGGCCGGGAAACGACTCGCCGCGCGATATGGTGTGAACGCTGCCGTTTCATTTTAATTGAATCCGTTTGTTTATATTTACACTAGCTTCTGCCCGCGACTTCGTCCGCGTGGAATTCGGTTATCGCGCTCCCGCGGGAACTATGCGCTTTTCCGGGATAAAAAGTAGCCTATGTCCTTTCCCGGGACTCCAACTATCCCCATAACATACATATACATAGATAGATAATAAGGACTAACCAAGACCATACTCATATACTCATGGTTTCTGTCCGCGTAGCTCAAGTACACAATATACAAGATTTGACTAATCAAGATTTGCATTCGACGGCCATACAAACAGTTGCAAATGGAGGTTTTAATAGAATCCTGTGTTGTGACATTCACTGATGACTGTAGGGAACGTATCCTTATATTATTACTAGCTTCTGCCCGCGACTTCGCCCGCGTGGAATTCGGTTATCGCGTTCCCGCGGGAACTATGCGTTTTTCCGGGATAAAAAGTAGCCTATGTCCTTTCCCGGGACCCCAACTATCTCCATGCCAAATTTCATCTCAATCGGTCCAGCGGTTGAAGCGTGAAAAGGTAACAGACAGACAGACAGACAGACCGACAGACAGACAGAGTTACTTTCGCATTTATAATATTAATATGGATTACGTGACCTATTTTTCGCCCCTTACCCTCCTTTTCGGTGACCATCCGTAAGTAGGTAAATGTCAGTCCACTGTAGTAGAGATCCTCTACTATCTAAAGTCCGGCGCCTTCACATTTCAAAACGCTTCAATGTATTTAAAAAGCACCACCAACACTCTCAACACAAGTGTGCGTGCTGAGACAGCCATCAACTATGCGTTGAGAGTGTTGGTGGTGCTTTTTAAATAATAATAAAAAAAAATAAGCGTTTTGAAACTTGAAGCCGCGGGACTTTAGATAGTAGATCTCTACTGTAGTATGACAGCGTTTCGGTAACGTTCCATTTTTGAAATTCAAAGAAAAAGTCAGCTTCAGCCTTTTTGCACCAAGCCGCTAACCTCGTGTTAGGCTCTTAATTTAGGGTCAGTTGTATGAACGTAACTCGAGTTAGAGGCTATACCAAGGTTTGCGGCGTTTGTGCAAGTCGGTCTTAGGTGGTTACCTAGTGGTCAGAAAAATAGAAGAAATCAAGTGAAAAGGTTATATACTCAACAGCAATGAAAACGGGTCACTTTGTATGGAAAATCCTATAGAAAGTGACCCGCTTTCATTGCTGTTGAGTGTATTAGGTCACTTTGGGTAAAAATCACGGGTGGAAAGTATATTTATTTATAGGTAACCGAGTTAGGCCAGATTTGCATTAGGCGAACGACTTTCCCGAACGAATTTCATTACGAGTAAACCGAGTGCTCCTATACGCTAATAAGTCTTTACAAAGACTCAAGAATTGGTCATGGTGAACTGACAGTGAGACATTAACAATGGGTGGATTAGGTATAAATACAGGTAGGTGTACATAGGTGTAGGCAGATTCATTATTTATTTATTATAAGTTATTCAATATAAGTACAAATAGGGATGACGACAGGGTGAAGAAATCGAAATTCTAATTAGTCCGTCTGTGGTAATAAAAAATATTAGACACGTATTTTTTGTTTTATCAAATTAACAAAGGATGACTATGTTAAAACGCATTAAAGTTGGAGAGTGGGGGCTAACTACGTCACCGTAAGGTATAAATCGTACCTAACCGTGACGTCACGCGACATTTCAACTTCTCTGTATAAGTTTGATTACGTGAAAAAAGAAAAAATACGTGTCCAATACTTTTCAATAATCTTCCTGATAGATTAAGGAAAAAAAAATGTCGTCGTCCCTATTCTCAGCACCCTCTTCCGCATATTCTGCACGTTATTTGTGTTAACGTAATAGGTAACGAAGTAAAAGTTGAATCAGCGCTCGCGAGAAATAACTTTATTTGAAACAAAGTTCAATGTAATAACCAGCTCAGCAATAAACATGCACTTACGGGCTGAATGTTCGACCAGAAATAAATAAGTTATTATGCACCATGCCGTAAAATAAACAATATTATTTCGTAATTATTGCAACGGTATACCTAGATTCAAATTGGAGCCGAAAATTTGAATGCGTATTTGTTGCGGGAATTGTAATGTTAGTGAGATTTTTAACATCTAACAAAAATGCTGTTTAATACTTTGAGCTGAAGGTGATAGATACTACCATTTATTACAATTTCAAACTACTTGGATACTATATATGTCTCTAAAACTATACTAATATTATAAATGAGAAAGTAACTCTGTCTGTTTGTTACCTATTCACGCTCAAACCGCTGTAGCGATTTGGATGAAACTTAGTATGAAGTAAGTTGAAGTTCCGAGAAAGGACAATAGTATATTCGGCAGTTCCCAGGGGAGTACGAGTGAATTGTTTATGTCGATTGAATTATAAAACGGTCGGTAAAAAGTGGTCTAAATGTACAGCTACTTAGTTATTCGGTAGTTGATCGACAGTTCCAAATATTGTCGGATACCCGAGCTTTCCCGAGGAAAATCAAAGTTATTCACTACATCTGTATTTAAAAAAATATGATTTAATTCTCATCGCAATTTTTTTAAAGGCATTAATGTAAAAACCATAAACCGACAGCTCAAAAAGCTCGGCCGGCGGTGCTAAAATAATTTAATGCTAAAATAACAGAAGATACGCCGTTAAAAGGATGTAATCCGTTACAGGATGGGAATAATAAATCTCGTACGAGATAATTCCTACGCTGGGGCATATTTAATAAGGATTTCGATACGGTCAGGTTGCGGGCTTATCTGTGGGTCAGTTGCTACGCTACCGCATGTTCAAGTGATAAACCGGTTTCAACCGGTCTCAAGTTCACTATAAGACTCTCAAAGCCTTGGGTCGGTTCACTTGACACCGACTTCACAGGCTATCGGAGTTTGAATTCGGCTTTATTTTTTTGTTTAATGTTTCCGGCTATATTGTCCAAACATGGATACAACGGGACGTAAATATCGCTGTAGGCTTTGAAATTGATGCTAAAATCATACACGTGCTAACAAATTTTGAGGAGTTCCCTCATTTTCTCATGGATACCACCATCAGAACTGAACCGAATTAAAATGGGACCACCTCGGAAGCTACCTTTCAAATAAAAAAAGAATCATCGAAATCGGTTCACACTTGATTGAGAGTGGTCATTAAAAAAACAAACACACGCGTCGACTTGAGAACCTCCTCCGTTTTTTCGTGGGTTGAAAATAATAAAAATCAGTTTATCCGTTAACGAGCTATGAAGCCATAGAAACACATATACTAAATTAAAACTTGTAACACCCTTCTTTTTTGTGTTTGGGGTTCAGAAATATAACTAGAGTTTAAGCCGGAACACCACATCTGCGGACGGCCGAGCTACGCCACGTGGGTACCCAAACGCCTCGTATCACAATGAAGGGGGATACTTCCACAGCAGCATACATACGGCCACTCTAAACGCACGGGAAATACAATGGACATACTCAGCGTGTGCACGCGTAGCGTGCGCCGCTGCGGGTTTCCGGCCTAATAGAACGTTATACATATCCATATTTTCCATATATCCATACCCTTACTAATCCATATCCATATTATCCATATTAATATTATAAATGCGAAAGTAACTCTGTCTGTCTGTCTGTCTGTCTGTCTGTTACCTCTTCACGCTTCAACCGCTGGACCGATTTGGATGAAATTTGGTATGGAGCTAGTTGGATTCCCGGGAAAGGACATAGGCTACTTTTTATCCCGGAAAAACTCATAGTTCCCGCGGGAACGAGATAACTGAATTCCACGCGGGTGAAGTCGCGGGCAGAAGCTAGTTCTCACTAAGGATGACAAACCCGTGAACTGACAGCCTATCTCGCAAAAAGTTACCACCAGTAATATTCTTTCGTGAAATAATTTTGAACTTTCATTTTTCAATTTTCCTTCAAAAACTGACTTTAAATTAGTTTCAGAGGCCAGATGACGTACTTCATCAAATGTTTAAAACTTTTATATTTTCGCGCGCCTTCTAAATACCCAATCAAAACTCTCAAAATTGCTTTTCAGTCGAAGATTTCATTATGAAACTAACTCGATACGATATCTATACATCACAAAATTTTACTTAACTGTATTATACAAGATTGTTGGATTTCAATTATGAAATTTAATTAGAATGCATACTAATACTATAAATACGACGGCCGGATTGGTCCAGTTAGTAGTGACCCTGCCTTCTGTTCCGATGGTCGCGGGTTCGAGTCCCGCTCGGGGCAAACTTTGTGTGATGAACACGAATATTTGTACTCGAGTCATGGATGTTTAATATTTACATATGTATGTATTTCTCTATATAAGTATTTATATCGTTGTCTAGCACCCATAATACTGGCTTTGCTTAGTTTGGGACTAGGTCAATATGTGTGAGCTAACTCTTCGCGTTTCAACCACTGAACCGATTTACATGAAATTTGGTATGCAGACAGGTAGTACGAATGCCAAGGAAGGACGTACATAGGCTACTTTTTATCCCGTAAAAACGCATAGCGATAACCGAATTCCACGCAGGCAAAGTTGCGTGCAGAAGCTACTGGCATATATTTGATAGGTACTATAAGATCATACTTCAACCATCTCCACTCCACCCATACATTTCATCTAAATCGATGCAGCGGTTGTAGCGCGAAGAGGTATACCTATTTGGTTAAAATTAAGACTTAAGTTTTTTTGGTTAACTTACTCAGTCTTTGAATACCTACTAATAACAAATCTGATCTAATTAAGAGTCCCCAGTACGCACGGCGTTTCTCAACTTTTAATACAAACGTATTTTCGCTTTTATTCCCAAATTACTAAACATATTGACTCGAAACTTGGTACACATTATAAAATCATTATTGTGAGTGTCCGAAATTAGTAAATGTCGTGGTAAAATAAAACACATTTTTTTTAAATTTTGAAGTTTGTATGGAGGAAACTAAAATGGTCCTAGTTTCTTTGTTATTCAATTTATTACAATCAAAATGTATTTTGGACACTAATATCTCAGCTCCACTATTACTTGTAAAATTTGGTGCCAATCTGATACGTAGTTTGCGAATTAAAACGTAACTACGTTTTTATGGAGAAAGGAGCGTACTGGGGACTCTTTAAGTAACTAAATAAATATAAACAAATTTTTAGTTCTGTTTTGTTTAAAATAATTGCAAAGTATTTTAATTGTCACTACCCCGTGTCAAACGAATTAATTCATAAAATAACTATTTAAAGTAGGTACAACAGTCCTAATAATGTCACACTATTCGTAATCTCAAAGATTTAAAATACCTACATAAGGTTAATTACAAAAAGAAAAGAAAATAAGTAAAAGTTTATTTGTGTCACTATTATGTCTTTTTTCTTTTCAAAGGCATAAAAAATACAAAGCCGTTATTTTTCTTTTTTATAATAGTAAAAGATAATTATTGCGTTTCATATTCTTCATTCTCGCGTCATTTCTCTCGTGATGAGAGGAGGCATGTGCCCAGCAGTGGGACGCAAATAGGCTGTAGTAGTAGTAATATATTTTTCATTTATTTTGTTCATCTCACCGTCGTCACCACTTTCTCGAGGCATTAATATTTCTTTAACATTTTTCTCTTCTGAATCTTCGTATCAAAGTTTTATAGTATGATCTTTGAAATGTCGGAATCCACTTCAGACCTTGTCATCGAATGAATGACATTGTTAAACCCAACCGCTTATGATGTTTGCGTGTAATTCTGACAGATACTATTCTTGTTCTCATTCTAATTCAAATGCCACAAGGCGAGAGAAATGTTTACTATACGAGGATCAGCTGTAGATGGCCGTAGCCATTGTTCTATTATAACTAAGGCTTCATAATTAGCCGGAGAAAATGGCTCCGACAAAACGAATGCCCGAACTGCTCGCGCACCCGTTTGGCCTTTGTTATAAAGAGGCGTTATTAGCATATTGACGTATTTTCTAATGTCAGTTTGCTCCATATATTTTGAAATATTCTGTTAGGTACTGTTCGTCCATATGTTATTACTTATTATAGGTCAATGGCCGTAGCACAAAAACTGAAAAGTGAGTTTCACCTTCACATACGTCACATTTAAAAGGATCGTAAGTCGTAACTCATTAAAAGGTCACATTCCCGCGTCTGGTCGGAGACAAAAGGTTTTCATTCGGTCACACATTATGCGGACCTTCATTACGGCACCCAAATTCAACTATAAACCACCAAGTTTCAGAAAGTTACCAAAGTTCGGGGTAAAATTGATGTTTCAACCAACTTTTACGGCAGAGATAATTGAGCTATTATCGCCTAATCTCTTACTTAGCTCCGTCTCCAATTTCTGTTTGAGCTGGCTTTAATTATATTCACTAATTAGTTTATGCTTCGATTAAAGGGATAAGTATACCTATACCGAAATTAAACAGGATTTCGGCAATGTTCCCGGAAAACGACATAGACACGGGGAAGAGACAGTAGAACTTATATCCCTAACGGTTATGCTAATTGGTTTCGTGTTTAAATGTTTTAGACTTCTTGTGTAAACAACATTGAGACTAAAAATAATTAGAATAAGATGCTCATTTCCTATGAAATGAAGCGGCATAATTTTGTCTACGTTTCATATGGCCTTAATAGCGATTTTTATAACAATCTTCAAAACTTACTTTAAATAATGTATCGATTATTCCCAAGCCGATACGCTTCAGAGAGCGTCTTTATTGAAATATGTGAACAGAACAGGCGCGGCTAACGGAGTGGAATTCGAGTTTTAATATTAAACTTTTACTTTGATCTGGGTGTATCACAGCGTTTTATTAAACGAAAAAGCCGCTACAGCAAATACTTTCATATAAAATCAAAAGATTCTTCCGTTCCATTCTTACGTTGGGTACTGACTGACTGAATGAGTGACTGAGTAGCTTGTTGACTGACAGAAAATGTAGATCCCAAACCACTGGTCATAGAAAGAAAAAAAAATGGCATGTAGATTCCTTGGGGAGTGTAAGGGAGCACTAATAAAGGACTTGCCAAATTTTAATGTTGATAAATTTAATTCGGCAGACCTAATATTGTATTCAAAGCTCTGCGTGTTTTTTTTATATAAGTGAAATGTGTATGAATGGAGACAGCCCTTTACGTCCTTTTGCCGATCGCTTAGGAGGTAGTGTTGTGCAGCTTGCACACGATTGTGCAGCTTCTTATACATACCAATTTTTTGCTTTGGAAATTACCTTGACGTTTCGTAATAGAGCTCGAGTTTCACATTTGAATACCTACCTACATTTTGAACAGGTAGGTATTTTCCTGATCCAACATGTTTTCCTGATCTTTTTGTTCTGTCTTTTTTTCTCTATTGTGTGGTGTTCAATAAAGAGTATTTGTATTGTATTGTATTCGTATAAAGATCGTGTTGTATCTTTCCGGAGTCCCTGCTTATTGTGTATTTCTAACTTTTAGTGGACTCGGTGCTGATGTGATCTGGCAAGTGAGTGACGTCACATGACGAGGGTGAGCCGGCCTCGTGTCAAATAGCGGCTATCTTTGTCACAATTCAAGGATTCCGACTAGAGGGTTGCCACGAATTTCAGTTTTACTATTTAAATATTTAGAAATAGCATGGAAATCTCAACAAAATACGCACCTAGAATCGTTTGTAAGAACGGAAAGTATACAAAATTCAAACCACTCATTGTTTATTTATTTATGTATTTATTAAAAAGACATGGTAACAAAATGTAAATTGTAAATTACGTTGGAGTACAGTAGTTTGTTGAGAAGTACATAAATTTACACTACAATTACTACCACATAAATCATCCGATAAAATTATAGCGGAACACAAAAGTACCTAATCTACGTTTCTTTACTAAATTTTAAATAAAGGTGCTGTTATTAGCAAGGGTGATTTCATTACGTTATTTCTGAAAGAATTAAAACCTAGATGAAATATGTCCAATAAAAATAAGAATCCGCCTATTCGCAATTTTTATCGCCAATTTCGCCACCTATTTGCTCACTACACGCCTCTCGAAAATCCGGTTCGACGCTACCTGCACCCATTCGAACATCAACGCGAATGTTTAAAATCATTCGCATATGCGAATGCGAACGCTAACTCTTCGTAGCATCCCTTATTTCAGCCAACACCTAGTCGCGTTTTAAATGGGCGCAGACAGGCAGACAGTTGATAGCTCAGGTGATTTCTACAAGTTGGATTGTGTCGTACTAAATTTGTGTTTTCTTTTATACCACGGAGTAAGCAAACTTCTCTCAAGCCACTTGAGTGAGAGGTTTCACTACTTATACGAGTATCTGACCAATGTCAGATACTCGTATAAGTAGTGAAACCTCTGAATGAGTGAGTCTTGAATGATCCGAAATATCTAGTCTGACGTCAATACGTCAGACTAGATATTTCGGATCATTCAAGACTCAAATTCTGATGAAGTTAAGTAAGTACAGTGGGGGTTGCTCAATGGCTGTCGTCTAAG
The DNA here is from genome assembly GCA_963971205.1 of Aethes cnicana. Taxonomy (NCBI): domain Eukaryota; kingdom Metazoa; phylum Arthropoda; class Insecta; order Lepidoptera; family Tortricidae; genus Aethes; species Aethes cnicana. Next base: position 3,368,790 of record OZ020288.1, on the reverse strand, counting down.
ATGGATGTTGACGTTTACGCGTTTGTTGAGCTTCCTCATTTTTGCTTGATTTATCTTTTATAAGTACCGTTCATTCACCGTTACCGTACACTGCTCGGCCCGTAGGCCAATTACTTGAGATTAGCGAAATTATTTTGCGTATACATACTCTTCTCAAACATGCTCGGAAATGTTCGTATTACTTTAAAAAAATGAAGACGCGAGGCTGTCCATTGCCGGCCTTGGCCAGCAAAAACATTATTGTCATGTGTGTTTTTTTTATTCGCTTGCTATTTGAGACGAGTCTGTAGAGAAACTGACAAATCCATGGAGGTAATAAGTAAAACTTCCATGGCCAAATCATCCACGATCATGGAAGTAGTAAATACTGATGTGGGGTAAGTGCGCCTAAATTTATTTCGCCCCTATAACTTGTAAACAGCCAACTACTAGTTGAGTAATATTTATAGGTTTCGTTACCTATATTTATGTTAGGCGCACTTACCCCATCCTGGCGCACTTGCCCCGACTGACCTTACGTATTTCCTCGCTGTTTGAGAAAAGCATTATATATACCTCGGCCGCAATTGCAATTGCCGGACTCGTACTAATAGAAGGCTGAGCGTCGCTCAGCCTTCTAACTGACTAGTCCGGCAATGTGCTACTTGGCGGCCTCTGCAATAATGTACTATTACTTTGCATGTACAAATTGTACAAAAACCATTATTGTAAAGAGAAGAAGAAGTACGGTGATTTCACTAGATTTCAAAAAAGTTCGTGTCATTGTCGTGCCTACAATCATCGAGTCAACCGAAATACATCTACTGCAGGACATAGACCTTCCCAAGGTTCGCACCTCAGACCGGCCTTGTGCCACCGTATTCCCGCGATCTTTACCAGGCCACCGCTCCATCACCGCTGATGCCGGGTCCTATTGCCACAGTTTTTCACATTATGTTAGTTGTTATTTTTAAGTTTCAATATAGTGGTCAGTAATTTTTCTTCTTTTTATGTATTGTTTGGTTTTTTGTGGTAATAAACGATTTTCTTTCTTTCTTTCCATCCTGTTCCTTTCCACTCGAAACTATCTGCCCCCATCGGACATCAGTCCTATGAGCAATGTGGGGTACATTGCCACTAAGTTTCGCAATTCTCTGAGCTACGTCCGTGACCCTAGTTTTACTGCGGAAATCGGATTCTATCACGCAGAGATATCCGGGTCATGATTCTAAAAAAACCTTTACCAACCATGCCCCGACTAAGTAGGAAAACACTCGAAATCCGCTTCAAATGTACCTAAACGATCTCACGCATCAGGGGTTTTCATTCAAGCCATCCCAACCTGGGACGTTTGCTCATCTGTATAAACGGGTAAAGAAGGGCTTCAAACCGTAATTTCGCACGACAATGCATTCTTACAAACTGTGTCCCTCCAGAGTAATAGCTACAACCTACATTGTCCTCTCAAAAGCCCACGTTATTTATGAAGTGTCACCAAAACCGGCGCAGGCTCTGCAAATTAATATGACGACAACAGCCTATTTAAGTCTCGTCGATGGTTGTGGAGCGACGACCTCGTGAGAGTCGCGGGGAACCGGTGGAAGCAAGTAGCACAGGAACGGTCTGAGTGGCGAGCTTTGGGGGAGGCCTATGTCCAGCAGTGGACGCCTTTTGGCTGAAATGATGATGATGATGGGCACAGGCCTCTTCTCATGACGAGAGGGTTTGGGCTATGACTAGTCCCCACGCGGGCTTCGCATTGGGATTGAAAAACATCCTAGAATAGGGTATTACACCATTTTTAGGGTTCCGAAGTCCACAAGGAACCCTTATAGTTTCGCCATGTCCGTCCGTCCGTCCGTCTGTCCGCACTATTGCTCGGAGATGCTTAGTTTTTTTTTTTTTTTTTTGGTTATGGTTGGTTTGGTTGGCTTAGTTCTAGAAAGCTGTAATTTGGCATGAATATGCATATTAGTTACGCTGACAAAGTGGTACAATAAAATGTTGAAATATATTTTTTTATAGGGTACCTCCCCTACTCGTAAAGTGGGGATGTAATTTTTTTTTCTTGCGTACCCCATGGTGCGGCATATCGTTGAATAGGTCTTGAAAAAATATTGTGGGTTTGTTAAAACCATGTTTTGATTAAGTGATGCGTTTGTGAAATATTAAGCTTTAAAGTGCTATTTTTTGTTAGGGTCACGTGTCCCCCCCCCCCTGCCAGCTAAATGGTGGTATTTGGAAGGCTGAAAAAAATCACGGTTGTGGCATATATAACGTAGTTGAAAGGAAAACTATCACAGCTAAGTAGGCTGTACAAACTTTCGAGTAATAGTCGACCAACTTATGATGATGATTTTTCTCGAGCGGCAGGGGCGTCGGGCGGGCACGTCATTCATACCACAGGCTAGCTAGATGCTAATAAGTCTTAGAAAGGTACTGTGGGCATCCTCAACTTCGGAACCCTATACTTTGCGGGTGGCCCGACACGCACTTGGCCGGTTTTTTGAAGTTGTTTTTAAATGATCCTTATGTCTGGTTGAATCACATGATTTTTTATTTCGATTTTCGGAATGGGATAAATACCTTAAAAAGTACTTGTAAATTTTCATTTTCAGTTTTCGCGCTAAAAAGCTAGCCGCCATGTTTGCTTGGTCTGTGACGTCACTAGGATAGTAAATATAAGTACATATAGTAACCAAACAAGTCAAGTCAAAACTTAAAACGGTTACTTGTAACGCTTTGTTTACAGTAGAAGTGACGTCACAGCAGCTAACAATATGGCGCCTACCGTTTTGCGACAGATTAAAAAACAACACTTTATAAATGTAATTATAAAAGAATTTATGCATTTTTATGATTAAAAGTCGATGTTTTGGGTAGCATTTTTATATCATCTATCATAAATCAGTAGGTACTTCCCGATCCTTCCTTGGTGTACCCTATTACAATACTTCGCAGATGCGTGAAGGTTTCCTCAGTGGTAAATACAGAATTTTAATGATTAAAGAATTTTATTTGAATTTTGATTCAGAGTTCAGTATGTGTCGTCGTGAGCTTGTATGCGGTATTTATTGTACACTAACTTTTCTTTATGTGCGTGCAATAAAGAAATAAATAAGTAATAGGCAGTTTACTTTCGATTGATTTTATCTTGCAGTGCCAAATAAACTAGTCTGTTAATAGTTATTTGTTATGCAAGGCTGCAAAGTTGTTGTTTGCTGTGAGTGCGTGATTGAGACCCGAGTGAACGAAGGATTCTAGGGTTGAACCACGAGCGAAGCGAGTAGTTCAAATATAGAATCCTGAGTGTAACGAGGGTTTCAAGGCACGAGACAGCAAACGACTTTGCTGCTGAGCGCAACACAAAATTTTTCACCTCACGTGCGATTTTTCGGGAAGACGACTTAGTTCGGCGTCGCGTACAGTTTGTGCTAACTCTGGAGGAGTTAAATTCGTATCTTCATCGCTAGAATCGCTCATATTTTCTTTATTACTTCGTATAGGTATTCTAAATTACAAAACCAGCAATCTAAAACTTTTCTTAATTTTTTTTTTATGTTTTTTTTTTTCCGGAGGTTGCGTTCCAAATCACTCCTACTCGTACTTCAAGATTCAATTATTCATTGAATACAGTTAAAATATACACATATTTAAGTATTTTTGTGATAAAACATAGTGAAATAATGAAATACATCTGAAACGGTGTATAAATTGAACCTTTATTTTAATAAAACTCTCACGACGAATTGCGTTTCAGAACGTATCGTAGTTTTTTTATTGTGACAGTGGCGTCATGCGTCGTTCGAATTTCAAAAACACTTTCCACGCTAGCGGATAAAAACAACTTTTGCGCTCGGATATCAAGCTGCAAAACGACCACTTTCGAGCCAGTGAGGTGAAAATAGTTGTTTGTCGGTATAGTATATATGTATTATGAAGTCTGATTGTTTTGCTGGTAATCAATGTTTTCAACAAACAAACACGATATTAATACAAAAACAGACATAAAAATGACACTGTAAAATCTTGATAACTAATTACCAAAAAACAATAACTACAAAGAGCGAAGTTAACGCGAAAAAATAAACAATGCAACAAGCATTTTTTTCTTAAATGCAACAAGCAGGAGCTCAGTGGCACTCGACCTGACGGGAGTTTTAACTCTAACATACTCTTCAGAGATAAAGGATTCACGAGTGAGCCGTTTTTACGTCCACAAAGACCTTTTTGTGAGAGTCCATTTCTTTCGGTACTCGGTATATGCGGTTAGCACACTTCCCTCAGATCTCGTTATGGATATAGCCGGGAAACGAATTTATGATTTTTTTACCGGCCCTTTTTTTTATTTATACAAAGCACTTCATGTTTGAATGGGACCACTATAATGACGTGCCTTTATAGACTCTATGGGGTCTGTGTAACGCCTAGATTTGCATGCGAAGAGAGTTTCCCAGCAGGATTTGGTAATAATAATAAAAATTTAGTATGGACGGAGGTTTCCAGGGCCCGTCGCTTTCATTGCTATGCGTGAGTGTTTTTAAACGGTTCAAAGATTTATTATTTTTCAATCATCGGTTAAATAAAAGTTTTCGAGTATTTATTCTCAGAGTAAGGGCTTGAGTGTCCGAAAATAGCTAAAAATGAGTTTTCCCAGATATGAGATCTAGCTGGTCGTTTTTCTCATCCGAGTGTGTGTGTATTGCTGTCTAACACGCTTTTATTAGGTCGACCTGTATGTAACTATGTAATGAAATCTTGCAAGTTAAATTTGACCCACTTTCCGACTTCCGATCGAGCTGAAATTTTGCATGAATATGTAAATCGCGTGACAATGCAATATTTAGATGACGTGGAGCTGATCTGATGATGGAGCTGGAAGGTGGCCATAGGAACTCCGTAATAAAAGTACATTAACTGAGAATTTGGGCTCTTTTGATTCGTCTTGAAGGGTAGGGTAAGAAAAGTACAGTCAGCAATAAAAGCGTATCCCAAAATTAAAATTTTTGAAAAAACTTATTAAAAATATATACAGCGACACAATACGATTTTTATCTTCGTCATACCCTATGGAATAACTAGAAATGCTACAGCCGTTGTCCGTTATTTAAACGTTACCCAAATATTTAGCCGGACTCAAAATGCCGGACGTAAGGTCAAGTAATCTGCAACACAAAGCAAACAACATTAAATTTAGTAAGTGGAAACTTTCCATTAGCATCCTTTGAGATAAACCGGACCCAATATCCGGCGGTTGGGAGGCTAAATAGGGAAGCGAGCGGGCCGGACCGGGTGGAGCGGAAAACTTCTCCGTGTTCTGAAGGGATATGTGATTTGCCATTTTCACTACGAGCTTTTACTCATACTAGATTGGGATATTCATATTAGATTTCCAAAGCCCTTTTTCCAGGATACTTTTAAAACCCATCCCAAATATTTTAGTTTAGTTTGAAATTTCTGGGATTTTAGGGATTTCCGGGACATTCTCGTGATTTCTATTCAAAAACTTTTAGCTGTAAATCACTTTCACAATGTATTTACACATTAAGTAGTTACCGTACTTGGTTTACTAGTAAGGCGCTTGCTAAGTAGGCGTATATGTATACAATATATCGAACACTGCGGTAAGGTTTATGCGCACTTACATAGGCGGCCTAAACTAACATGGAACATATAACCTCGAGAATTTACACCGAATATTATCAAATAGGTACCGACGGGTTTAGGAGTTTACCAACCCTTAGATTATGCAAATGGTGTTCTAGAACTTTGTATTTAAAGTTGTATTATCTTTATATCAAAGCCCAGTAGGATCAGGTGTGAATTGAATTAATTAAAAGTATGGCCGATTTTTATTTTGCCCAGTATACACATCCATAATTATTAATATTATAAATGTGAAAGTAACTCTGTCTGTCTGTCTTTCTGTTTGTCTGTCTGTCTGTCTGTTACCTCTTCACGCGTCCACCGCTTGACCGATCTAGATGAAATTTTGTACGCAGATAGTGGGGTCCCAGGAAAGGACATAGGCTACTTTTATCCCGGAAAAACGCATACTGTTTTTTCTGTAGTTACTTTCATTTTTTGTTTGTTATTTTTTTTAATGTTTTTTTTGCATGTTATATAAATGCTGAGCTGTACACCTCGGTAGGCCTCTGTAGGGGCAGGCTGAAAATCAGCGCTGCTGGTCCAGAGTTTACCTGCTCTGATGCCACAGCATTTTGCTGAGCCTGGTCCATTTGCCATAATTAGCTGTTAGTTTTAAGTTTACTTTGTTTTTTATGTATATACTTATTTAAGTCAATAAAGATTTTTTTCATAGTTCCCGCGGGATCGTGATAACCGAATTCCACGCGGGCGAAGTCGCGGGCAGAAGCTATAGTCATAAAGCGGTCTTCACACGGGGGACCATTCAAGTTACTCTTAATAGTCGCTAGTTGCACTGGTTGTTAAAAATCGGAACGCCACCTCATTTAGGTACACACGATAAAAATCGCACGTGACTTCTATTGCAGCGTTTTTAGCATAGTTTTTGCAATTGCATTTTCTGGACAGCGAGCGGCTGGATAATGCGATACCCATTTTAGTTTTAATTTTTTCAAGAGTATCACAAGAAAAGAATATCATAAGGTTCGGAATATCCACTATTCACTAATAGTACTAACGTACAGAAGGCCGACTGCTAACAAAAAACCGGTTTTGGAGCGCCGCAAGCCCCCAAAGTGGCCATCTCTTTCTATCGCATGCAGCGCGCTCTTTCGAAGGCCACGGCCTAGCGCTAGGGCTGGCGCACTCGACAACATATTAAATCATGCAGGTTAGGTATAATAGCGTTATTAACAAAATGTATAGTTATAGTTAGTTATTTTTTTATTGAAAAACACTCGTCTACACAGATGCTACAACGTTATTTACTATTACCTAAGTTGTCACATACTTTATCTGTCAACTTATGAATCAGCTAAATTTAAAATTAAGATACACAGTCACAAAACTGCATTATCACTATCATAATAGCCGTTGTCCGCGACTTCATCCCGCGCACATAGAATTTGCGTACCCGATTATACTATACTGTATATACATAGATTGTTATTATTTTTATAGAAAAATTTGGGTTATCCTGAACTATCTCCACACCAAATTTCATCATTTAACTCTTTACCAAATATTTACTTTTTACCAAATCATGTTACTGTTGTTGTTACTACAACCCTTGCTATACAGTATTTTTTTTACATAATTCAAATTTCATAGCACATTTGACTTTCACGTCGCGATGTACGAGTACATGAAGGGCCTTATCACACTTGCGATTTGCGAGCGAGTTGAAAGCGTTTTTCAATACAAACTCGTACGCGGCGAACTCGCGGCGTGTTCGCCTCCATACAAAACTCGCTCGCGAATGGCAAGTGTGATAGAGATCTTCTACTATCTAAAGTCCCGTGCCTTCACATTTCAAAACGTTTCAATGTATATAAAAAGCACCACCAACACTCTCAACACATGTGTGCGTGCTGAGACAGCCATCAACTATGCGTTGAGAGTGTTGGTGGCGCTTTTTAAATAATAAGGAAAAATTGAAGCGTTTTGAAATGTGGAGAGGCGGGACTTTAGACAGTAGAAGATCTCTAACGCTCTAAGAGAACGCGAGAGGGGGATTAAAACGCGCGAACGAAGGCCTCAGTTGTCAAGCTAACTTCAAATGTCATATCCTGGTGCCTTAGACGTGGTAATAGCGGAAGTTAGACTACACAGGATAAACATAGGGCTTCACGACTGTACGCCCGTCACGTCCGAGAATCGCCAAGATCTATGTATTATAACCGGCACAACTTTGCGGTGCCTTAGACTCATAACACAAAGACATATACTGTCAAACGGCCGCTCCGAAAAGTGACGCAAACGAATAGGTACTGCGGAAACTGGCCGAGTATAATCGGTGAGTTGACACATTTTCTTTCGAATTTAGGTATATTTAAGTGTAGAATTGTGTAGCTGAATTTGTTTAGTCTTTTGATAGCTCTTGTAAAATAATGATCTCTGAATACAATACCATGAATTTAAGCAACGTTTTATTATTTATTAATTAGGAAAGTGTCAGGGCAGTGTTAACGCCAGTCTGCGAGTTTTAGCTTTCTATATTAGCTAGTCATCATCCTGATGCCCAGCGGGTCTCCGTGCTACCGGTGTCTCAGTGTCTTCATCTTCCACTGCTGATCTCCGTGCCTACAGCAACCACACGAGCTAGCACCAACCCCCCGCTACAGTACCTACTTACAGCTGTGTACAGACACGTTATCGTAATAGTATGATGATTAATGATTAGTTAAATTATTATTCAAAAGAAATGCGCTTAGTTTTAATAACGGCAATTCTGATCCTTGTAAGAATATCGACACAATAGTACATTACAGACCTAGGGTGGTGAATTCGTAAATGTCCCAGATCGCAGGTTTCTGTGGCCCGAACCGAAGGTGAGGGCCATAAATATGCGATCTGGGGCTTTACGAATTACCGCCCGTGGTTTGTCAAAAGTTTTACATCTTGCCTTGGCCAAGAAGTGAGATTTTCTCTCCGCGTAGCGGGCAGAAAATCCCACTTTACGGCCAAGGCTGATGTAAAAAGTATTTACTTACATATTATTCCTGTGGACAGTCTATCTGTACTAATTTGTCAGTATGTACATCAGTCTATGCCGAATTTAATTTTGTTTTTCTTTTAATAGGATTAAAACTTTAACCAATGATATTACTAATACCTATTGTAGATATATTGATGACTAGCTTCTGCCCGCGACTTCGTCCGCGTGGAATTCGGTAATCGCGTTCCCGCGGGAACTATGTGTTTTTTCGGGATAACAAGTACTAATAAGTATGCCCTTTCTCGGGACTCCATCTTAATTG